>QYAI01000073.1:0-175889 GCA_003988855.1 Arachnopeziza araneosa
TTAAAGTCCTAATCCGGAGAGTTGTTCTGGCTGCATTCAGCTGGTCGATCACGTGGCAATTATTC
Source organism: Arachnopeziza araneosa (assembly GCA_003988855.1). NCBI lineage: Eukaryota > Fungi > Ascomycota > Leotiomycetes > Helotiales > Arachnopezizaceae > Arachnopeziza > Arachnopeziza araneosa. Next base: position 66 of record QYAI01000073.1, read on the forward strand.
GTTCAATATTGAACGAATAATCCGCTTGCGACAAGATTCGCTTCTATCCTTCACGCTACTCCCTTCACTTTCATCATCGTCGTAATCTTTTTCGAAAATCCACTCAAAGGTTTCAAGGTGGGCCTGCTCGACGTTTTCAAACCTTCCATACATATCGGAAAATGCCAAAGCTCTGAGTATTTGCTCTTGTTTCATCCTCTCAGAAGTTGTGTCCAGGAGATCTCGTAGGAAATTTTGGAACTCGGGACTCATCGAAGTTACAGTGACTCCTTGACGAAGTTCGCTCACGTGTTCCTGAAGTTGATCAAGTCTGGTAAAATTTCCTTCTGCGCTTTGCATCAGAGCCTCTAGCTTTTCTTTCGTATCAGATCTGTCATTTATTAGATCTAGATATTGAGGTTGGGCAGATGAGGAACCTGATAAGAAAATTGAGTTGCAAGTCGAGCTGGCTACGGCAGTTGTGCAATCGCTGCACTAGCTCTTTCATCTCCTTGTCATTCCATACAGTTTTGATGGCCGACCAGGCACTTTGACGTTTCGATTTTGGATTTTTCGCTTTAATCTTCTCTAAAAGGATGAGGATCTGGCTTGATAAAATCCGACATTCTGTTGCGAGATGATATAAAGCCTGCTCGTCATCCGTCGGTTGTCCAGTCATTGGAGGGCCCAGTCTTAAGGAGAGAGTATTTAGTTCAGAAACAACGAACTCTATGCTTTGGTTTTCCAAGCTCGCGCCAGAGGCAGAGCGATGGATGTCACTAGCAGCACCCACTAGCTTAGTGCTGTAATCAACAAACTGGACAATAGCCGAAGCGAGACCGACTGCTGACAACGGATCCATGCTGTTTTGGTACGGCTTCTGGGGTTGGAGTTGTTGATTATTTGATTATTTGGACTAGGAGGGAAGTGAAAAGAATCTGCATTTGGGTGGGCTGTGATAAGCCACTGGGCTAGCTTCTTTTCAGCTGCCACGTGTCAGGCGCAAGGCTGAGCACCATGCCAATAGACAAGAACGCAAATTGAATGCACTTGATTATTTTCACAATTCCGACCAATGACGATCCACAGAGCAGCATTGAGTACATCGAGATATAGAGTCACGAGATTAAGTGGAGCAGTCTTCCAGAGCCTTGCCTATGCGTGACCTCTTGTTTAGATAATGCGTGCTTATCTTCAAACCCAATTGTTTAACACAAGCTAAGAAACAAATCTATCTCACTTCATCAGTTCAAGAGGGTCCGGAACTGTACAGGCCATGATTCGCCAAACCACTTTGTCTTCTGATCGACATTCGTCTATATTTATGGGTGAAAAGGAAGTGTTGATTGAGGTGAGATTGCGGGGTCTAAGGAGCTGGAAATTGCGTTAGCTATCTAGTGGTTTAAGCATCTTCTTTATAATTAGGGTTGATCACTTACATGAGCGCCACCGTGTCTAAATATTTCTCCGATTTGAACCGAACTTAAGGTTTTGCGGAAAAGTGTTGAGTTGAGTTTGAATCCACTTCTTGGTAGGTCTTCGAGTGCCACGTTGATTGAATTTTGAGCATATAGTGATACCAAAGCAGAAGCGTTTGTGCCCAAGATCCATCCCTAGCATAGTGACTAGGAAAGTGTCCGAGCCGACACTTCCGGGTGGTACTTGTAAATAGCAACAACAACCAAACCTCCGACAGCAAAAGTCCAAAGAATATACAGCAACAAAACGAATCCACATCTTTCACACACTTGACACATGGTAGGTAAACAGAGTAATTGAAACGCGATAGGAAGCTAGTATTGAGAAGGTAGGTTTCTTAGACTAAGTAGCAAGTGAACAATATACTATCAAGTTCACTGAATGAAATTAAGAGATGTTAAAAAATCCCAACAACTCACAAGACATAAGAAAAAGTATAATCAATTAACGGCTCGCTCACATCATCCAGAATATGCAAGCATTTCTTGATTACACTCTAGCGCCTGACTCAGCAGTTGATAGGTTATGTCATCCTGACACAGACGGTTTATTTTCCCTTCTACCATATGTAAATCGACGATGCAGCTGATGAATTGGGATAAGGTAGTTGACAGTTGATGCTGACTTTAATTACTTTAGTCACCACACATCCACACAACATTCTTCATGAGTAATCAAGTCTCACCATCGCAAAAGCTAAATGCGCGAAATGCAACAAAGAAAGCTTGAACCCCTCGCCATCCGTCGGCGATCTGAGTTCATACCAAAGTTGAGGCTAGGCTGAGGCTAACTGGCTTGGGGAAGGAATGCGAGGCTTCGGAGATATGCTAGGCAGGGCAGGTGGGATGTCACGCCATTGGACTACCCACTCACGAAATGCACCGGGTGCTTAGAGCAGTTTAGGCAAGTGTTAGTGAGGGTTAGAAACACTCGCCTATCCCTGAATGTTTTCCGCCATCCCATTACATAGTGCAGTTAAAGCTGGACCTAAAATCAAACCGAATGGTACTTCTACGCAGGCAGATCTCTTTCCATGCAAATTCCAGTAGCCTGGGCTCCAAGCCATAAAGATATGAGCCACGGCGAAAAATACAAGCCGAAACCTAGCTAAATCTATTTAGATCTGCGACTCTTCGAAGCCCTGAAATAGTCATTAATACCCTTGGCTCGGGGTTGGGGGAAGTCAAACGATATCGGATATTACAATGGTCTTCTAATTGGGAGACGCTTGCGGAACAATCCTAAAAAAGTCGGGGGATTGAATCATCAACTTGGACAGCTACATCAGCTGGGACTGTGCCGGACTCCGACGATGAAATTGATCTTGAAGAACTCAGTGCTCTGACTGAGAAAGGGGAACTACGGTATCTAGACGGTAGAGTTAGCTTAGCCGGCAATCTCTATACCAGAACGCTCCAAGTTACAAAGAGATCGAATATGCGGTCACGAGCAGCCCATCAGTATAAGTATGCGATATTTTACACTTTTTAAGAGACGGTGCACATGCGTGTGAAGATTGCTCTGTGTTGACAAATTGACTTTGTTGGATTACTGGTGTCACCTTTTTGCTTCACAGGGACTTTCGCTTCATAGGTAGGGATGTCTCTTGTCCAGAGTTAAATTCAGCTTCTAGGGTCGAGGGCTTCAACGACAAGATTCTGTGAGGTTATTGCACATATCGACACTCAGAACGAGAAGAGTAGAAGAGTTCTAATCCAATCTATCCCTCTTGACCCGCCCCAATCTCTCGAGGTATCCATCATCCACTCTGCCTCAAGAATCTCGATCCATTATAGACAACCTTCCCGCAATCGTAGCAAGGCCTAATTCAAGCAACCGACCATCTGCAGCACCGTCAGCCTCGTACCCGCCGTGCAATGACGAACAACTTGCTTTGTACGCTCAAGAGATCCAAATGCTCGAACCCTCGGGGGTAGCGATACACCTCGCGTGTGCCCGACTTCTCAATCTGGATCAAGTACGTGGGCGAGGCAAAGTTCGGCCGTCGACCGGGAGTCGTCAGAGAGGAGAGGAAGTCGCCTGCTACTGTAGGGAGTTAGCAACGTGGCGTTTATGGGAGGGGGACGCACGCTCTTGGCTCAGGATGGAGCAGCCGTTGCGACTGACGATTATGAGGCGGAAGCCTTGTTTGGCGGTATCGTGGACAATAGAGATTTCGGCGTCGGAGATGTGGATTTCTTCGCTTTGGACTTGGCTGGCTTGTCTGGATTTCCAAGGTGTCCCATTAGTTCTGAAGGTAACTACCAACTGGCATCGTGTCTGATTTCGCTTACAGTTTTAGTATGGACTTTTCGTCTTTGCGTGGGAATTGCAGGCTCATGACAAATAGCTCCATTCTCATTTCTTCCACCTTTGCATTGAATTTCTCCGCCGCTTATCAGAGTCAGTAACAAATATTTCAACTGAGTTGGTGGTAATCTGATGAGTACAGACCTGCGATAGTGGTGAATTGGAATGTGACGTCCACGTCGCTGGCACTACTGGTCTTCTCGTCCGCACCTAGCCCCGTGCATTCGATGGTTTTAAGCAGTACACTACCTTCAGTCGCGTCTAATTTCGTCCGAGTGTTACGTTTCACTATGAAAATAATCAATTATTTCCACAGGTCGATTATGGGATAGATTCCATACGATATAAAGTTGTGCTATTGACATCTCCTGTAGCTTTTGATTCTTGCTCGTCAAAGAACACAGCAATTTCAGCGTTACCTAAATATGAAAATGCACTACAAGGATCACTTTGCGTGTTATTCTTTCCCAAAGCTTTGTAGTGCAGTAATTTTATAGCTTCGATTGAGCCTCGTGTATATGATCGCTGCCCAATTGAGAATGTAACTGTGTCTGCGGATTTTTGGATGTTGTTTGTGTCTCTGCAAATGAAATTTAGAACCAGAGCTGCAAAAAGAGCAAAGGGAGTTTTTATTGGACCTACCCTATGAGGTGAAGTATGCGCCACTCTTGTGCAGCTGGAACAAAATGGGCCAGGATGGTGCTCAAACCACGACCAAGCATTGCACCAGCGCTAGTATTTCCAAGACCTTGAATGAACGTCTCCTCAAATTCTGCCATACCTAAATTAGATCCCAGGACCGTTAGATTCAATGAGATTATATTTGAATTTAAGGGACTGGAAGAGAGAAAAATAACACACTGCGTAATGAGACTTTTTTGATGATCAATGAGACTAGTCGATTACTGGTCTTTTCTGTAGCCTTGTAAAGCATCCAAGATCTCACTTTACCCGTCAGTCTTACTGGAAAACTGAGTGGCGATACTAGAGGAGCCCGCAAAGTTAGCTTCACGAAGAACCAAAAGGTAACCAATGTATAGTGGCGGGGCTCTACAGATCTGAAGACACTATACTCACGCCCATATGCTGCAAGTTTCTCTTGGTGTGGTGATATACTCTGCGCCTCACGGGGACAGTGACATATGAAAATATGCTCCGATGCTGTTTTGCTACCTGCTGCTCCTCCGGACGGCTTTTCATTCCACTTAGGATGCAGGGAAGTATGGTTACAGAGGAGGCTAAAACCTTGGTCTGCTTCTACATACAGCTCAAAACTAAGGTCTTGTAATGGCAGATCTTGGGCCAGGCTAACACTGATCGCTGCCTGGGTGGACGATGCAGTCTCTTTCAGATTGACCACGAACCACTCGTGGATTTCTCTCAGCATCGTCGAAACTTTCTCCACGCGGTCTTCAAGCCGGGTGGTTTGCGAGCTGTCTTTTGTTAGCTCGTGGTTTACAAACCGAATTTATCGATTAACAGGCCGCTATACTTGATTACAACCCCCAGAACCAAGTTCAAGCTATTTATATGGACAGAGAGTTGGCTCCTCAGAGTGGTCAGATCACCACCTTCAGTGGTCCAGGCGATTTTCTTCCAGTTGTCTCTTAGAGCTCGATTCCAGCGCTTGAGTATTGGCTGTCCAGAATCGCGTGGTGTCGCTATATCGCCGTACTTAACAACAATAGCCTCGAGGTGCTTTAAAGTCTCGTCGCAACTTCGCACCATAGTGCCTACCGAGTCTCCAGCGTCAGCTTGCCTTGGAAGTGATGCGCCAGCGAGGCGAGTCTGATCTATGGAGATGGTAGTATTGCCCTCAATGTTTGCACGCTCCAACGCACTCAGCGCGACGTTCAGCGAATAGAGCTGGTTCTCAACTTCGCGGAACTCGGCTGGGGCTGATTTGCGGCCCTTGGTGAAGGCGCGGCCAAGCTTCAATGCCAATGTTCCCACAAGGAAGACATCGCCGAAAGAGACCGGAGAAGCCATGACACCGCCTGCGAGGCAAATTTCTCAAGGTTACGATCTGGTGGTGGTGATGGAAAGGATCCTCACGCTTTCGGCAGGACGAGGCGCGAGCATCAAATGATGGAAGGGCGGTGGAGATCTAAAGAGGCATAACAATGAGCTTGACAGTTGATGGAGCTAAACTCATCAGCATACGTCTGCTCGATCTCTGACAGAGTCCGTCTTTGCGACCTAAGGATTCTCGAAGCAGCGCAAGGCAAGCTGAGTTTGCACAGAGATGTCGTGGCTGAGCAAAGGCTACGGGTTGGTCATCGCACACGCATAGTTAACGACTCAAAAGACGGTGAGAATGTGTAAGGCCTGCTGAAACAGATTTCACTCCATCAGTGTGGCCAGTAAACATCCATGATCCATCCTTGGCGATATGTGCACTGCCAGGCTGCCTTGCGCCTTTTCGTCGCTGGTTCGCCTTTCTCGGAAGACCGCCCCAATGTATAGGCAGCCTCGTGCTATCGTCCCTTTCAATAACATCCCTCTCAACTATGCGATTTCACTTGCATTCAACTCCATTCAGAAGAATTCATTTTGATCGACCCTTATCCTTTCTACTCTACAAACCTCCTGTCCCTGTCTCCTAGTGAAGTGTGTGTTGCAATGGATGTGCGCGCTGGTATATTCTGGGATGCTCGAGAGCCACCTCCTCCAGGCATTGAAGTGGCCGTGGATGAGGCTCACGTTTTCGGTGCATATTATCAGTATAGGGACGACTTTGGAGTCCCTGACCATGAGGATCATTTTCATCAGCAGCTTCCTCCTCGACTGCAACCACGACCACGACATCCAGGACCGCTTGGTGATGCGGGCAAAGCTGCCTTCCCAAAGCCACCACAAAGAAACAACTTGCCGCCGCTTTCTGTGTCAGTGACGGCGCTGGTCGTCCAGGATACCGCAAAGATAACCGTGATGCAGCTCTTTTGGAATCACACCGAGTCTATCTGGAATGGCGCATATACCTTTCCTCTCTCCGCCGGCTGTACAGTCACTAGCTTTAGCTGTCGTATTGGCAGGAATAAAATCGTGAAGGCCAAGGTGAAGTCAAAGCCGGAAGCTCGTGATGCATTCGACGAGGCTCTCCGCACGAACCGGTCAGCCGGCTTGCTTGAGCAGGGCACTCCTGAGATCTTCACGACAACGCTAGGGAACATACCTGCGAACACAAAGTTGAGGACAGAGATTACCTATGTCACCCTACTCAAGCACAGGTTCGCAGACAGCTGCAATACTACAACACTGACTATTCCCACTAATATCGCCCCTCGCTATGGCAGTCCACCTCCCGAGCTCCAGAACACGCCAATACCTGAACTATCTCATGGCATATCTATTCAGGTGGATGTGGCGGCGGAAGAGACCGCACATAAGATAATAAGCAAGTCTCACAGAATTACAATTGAGCGAGGAATTGGCAGGAATCTGTACGACAATTGGGCTGAGTTTGCAACGATAGACGGCGCGAACGAGGTGGAAATCTCGTTGGTAAAGCTGGAAGATGGCAAGGCATTCCTTGACAGAGACTTTGTGCTCGACATTACTAGAGAGCATCAGAATAGGTTGGAGACCCCGACGGCCTGGCTTGAGACGCACCCTACTCTTGTAAATCACAAGGCGGTGATGCTCACGATCCCCCCCAAATTTATGCTCCGAAACCAGTCTACTAATCCAGATGGAGAAATCATCTTTCTTGCTGATCGATCTGGATCCATGTCGGATAAGATGGAGTCGCTTAAATCTGCTATGAGCTTCTTTCTCAAGGGCATACCGCAAGGTCGGAAGTTCAATATCTGGTGCTTCGGTAGCTCCCACACCTCCCTATGGCCACAATCCGTCGATTATTCCGAAGAATCGCTTCAAGAAGCTATGGCCTATGTTTCTGGCCAATTTAGCCCCAATATGGGCGGCACCGAACTTCTTGGCGTCTTGAAAGCCATTGTCAGAGGGAGGAACCAGGGCTTACGTATGGTTGACATAGTGATGCTAACCGATGGGGAAGTCTGGGGGCTTGATGAGACCGTCAGCTTTGTACAGGATACATCACGATCCAGTGAAGGTAGAATAAGATACTTTGCACTTGGTATTGGGAATGCCGTGTCGCACGAGCTCGTGGAAGGCATAGCCAAAGCCGGTGGAGGGTATGCTGAGGTGGTTCCAGCCGCAAGTCAAGGTGGATGGGAAGACAGAGTCGTAGCCATGCTTAGTGCAGCACTAATCGGACATGTTGGACCTTTCCAGATCGAGTTTGGTGGGCAGGGGGAGGACCATGCTCTGGGCATTCATCAACGAGATGGTTTGAAAACTCAGCGTCACATTATTCTCATAAATGGCCACTGACATTTACTTGGCAGGGAATCGTGGTCAAGCAGCAGCTGGTCCCACACGACCAGGTGTCCTGCAATCTCCAGCTGACATCTCGGCATTGAGCCCCTTCCTACATAATCGAGCTTTCATGCTCTTTGATTCTACAAGGGAACAACCCCCTTTGGATCATATCAATGTTAAGGTGACTACCCCAGGTGGCGAAGAAATCATCACTCGCGTGCCCATATCTCTAGTCGAGAGAAAAGATTCAACTCTCCACAAGTTGGGTGCCAGAGCGCTCCTCGGTGACCTCGAGCGAGGGCAGAGTTGGATCCACCTAGATCCATATGCGCCTCCTCGAGGTTCAACTCAAGAGCAGGAACTCATCCGCCAAGAAGGAGAAGCCCTAGGTTGCAAATGGTCTCTCGTCTCGAAATGGACTAGCTTTTACGCTTCTGAAGAACCGATCACATTCTTAGAGGCAGATGACTTCCAGATTAAAGAAGTTGTGGGCGACTTGGACCTGCTGCGTCCGAGAGGTGCCATAGTTCAGCAAGCAGACCTCCCAGCCGTTCCCCTGCCTGTAGCTTTTGCGGCTGTGGAATCGGATGACGATGACGAGACGGCTTCTAACTCGGATCATATGAACATGAGATCAGATGGCGATGGAGATAGTAACGGCAACGATGGAAGAAATGATGAAGATGGAGGTGCTGGTGGGAATATGGGTGGCAGCGGAGGGGATTCTGGGGGCGACGGCGGGAGAGGTTTTGGCGGCGACACGGGCGGTGACGACGGAGGAGACCAGCAAAGGCCTGAACCAGGTGGTAGCAACGCCGATGGGGACGAAAAGGCCTCGGGAGGAAATCCAGACACGCAAAACGATGCTACCTTTCCCAACGCATCTGATTTCGCTGTCTTCAATCTCGACACCAGTAGGGTATCTTCGACCGCAAGCTTCTTGGGTCACGGTGGAGCTGTTGAAGATTCCATAGATTTCGAGGAGACCCGAAACACGGACCATAAAATCACCTATGACAGTCCATTGGCTCCACCTTTGCCACTTGCCTCAAGGTTATTGACACTTTTGCCACCTGCCTCAAAGCTATCGGCACAGCAATCATTGGGCATACGGCCAGCTAGACCTCGAAATCACAGCGTGATGCGCTCATCACCTAGAATCGAATCAAGCCTGAGATCTGATAGGCATTCATATGATTTTCGGGACTTATCCTCTGCTTGGCCCTCATACGGAGCCTCTCAGTCTCATGACCCCCTACTTCGTGATTTCGACTGCGCGACTTACCAGGCACGTGGCGGTTCTCCGTCTCTTGGGCGGCCCACCATTCGCGTTGCTTCTCAGTCTAGGTTTTTCCCCTTATCTATATCTCCCAGCATGGAATCTATAAACCCGCCTGATGCATCTGTCCGACCATCATCTGTCAGATCAACGTCCGCCGACATGGACCTTTGGTATGGAGTCATCGCCCCCAGCGTCAATATACCTGCTTCAACTGCAATGCGCCCCAATGAACATCGCACCCCCAGATCAGAACAGGAGATAGCTGGCGAACAGAAGATCAGGAATCTACTCATCTTCCAGTCTTTCGACGGCTCTTTCGACTTCGACAGTACCGAGCAGTTAAGGACCCATCTAGGATCCGATTTTGCCTCTGTAGTCCAGGATCTCCAAGTTCAGGTTGACTTCAAGCTCGCCGTCACAGTAGGGCTCATGTTGCTCCTTGAGGAGAAATTCGAATATTGCCGCGATTTGTGGACACTAGTACATCAAAAAGCCACTGACTACTTTGAAAGCCAGCAACCATTATCGCTTCAACGAAACCTCCTGCTTGAGTCCGCAAGGCTTAAGGTCCGCGCGCTTGACATGTCCCAGATCCTGCAGACGACGGTTCCTGCACAGTTTGTGGTTTTGCCACCCGCTCGTGAACAGCTTTCAAGCGAGTCGTCGTCGAGACCTACAGAGAGGTCAGAGGATGTGAAAACGGAACTTGAGATCAGAAGACTTAACGCAGTGTCGTGGATGGAAAGTGGAGCGGCTGTGGGGAATGAAGAGAGGACGAAGCGTGTTGTGCTCGACACCGCGCCGATTGAGGATTAAATCATGTTGTGATATTCCACCCAAAAGTTTTTTCCTAACTGTATGCCCATTCTGCTTTATTCTCTCAGTAGAAATATAGTCTGTTTGCAAAACGTTAGTCGAGAACTAAGATCAGCGTTACTAGTTGCTTTAGGCAGGTTATACAAATAAGATAACTTGTACACTTTCTGCCTTAGAATAATAAGTCACAAGTAGCACGACATGGTGTGCGCAACAGCTTAAGTTCTTTAAACGTCTATCATATACGAAAGCCTTGTTAATATCTATCATTACCTGTAGCAAGAAGTTCTAAATCAAGAAGCGTCTTCTAATATAAATTTACAGAGTACGTAGGGTCTAAATTTCAAAATAACAAAGGCGGTGTAGGCGCTAGGGGTTACAAAAAGTGCTACAGTTTAATGATTATTAGCTTGAAAGAATCAAGTTCTATAGTTTTAGGTTTGACTCTAGATAGGTTGGTAGCGCAAGAGAAATTGCAGCTAGACAAGAATAAATTATCCTGCGAGGCAGTAAGACTGCTGGCATTTTCTGTGCATCTTAGTATCTGTGTACTCAACTCTGTTTTCTAGCTAATGCTGTTTAATGCGAGGAGTAAGTCGAAGCATGTTATCAGTGATTCATAGCTTGGTTCTAGGTAAGAACGTGTAAAGATCATTTAAACGCTTATATTTCAAGAAGAGAAGCGACTGAGGTTTTGATGCATCCATGCTCTGTCTGTGTATGCATGTACTATTCTATTTTGTAGACTGTTATGTCCATAAAGAGCACAAGTCAAACGGCAAGACTTCTCTTATAAAGCGCCTTGGTCATGTGTGCTTTCCTCTAAGAGCAACGAGGCCTGAGTACGAGGAGAACTGGAGTAGGAAAATTTTCCGCCCGTAGGCTTCGGTTTTGATAAAGGAAGACCAGGAGTTAGACTTGTCCTTCCATCCTCCGTCTTTGATAAACCACGCAACTTCTGGCAGGCACCACGGACGAGCAAGGTCTTTAATAAGGCCGATCTCATCTTCAAAGATCTGCCAATTTCTCCAACTGGCGAATCCCGTTCGAAGTCAAATGGAGAACGCTGATTGCTAACAAAGCGGCAGCAGCGGAGACTGAGGTTCCTCCAGAATACGGTGAGCAATACCGGCCCCTGCGAGAAGATGTGAACCGCATATGTACGACGTTTTTGCGAGAGGAAATGTCGACTGCGACTCCAAAGCAGAACGTCATGGTTTTATACATTCTAAATTATGAGAGTGTCGGACTAGAGATGGATGTATTGGGCTGGTATCGCTGTTTGCCGAGAACGGGATCGGATTGCCATCTTCAGGGGTATCGGTCCATTTATTCTTCGGCCTAGTTCTCAGCACGAGGAGGGTATGCTCACTCTGATTGGAGACTGCAATACATGGTTTGAGGAAGGGAGAGGCTTTTCGATTCCTACATTGGCAAGATGTTGATCTCCGCTTGCATTGGCACGGTAGCGGGAGGATACCAGTAATCAAATGGCCAGTTGCATCTTACTCTGAATGATGATTACCGCCACGTAAAACTCATCCAGCTCCATCTACCGCTCGCTGCTTGGAACCCCATCGATTCGAGTACTTGAGAATACCATACTCAGTGAAGAAGGAGAAGAGGCAAGGACTTGTGATCAAAAAAGGTGGTAACGAAGGGGGAAAAAACAATCTAAGAGGGACGTATCTCGATTCGATGTTAAAACACGAGTCAAAGCGCTACCCAACATAGTTTCTCTCCCCCAGTAGGTACAGGGATTCGCAGCAACGCAAGACCACAACCTCAGTTGCCGTACCTCGATGATGCCCTTAGGAAATTCCAGATAGATACTTTGAAGAACTTGACACGAGGAAGAATCTTTGTTTTCTTGCGCTGGCAAGTCGTTCCTAGATATAAGTTTGGGTTGTTATGCGTCTGGTCTCTGCCCTGATGGTGCTCGTTGAAATGATTCGGCGCAAATGCATTCCAAGATGATATGCACTTTTCGCGTCGGGAGAGGGTGCGGCCACTCACCGAGATGATGGCAGGAGGTGCTGTGCAGGCGTAAGCTCAGCCAGGCCGAGCCCTGTCCCATGGGAATTCGCTCTTCCAAAATGATAGAGAGCAATGACCCTATTGGGCACTCAGCTTATCAGTTGTTTAGAGCACCACCATCATCTCACTCTTTCATTCGAACACAATCAGCCTCCTCCATCCCTCCCATCCACCATCACCATTTCATCCCTTGCATCTCCTTCCCTATCCACCCACCCCCTCGGCACCTCCCCAAAAAGTCTCACTATGCAAAAGCTAAATGCGCGAAATGCAACAAACGCCATGCCATGCCATACAATCCACGTGCTGGCTCCTCCTCCTCCATCAGCGATCCAATCCAATCTAATCCAATCCAATCCATCCCAGACTCGCTAGCCCCTAGTTCCTCGGATCAGCCGCTCGGTCCCTTTCAGCCGCGCCAAGGTCGAGCGTCGGAGATACGCCACGAGGCGTGCTGAATAGGAGGAAGGTTGTGGATGAGCCTTGGGGTGGAGATTCTGCGCCGCGCGGCGTCAGCAGAGGTGGTCTGTGGTTGGGCTTGGCATGGATGAGGCTCGGAAGTTGCCAAGGGGCGTGCGTGGTTGTTTGGTGGAGATGGGGGTATTTGGTTCGCTGGGTTTGCTATATAGTTACCTATGGAGGATGGGATCCAAGATGCACTCCTTCCAAGGGAGGGAGAACCTGGAAGGATAAGCTCTGTCCCTGTGTTTAGGTGTGGTGTTTTGCGCTGCGCCTATTTCTGCTGCTCGTTTCTATTATGTCGAGACCCTAGCACAAGCGGAACCTCCCTCTCCGCCGCCAAGGCGCCCCGTTCCTCTCCTTTTCCTTTCCGCTCCGCTCCCTTTCCTTCCGCTCCTCTCCCATTCCTTCCGCTCCTCTCCCTTTCCTTTCCGCTCCTCTCCACCACCCCTCCGCTCACCCTCCGCACCTCCTCATCAAGATCTCCAAAACGCCATGCTGGAGTTTATGCAGATTCGATCCAATACTCACTCGTCAATCAGTCAGCCAGTCAACCAGCGACCCAGTCCTCGCTACGAACCGGTTCATCTCAGCTTCGCGAGGGGGAGGGGGCGGTTTGAGAGCGGAATAGGCAATTTGCAGGCCGTGCGTGTGCGACGCTTGGTTCTGCGTCTCCTTGTCATTCTGCCTCATTCTTCTTTTTGCCATCAACCAGCCTTGCCAGCAGCGACGACTGTTATTCAGAAGCCACTGAGCCCAGCACATTCAGCAGCAGCACAGTTATTCAACTCGACCCATCGTCTCTCTCTCTCTCTCTCTCTCTCTCTCTCTCTTTCTCTCTCTCTCTTCTCCCCCCAAAAACCAAAACCCAAAGACCACCCCTGTCCCGCTCATCTGCTCCTCCCTCTCCTCTCCTCCCCTTTTCCCACTCCCCACCCCACTCCCCACCCCTCCCCAAGCCCATCTCCCCTCCCATCTCCCCTCCCATCTCCCCTCTCCACCACCCCTATCCAAACAGAGCCTCACCCACCAACCTCACCCACCAACCCCCCTCCAATCTCCCCCATCAACCAGCCTCCCTCACACTCACCACTCACCACCCACCCCCTCGCCCAAGTGGCTCATGCAGGTTTTGCGACATGCAACAAAACCCTCTTTTCTTCTCCCTCCACCTTCCCCTCTCTCTCTCCACCCCTTCCCCAGACCAAAAAAAGAAAGAATGAACGCTCGCGTGCATGGACCGCGTGGACCAGGGAGAGAGAAAAGGAAAAAGAGTGGTCGTCGTGAAGGATGGGTTGGACAGGGGTGGATTGGATCATTGGACCGGACCGGTCGAGAGTCAAACATGGACATGGAAGAAGGCGAACGGTATGTAAGACATGGCTATCGTTTCATAAATCCATTGGGTAGGGGTTGTTCCCCTGGGGCTCAACTCGATTGGTTTCCACGTTTTGGTTTTTTTCCTTCTTCTTTACCCCTTGTAGCTTGGTCTGGCTTGGTCTGGCTTGGTCCCTAGTTTATTTCCTTGGGTCGGATTTACGTGAGTGGCAGTTGGCGTGACGGGCCGAGGCTTAATCTCTTCTACTGGATTACTAGAAGTTTCCAAAGTAATCCCAGAATAGCAAACTCGCGTTGAATGGTTGATTTTCACTTCAAGAAACAAGTCAAAGCCACCAGAGATTGCAGGACAGAATGAATTTCAAATTCCTATCTACTCCATCTATGCACCTTTTTTATCCCTAAATTCTCCATATCAAAAGTAGAAGAAAAACTCCATCACAACCATCTAGGTACATGACCCAAAGTATATACAAAGAACGCAGCAGGACGTCTTGTGAAGAAGTGAATTTTCGTGATGTCATATCATCCTCTTTCTCTAGCTGAATGCGTAGGCAGTTCCGATGTCACTCAGGGTGCTGCCGGAGCTCAACAAGTTGCCCTCAAAGGCACCAAAGTAGGAATAACGCTGGACGAAGGATTGCGAATCCAACCATGGCATGACGGTGTTGAGGAAAGCAATCTTCTCAGCATCGCTATTTCCCGGGGCCTCGAACTCGGTGATCCAGATAGGGAGACCGGTCTGAGTGTGAGCGTTGGTGACGTATTGGATAAAGGCGTTGGCATCACCACCGTTGTACCAGTGGAGATCGACAAAGTCAACGGTGCAACCCGTGCATGCCTTGAGGAAGTTGGTGATCCAGGTGACACCCATGGGCGAACCACCGTTGGTGACAGCTGGAGAACCGAGTTGAACCTTGCCAGCGAAGGGTTGGATGAAGGTCTTCCATCCGGTGGCGGCATCAGCAGGCGAGAGGTTGGATTGAGATCCGAGATCAGGCTCGTTGAAACCGAGGAGGTGAGTGGAACCGGCTGCGATGGCTTTGGTGGCAGCGTCGGTCCACCCATTGGTGTGCGATCCTAAGCCCCAGAGCATGGGAACGTACTCGAGACCGGATGGGAGGCCGGAGGCGCTGTCACCCCAGTTATAGGACCAAGAGATTTTCGAATTGGAGCCGAGGAAGCCGGAGAGGAGGGTTGGGTCGTTGTACGCAAGACCACGCTTGTTGGAACCGTTTGACACTGGGGCCGCCGCGGTTGTCTTGGCTGGAGCAGGAGCGGTAGTGGTTGGAGTGTTGACTGGCTTAGGAGTCGTGGCGACTGGCTTAGGGGAAGTGGTAGCTGCTGGCTTAGGAGTCGTGGCTACTTTGGCAGGAACCGTCGCAGCGGCAGAGGAGACTGGAGTGGTGCTCTTGGCTGGTGGTGGAGCAGCAGCTTTGGCGGCGCTCGTAGAGACAACCTTGATGGTAGTCTGCGTCTGGTCGGCACCTCCAGGCACGGTAGCTGTTCCCACCGCAACAGGCTTTCCAGTGACAAACGATCCATCTGGCTCTGCCGTCACCGTCACCACCTCGGTGACGATAATGTTATCCTGCACCACCAACAACGCACGCTTTCCGAAGAGCGGGAATGCAACGGCCTCTCTGACCAGCAAAGAAGAAGCCAAGACGGCAAGAATTTGAGAATGCATGGTGAAAGCGAAGGAGTGTGTTGAAGTTCGTAAGATGAAGGAGTGACTTTTGGTTCTTCTTGGGAAGTTTTTTTTCGTGAGGTAGTGAGCGTATTTATTTGACTGCGGGTGGGCTTGAGGTTGTTCCGTGTGGCTGAATCAATGGTCGGGATAGCGGGTGGATATGGGAATGAATGTGATGCGCTGGCGAAATGAATGAATGTAAACAGCTGGAGAATCCTGCGCGACTTCAAGTGCGGTCTCAACTAACAAGGCGGATGGGAACCCAAGAGAGTGCTGGTTGCAAGGTGAAGAAGAAAGAGTGATTCCTATGGATGGGAGCAGAGTATATGTAGGTCGCCGGGACTGAAGAAGGTGGGTGGTCTGTGGGTCGAGGAAAGAGCCACGGCCGTCCCTGCCCCAGGACGTTGGCAGCTCCCAAAAGGGGAAGGCTGAGAAGAGGGTCCTGCCCATGGCGATGCGCCTTGCCCCACCCCGTTTCACCTGCCCAGGAACCCGCGGATGGTGATTGGGGGGATAGCGACTAGGCTGGATCCTTAAGCTTAGCGAGGGATCCTGATTGGGCACATCTGGTTTCGATCGCCCTTGGGGAAATGAGATGGATTCGCTGTGCAGGGGGGGCCGACCGCCAGGGTCCAGATACGGACGGCAGGGACCAGATAGGAGAATGGGCCAGCCCGACCTTGACCTCTCCTTTCCTTCTCTCCTAGCCTGTGCACTGCACTGCACCTCTTCGCCTCTTCACCTCTCCACCTCTTCGCCTCTTCACCTCTCCACCTCTTCTCTCCTAGACACTGCAGCTTCATCACCTGGCGTCTTCTACGTCGCCGTGACACGGTCCAGCACCAGCGACACGCTGTCTCCATCCGGATGTCGACACCCACATCCACCAGAGATGCTCTCGACCCAACTTCGGATCAACAAACTCCTCCTCTAGAGGAAGATCTCTGCTCACCATTATCTCAGCATCTCAGCATCTCAGCATCTCAGCATCATCATTTGCGATCTTCTCATCACTAACCTCGTACGCATGTCAGCCAGACCTTCATCCAGTCCTACCTGCAGACATCACTATTTTCATCGCTGACCTCCTGCACACCACGCCATGCAGCCATGCTATATCCAGATGGGACCTGCATCCACCTGACTCACTTTCCAACACACCTCGTTTGACCACGCGATAACGTCGCTAGACAAGCTGGATAAGAGCAGACTCGTTCTGCAGCCAGGCATCATGGTCATATCGGAGCACAAACATCGGTCCAGCCACAATTCTTCTTTCGGCGCCCCGAAACCGCCACACGGTACCTCCCCCCATGGCGCCAGGGTCAACCAGCGGCTCTCCACTCCCTTCGCCACCACTCACCATCCTTTACCCACCAATGTTTCTTCACACCCCTAACGCACTGCCAGCTCCTGCATCCTTTGCGATGTGATGGTTTTCTGTTCTGGGAGATGGTCCGCGTACCTGCATGTGGCTTGATGTGAGGCATTTTCCATCCACACCGATTTGCTGGTGTTTTGCGCCGCCATCTGCTTGTAGCCTCAATCCTGAATTGCGCTCAGGAGTGGCGAAGCTTCAATGTTGTCACGAATGTTCTCGTCGGCTACTGCTGCAGTACTGGGTCATTTCCAAGTGGACGGCGACCCATGCGACCGACGGTCAGGATTAGTGCCGGCCCGCCGGTTGTCCTCGGCCACCAGAACACGAGTGCAGAGGAGGATCGGGCATGAATTGTCACATCATGGTCAGGACCAAGTTGACAACAGCACATCCGTCCTGAACAGATACTCGGAGCATGCACTCTCATTACAGCACTGTCGCAAAGCTCTTCCTCGCATTGCGACAACTCTACATGTTCAATTGCTTAGATATTAATCATCGCAAGAATCTCTGTTCCAGAGCAATTCGAGTACACACGTCCCAAGGCATGTTTGTGGCTCATTGTGGTGGCATCACTTGAGAGCTAATTGAGCCTCGACTCTTCAGCCCCAGTAGTACTTTGAAGCGAGCCTTGCAAGTTTTCGCTCCAGACTTGTTACTATATCACTAGATCTACCTAGATTGATCATTTTCCCCTCATGATCTTCCTTTGATAACCTCTACGTTACTGGCCCCCACAACTTACTTTTGACCTTGTCGCTCCTCGCGTTAGAATTTAGTATCTTGACCTAGTGGATGGATCACGTATCCGTGTGTTAAAACGTAGAATCGGGAAACGCTTTGTCTCAGAAGCCAATCCGCGTACATACGTCCTAAGATTGTGGCTGGCGACGGCGTTAGACCCCGAAGCTAGGCTGAACGCTTCCACCGATGGTGCATCACGGGTCTTACTGATGGATGGCACTAGATCAACGCAACTGAAGCAGTCTTCCACCTCATGATCTTCCTATCCGGCCTCCACGGCAGTGGCCCCCGGAGGGCCAGCGGAGCGTCATGAAAACCATTGTTAAGTTCCGTCCTACGGAATAGCCGTACCTAATCGAAGATGCGGTATCAAACTCCGGTGGTATGCCAGTGACAAGTGGTGATTTATTCTTCATATAAAATAGCAGGTTGGAGATCCGATCTGAACCAAAGTTGAGAATCGGTCTCAAACTATAGTGAAGAGTCACGATGCCAAGTAAACTTCTTCATGTAGAATAGCAATACGCAGATCTCCTCATCCAGACCGAATCGAAGAAATGGCATCATACGATCTTCACGCTTGACTCTTGAGCCTAGCGATTCATCCACCTCGATCGTTTCGTGCTTTACTTTTGATACGGAGAAGCCGAAAATATGGCAGCATGTAATAGAGGATAATCAAGAATATGCATAGATAACACCAGCAGTAGCATGTGTAGTGTCAACATGACTCTTACCTTGAATGGACTTATTCTCACATGCAATTCCCCCGCATCAAATTCGAGGTACTACAGTATGATGATGACGAGATTATAATGGTGTGATAGGGGAATACTATCTACAATGATCGCGATTCAGGATCAGCGCTCTGCTCTTTGCTACAGGGGCTGGAAGTGGTGGGATGATCTGGACAGGCTCTTGTTTTGAGTACTCTTCTTCCTTTTTTTATTCTGCATTGTGGATCTTTCGCTCTCTCTCTCTTTATTGCAAGGTTTTCTCTCGTCTTCCATATTTGAGTTAATCTCTTTTTTCTTTCTCTAATAGATCAGCGAGGGGTTTGAAGGGAGGTGGATATGAGAAAGTGATGGGATGCATACTGATTAGGTTTGTGCTGGTTATCATTCTCTGGTATCTTTGACGGTTGGATGGACTCTACGAGCACCTTGCAAATGGTGATTCCTGCTGTAGAAAGTTACCGCCATGCTTTGATTGGCCCCTCCCGTCCCGTCCCGGAAAAAAGTCCCTCCACTATCGCAGCGGCTGCTGACTCAGCGACCCCACCAACATCCCGCCAGATAAAAAAAAGTTTCAAAACGCGTTGGGAGGCTTGTGATGAAGAGTCACCGCCGCCCTGATAGACGCCATTGTGACGGGATTGAGCACGCAAACACAGACTGGCTGGCTGATCTTCTGAGGATATCTTTGGAGCAGCTCTGAGGTGTCGAGAGATAGGAGAGGTTGCAGAGATGGCGACGGAACATCCGCACAAGGCGTTTGATACCATATTGACTTTGGATTTTGGGTATGTCACTCCCGGCTGATTGCGTCTTTGTTCATGAGCATTGAACGACCATCTCTCGATGGGCTACTCGAATCTTTACGATATCTGGAATGAGACGGTCGCTGACTTTCCAGATCCCAATACACCCACCTCATCACGCGCCGTCTTCGCGAGCTCAATGTCTTTTCCGAGATGCTCCCGTGCACGCAGAAGATCTCTGAGCTCGATTTCGTGCCCAAGGGGATCATACTTTCTGGCGGTCCCTACTCTGTCTATGAGGAGGGAGCGCCTCATGTAGATCCGGCTATCTTTGATCTTAGTGAGTTCAGTCTCCCGAATCGACTCTGCAGTAGTGCTATTACTGACATGAACAGATGTTCCCATCCTAGGCATCTGCTGTAAGTCAATCTGACGGCGGGAGATGGAAGGCGAGATTAACGTCTCTGGCAGATGGCATGCAAGAGCTGGCCTACCGCATCAGTCCGGACAACGTCGTCGCCGGCACGCACCGCGAGTACGGCCACGCCACGCTCACGCCCCGGATCACCAACAGCCACGTGGACCGGCTCTTCCACGGCCTCGAGGGATCCATGCGGGTGTGGATGAGCCACGGCGACAAGCTCTCCCGGCTCCCCGACTCCTTCTACACCGTCGCCACGTCGGACAATTCCGAGTACGCGGCCATTGCCCACGGTACCAAGCCCATCTACGGTCTGCAGTTCCATCCCGAGGTCACCCATACCCCGAACGGGACGCAGATCCTCAAGAACTTCGCCATTGGCATCTGTGGCGCCGGTCAGAACTGGACCATGGCTGCCTTTATGGATCAGGAGATTGCACGGATCCGTGAGCTCGTTGGGGAGGAGGGGCAGGTCTTGGGAGCGGTTAGTGGTGGGGTTGATTCCACTGTCGCTGCTAAGCTCATGGTATGTTTGGTAACCATTTTCAGCATCTATTGTTTATCCTCATCAATTGTCGACACATTTAGACAATCTAAATCCGGACAAACATGCTAATGATCTACAGAAAGAGGCTATCGGACCAAGATTCTGGGCGGTTCTTGTTAACAACGGCGTCATGAGGCTTGGCGAGTGCGCACAAGTGCATAAGGACCTCTCAGAGCACTTGGGAATCAATCTTACTGTGGTAGACGCCTCTCAACAGTTCCTAGACGGACTCAAGGGTCTTTCAGATCCCGAAAAGAAGCGGAAATTCATCGGTACGTTTGATATTGATGATTAGAGCTCGTTGTTGACATGATAGGTGGCAAATTTATCGACTGCTTCGAAGCAGAAGTCAAAAAGATTGAAGAAGCCGCAGCAAACTCAGATCGAGCTGGCAAGATCCAGTTCTTCTTGCAAGGCACCCTCTATCCCGACGTGATCGAGAGTCTCTCCTTCAAAGGTCCATCAGCAACCATCAAGACCCACCACAATGTCGGCGGTCTGCCAGCACGAATGACCGACGGGCAGGGCCTGCGTCTGATCGAACCTCTCCGAACCTTGTATAAGGATGAGGTCCGTCAACTCGGGCGTGCTCTCGGGATCCCTGAACAGCTCGTCATGAGACACCCCTTCCCCGGCCCCGGCATCGCCGTGCGAATCCTGGGCGAGGTGACGCCTGAAAAGGTCGAGATCGCTCGTCGCGCAGACGACATCTTCATCTCCGAGATCCGCAAGGCCGGTCTCTACGATCAGATCTCCCAGGCGTACGCCGCGCTCGATCCCAGCCGTGCCGTCGGCGTCATGGGAGACAAGCGCGTCTATGGATACATCATCATCCTGAGAGCCGTCACGACGACGGATTTCATGACGGCCGAAGCTTTCGAGTTCTCGTGGCCGTTCCTTCATCGCGTCATGAACCGCATCGTCAACGAAGTCCATGGGTATGTCATGATATTTAGTCATCACATTCCTCCCCATGCACGGTCTGATCAACTGCTAATCCTCTCGCTAGTGTCTGCCGCGTGACGTACGACATCACCAGCAAGCCCCCAGGAACCATCGAGCTAGAGTAGGTTGGCGATGGTTGGATGAGGATGGATCGACAATAGAGGCGGGAGGCTTTTTGACAGTAATTAGCGTTTAGCGTCTACCGCCTCTTATAGCTTACTAGTTTGCAAATCGCAGGTGCAAACAACCATAGAAATTAAGACTGTTGCTTGCAGCTAGTACGTAGATTCCAGAGTTACAGTCTAGGATACTAACATGCACATTTTTTATTTGTGTTTATGGCTATGTGCTCTGCTATTTTTTCAATAATTTATTTCATGTTTATATCCACGTCTCAAGACATTTAAAATCTATCAACTGTGGTTCTCTTGGATACATCTCACTCCTTCTCTACCCCGTCGAACGGGTTTCATCATCTCAACACCCTGATACCAAAGCACCAGGCACCATCCACGCCCTCAAGTAGCACGGCCGCCATACTCATGGAGCTATTCTCACCCCGGCATCTTGAGTGTTCCTCCCCAGTACCCCAATACCCCAATAGTTCACTACCTCTCATCCAGCCCTGTCACCCCGCCAAGAAAAGGAAAATTATACAACCTCTTCTCAGGCTTACCTGGATTCAACAATGCATACCTGACCCAGGGTGGCTGGGTGAGAGGGCCAAACTCCCTCCAATAGCGCTCATGGAAACCGAACAAATCTTTGGATCAATTAGACAGACACTGCTTCGTCTTTCGTGAGTAGGAGACTATATTTAAGGTTGGAGAAGAAATTCGTTGACTGCCGATAATTAGAGAGGTGGGCAGATACTTGGCGGATTAGGAGAACCATCTCTTAATTAACAGGTGAGGTGTCGTGGAGTTCGAAAATGCCACTAAGAGCAGTACATGGACAATTGCTGAGGTATTGTGCCCGGGTTGTTGTATAAGATAGGAGGACCATATCGCCAAAATCTGCTCCTTCACGACGTTTCTGTTGGGTAAACTTCGCCCACGTGTCGTACCTTCCTGTCGATACACATTCCTCAAAAAAATCATAATTGAAAGCAGCCTGGAAACTCGAGCATTCTCCACGCAGAACTTTCAAGATATAAGTTTCAGAAGAGTCTGTACACTGTACGGCCATATCTAGAGCCGTTTCTCCAGAATTGTTCGTTGCATGCAGGTCTGCCCCCGATTCTCGTAAAATATCTAGGATCTCTGCAGAGCTTCTCATTCGAATAGCAAACATCAAAGGTGTGATTCCATAAGGACCTCTTGCATTGACATCAATCCCCTCTGTACTGCAGACAAGATGGACCCCCTCAACCCTCTGGGATTCTATGGCAGCGAATAAACAGCCTATCTCCAATGAGCTCCTAGACAACACAACCCCCGGGGACGAGACCAAAACGTCCAAGAAACATTCCACTATATGATGAGCATATATATCTTTTCGAGCCGCCTCTTGCATCATCGCACAATACCAGTCGACCGAATCAATTGGACGACCAGATTCTTCAATAATCGAACCAATAATAGCCCTTAAAGAGAGGTCGTCGTGATTTCTTGGTTGGGAGGTGGTCTCGTCGCCTTGAATACTTTTAAACACTGCATTTATAGCAATCCTTAAAAAAGTTCGCCGCAAAACACGAGACCCTGATAGAGCAGCCCGAACGGCGAATCGTTTCGGAACTGGAATAGCATCCTCATTTAATTCCGTTATTGATGCTCCTTCCTTGATAAGGAATTCTATTGTATATTCCGATCCTACTTCTATAGCCTTTTGCAAATTATTTTGTAATAGAACAGCGGGATTTTCTGCCCGTCGGATGATCAACTGGGCCAGCGAATCATCCCCATGGCGAATAAGCCAGACGAGTATGTTCAATCTGTCCGGTCTTAACTGTTCTACATCCGCACCTGCTAGAATCAGGATTCGTAAATCCTTATTCGAAATCTTGGGAAAATCGGCCGCTAGTGTAGTAAAGAGGGTCTTTGCGACCAGATTTTGATGCGGCTCTCCCTCCTGCTCAACGACTGCAATACCCACTGTTTTGCGAAAATTTTCCAAACTTGGATGGAGCAACTTGTCAGATAGTTGAGACTCAAAGCTAGATGATATGAATATATGAGGAGGCTGAGCTCCGGCTTGTATTAACTCTTTGGCGACGTTGTAGTGCCCTTGAATAACCGCTGCGGTAATGGGATACTGCCAATATGAAAGCTCGTGTAAGATTGGATTAACGATAGGACAATGATCGTATACATCTTCATACAGAGTAATAATTGAGAAATCAACGTAACGAGTAAGGTTGTTCTCCAAGTCCGAATCTATCCGTATTGATGCTATAGGGCTGGGAAAGTTGACATCTACTTCTGCTTCGATGAGCATCTTTATCATCGCGCTGTTACCACGATAGCATGCCATATATAGAGGTGTTGGACTCAAAAGAATAGAGCCACATCCTGAAGAAATAGCAAGAGGCAAGAATAAAATACTGGCGCGATTAAAGCCTGCCCAGTTATACATAACAAGCAACCTGGCCATCGGAAGATCGTCAAGGCAAATAGCCAAGACCAGCGGGCTAAATCCCCGCTGATCCGAAATCAGTAGGCTCACGCCTTGCTGAAGCATTAATAGAACCATGCTGTGGCGTCTATTCTCGATTGCGAAGATAAATGAGGCTGTCAAGCGCGGGGTTATGATTGACCAAATGGATGGATGTTCATTTAAATCCTCCACAATTGTTGCGGTGACCATAAGAATCCTTAATTGATCTAGATCATCATTTTTAATGGCTGAATCCACCAAATCAAAGTAAGATCCAGGATTTTTGTAGAGACATGATTTATAGCCTCCTTCATGTAGATATGTAGCTGTTTGTGAATGTCCACCAAGAATAGCGCGGTCTAGAGGGCCAAGATGTGAAGAATACCTTTCTCCAAATGAATTGTCATGAATTGGAAGCCAATCGTCTATAAGCTTGACAACTCCTAATTGTCCATGGCCAGCCGCTTCAAGAAACATGTGTTCCAGAAGAAAATAGTCTCGTAAAGATATGGTATTTAAATTACAAGCTTTAATGGTATCGAGGTAGCCTGAGCGGCATGCGTGGAGTAGTTTAGAGTAGAGCCATCCAAGTCCAGGGGATTCCACCGAGAGAGTGTCATCCGTGAATTTCTCTAAATTTTCCAGCATCCACTGCAAATTTGGTGACGCAGATGACGTCGCAGATTCAAGCAACACCGATTCACGGCCAGAAATAGGAATAATGCCTATATATAGTCGGCTGTAGAAGTGGTATGCATTTCCAGGCATGTCAGAGAGGAACCATTTTAAAGCTTCAGTGAGAAGTAATGCCGGTTTCACAGGTCCATTATTCACAGAGGCCAGTTCAATCAAGTAACTATGATTGGTCATTAAAGCCCATCCAAGAAGCGATATAGAGGAATCAGTAGTTTCAGCATCATTGAAGCTTTTCCAGGGTTTAAAATTAAATCCCAAGGTTTTGCAAAGAATCAGCTGCGTGAAGAGGGCGTCTCGGCGCTCTACTAGATGACCATCTGCTGCGGAAGAGATTTCTTGTGACTTGAAGCTGATTGTGTGCCACAGCCAATGAATCGTAACGTAATTGAGAAGACTGAAGGCCGCTAAGTTTATTGGTTTCGGTCTCGATCCGGGGATAGAATGCAGCATGTTAATCTCCCTAATAGGTGCGTTCGTATGTCGAATAGCACTCCACGCTCTGATCACATTTCTTCCAGGATTGTCAGAGGATAACATTTGACTGCTCCCTGCTATCCTACCTAAAGCTATCATATCCGTGTTGGTGTTCTGTTTGAATGGTACGACTTGAGTGTCGAAGTTGCTAAAGTTCAGATACGCGACACAGATTTCGCCAACCATAATATTAGCTGCTTCCATCGTGAAATGGAATTGACTTTCGCCATGCTGTAGAAGATATTGCTGGACAGTGTAATGGGCTGTGGCATTCCTCAAGGTTAGCGTTGTATTATCAGAAACTCAATGATCTCCAGCTATGAAAGTTTGCTTTATTGTCAAGGCTGATTAAACAGGGGGGTGGAAAGATGAGATCAACGAGTAAGTACCTAGTTGTACGATCTTGGTTTCTTGGTCAACCATGACGAGATTACCACAAGCTCGAACAAGGCGATTGAAATCGGTAGGAATCTTTTTGGGGTCCCAAGCGTCGTCTTCTAATCCGAAAGCAATACCTTCTCGTAACTCATCCACACAGAGGGGCTGCCTCGCAGAAACGATCCATTTGAACATTTTATCAATCATTTCCCGGCGGCTCGCACCTTCTATTTTACTAAGAAGGCGGTCGTAGGTCTCGCCCAGACTACGCGGAAGATGCTGCAAAACTAGCTCTATACCGCTGTCCGACTCCTGCTCCGAGAGGTCTTGGAGCTGAAATTCGACCCATAGAAACCTATGTGATGTTAATCTCAATACAATAGTGTTCAGTAAAACTTGTAATGAATAAGGCTACAGCACTAGTAGTCTCCGGCTATCTAAAAGTGCCAATACGATGTAAGAATAGATATTCACTGACATGCCTTTGGCTCCTTTCACGAGCTCTTGTACAATAATTTCCTCTAGCTTTGGGTTCTGAATAACCAGTAGTTTTCCGGCGATTCGTTGTCTTGTAGATGCTCGTACATAACTGCTGATGTCCAAAGAAATGGCTTCGATAGAGACTGGAATCGTCAAGAATGGAATACTCTGATTGACCGGAAGCAAGGAGCGGAGTTTTTCTCTTCCAGTGATGAGTAGTCTCATTGGAGTCGAAACGTTTTCAATGAGAAGTTTCAGACCACTACATATTATTTTTTGAGAGCTCTCACTCGCTTCGTCAAGGCCATCAAGGACTAATCGAATAGGATGTGACGTCCAAAGCTCGATCGAACGCCTAAGAAATTCGAGAGTTTTTTCATGGTCAATTATTCGCTCACCGTCATGCTCCGCTTCCTCAATATCGGTGGCCAGTGCCTCTGGGATTGTCTCCATGTTTCGTAAAACTTCCCGTGCAAGAGTGCCAAAAATATTCGCAGGATTGAGGGTTCTCTTATCTGCATAATCGCAATAATAGAATGGAAATCCTTGGTCTGAGCTTAAATGGTCGATGACACTTGAAGCGAGAACAGACTTTCCACTACCAGCTATAGTTGATCAGCCTTCGTCTTCCAAATAAAATGCTTTAACAAGTGACATACGGATGCCGTAACAGCATAGTACAGCAGACCCAGATGAGGAGACCCAGTCACGATAGGCATCACATTCTCTGAGCCAAAGACCAGTTCCTTCATGTCTCGCATTCGTCAAAATTCGGTGCTTTTTCTTAACATCAACTTTCGAAAGTCGACAAAGTAATTGGGTTCGTCTCTCGGCTGCTCGCAATACTACTTGAGCGTTTCTTTCCTCCGCCGCCTCGATCATGTGGCAGGTTCTAGCTTCTTCTTCAACAGTATGCCTATGCTCACGAAAACGATCAATGGCTTCTTCGAATTGGCGATGATAAGAAAGAGGTTTCATTATTCTGCGAATAGCAGATGTTCCCATCTCCCGGATTGATTTTTGAAACTCTGTGCACAGCACAATTATGTCCAGGTACGCATTAGATAATGCTTGTGTTAAACGTTGATGTTTAATTCTGTTGTAAATGCGTTCATAATCGCCTAGAAATAGGATTTTCAACGGGATTGCGAAAATTTGGAATCACGAACAACTTACGAAATCTGGGCATGACATCCCCGATTCTGCCTAAAGTTTCCACAAATCTGTCATAAAATCTTCCATGAGCGCTAGCCATGACCAAAACCACTCTGATACAACCCCAAATTGGCGCCAGGTAAAGAGGGGCGATATTTGTGATGGTATCCAGAGCCTTGCCATAACTCTCAATAGCAGAGACCAGTGGCCCCAAATTCTTGGCCAGCATGCGTGATCTACTATTTTGTGAATCATTTCGGTCAAAGTTACTCGTAGTATAGTATAGATTCTCAAGTGATGCGCTACGGAAGAGGTCCTGTTCGTTTGTATCGAGGTCAGCGAGGAAGCGGCTCCTAGCGAGAAGCCATGCGTCATCGACAGTAGGGTCGGCCATGCTCTCTGATACGCGATGCTCCTTTCGATACACTTAGAATATTGCTGTTCTTGCCGACAGATTGAAGTGAAGGAATCCAGAGCCTCGTGAGATTTCAAGAAGATTCTGGAAAGGGGTACGAATATCGGGAGATCATGAGTCCGCCTTGCAGGCCGCTAATCTGCAGCCACAGAGATTGAGCAAACATGGTAAGGCTGAACCTCTCAAGACCGAATGAACAAACGCAATTTTTCGAGAAGATGGATCAAATCCTTTAGCCTACAAGAATAATCACGAATGTATTCTAGAAAAATCTCATATAGGTTTTTCATCTTAGAAGAAAGCCATGAGACTTAATTCTTCGACGAAGAGCTCGCGGCCAGATGATATCAAATGTTCAGGTATATCTTGAGGCTAAGGAAATTTAAATTGTGAGTAGCTCATTAATGGAATATGGTGTTCATGATGGAAAGAATGGGAGTGACGTGTAATCTAATGTAGGTAAAGAGGTGTTTTGTACAACCCAGGTCGGGGATCGAGTTTGCCAAATAGCAATCCGTACTCAACAAACAAGCTGCAAAATTTTCACTGTCATAAATCCTAATCAAGAAAATGAGAATGAAATAGCAAGGAGACATCACTGATAACCAAGCCCCTACATACCACGACCGCTGCTACCACTCGTTAATATACCTTCTAGCAACTTCGAGTTTCACAGAACTCCTATGATGACTGAACACGGACAGCTATCGCCTAGTAACACCGCGATTAGCAATCGAAGAAAATTATTGAGTCCTAGTCTAACCCTTTTTGATGGTATCCCTCTCTTCTAACGCCCGCGAACACGCTTTTAATAAACTCTCGTACACTATTGTACTTCGACTGATACTAAACGTAATGTCACAGTAGTTGAAAGCTAAAACCTCTGTTTTCTGTAATGACTCGGTTTTAAAGTTGGAAAAGATAACTTTTATCTATCATGCCACACTAAACCTGGGCAATTAGAAGCAAATCAATCTTTTGTTGCCTAAGAAGATAGATAGAATAAACTCCTACTTCAAGCCCGAAACTTACGCTTAATAACTCTTAAGAGGAGATTCCGTTAGAAATAAAGATTTCGAAGTAATAAGAAACGGTTAACTCGCGTAGCGTAAGGCTTGTAAGAGCCCGCATCAGTTCTGACCACGTGCTGCTCACGTGATGACCCCTGAATAGGTTCAGGGTGGACTTGGAAGGCTCAGAAGAGGTTAGGGGACCCACCCTCATTTTATTGTACATAGCTTCCTTCCAGAGAGAGTTCCTTCTCTTCTTAACTTTTTCTTTTCCTTCGTAGCTAGCCTATAAGTAGGAACATATTCAGACTACATTCAGGGTACTCCCATATACCCCTCGCAGCAGTGTTCGTGCTTGTGCCGTTACAAGGCTAGCATATAAGTTACTTAGCTTTATTTGAAATTGAGATTTAGTAGACTCTAAGCTTATCAAATGATTCCTATAGTATATCGAAACTGTTCTAACCTATTTTATATACTATTGCTTCTAATGCGTTACGTCTTTGAATTTAGCGGTCATACCTCATATGGCGCTCTGTAACGCTAAGCGCTGCCCTTCAGAAGACATGAACGGGTGTGGTTTTGATGAACCAAGTTACTGCGTGGTAAGCATATAATGTTTAGAAAGTAGGAAGAAAGAGAAAAGTAGGTTAAAACAAAATTAATTTGAGGTTCCCTTAATACTCCCTATCCTCTCACTTACTTCTGGGATTCCACCCTGAGCTCCATCCACTTGCGAAAGAGTACCCAATCAAATGCGCAGGAGTCATTATATCTTTATGTTAAGTCCCAAAGAGGACTTGAAATGATCGCTGGTTCTGGAATTAAAAATTCCTAATTGTAGAACTGCCAATTTTTGTGTACGTGATCATCTCTTAAAGGATCAGTTGGCTGAAGGGGAAGTATCGGGTCCATCACTCCAACCTGAACTGATTATTCGATGCTATTCTGTAATTATGCGGCAGGAAGATATGTATATGTGATCGTGATAACAAGACTTTTCAAGCCATCCGGGAGGGTTTCATCTTTCATAGTTATACAAGCGTTGCTTTTCGTCCAGGTTGGTGATGCTAACCTCAGGCAACAATAAACAATTTGACCAGCCTTGGTGCCTAAGAAGGATCAGAAGAACAAGCTCCAACGTCAAACGAATCGTCAAACCTAATACTCTCAGCTAAGGAGATATCTGAAGAATATTTCTGTCGCATGCGAAGATCAGTACTCGCCATGGAACTTAATGAGCGAGAAGCTGGCTCTCAGGACGTGAGTCTAGACCTCATACAGCATTAGCCCAATGTATGTAAAGCAAGCCATGGAACAGTTTGCAATATTCAAAGATCACCTCGCTTTCTCAGAGAATTGAAAACAATCAACCTGGTTGATGTGCAATCTCTGTCGCTTGTTAATTACTGCAACTACGGAAACGAAATTGGTTGCTTTAAGTTATATCTAGGGAAATGTTCCAGTCTTCAAGACCAGCACAGAAAATATCCACCTTCTACGTATACCAGGGAGTCTTTCGGGCCGTATAACAGGTATCGTAATACCTAATACAATCCGAGATGCAATTCACTTGACTCGGGAGCTTGGGGAGCAGTACTTGTGGGTTGATTGTCTTTGTGTTGAGCAAGATAGTCACTCTGTCGAGCATTCTCTCAAAGCAATGGCGGCGATTTATGCCAGCGCGGAGTTGACAATCGTGGATGCTGCGGGAGAGAATGCGAATCATGAACTAAGAGGGATCGGTGGTCCTGCCCGTACTCGCACCATCGACATCCCGACAGGAGACGAGACCTTTTACAGTCAGGCCCACTATCCGTGGGAATCAAAATGGGCTACGAGAGGTTGGACTTTTCAAGAATCTCTTTTTTCGCAAAAATTACTCATCTCCAATGGGCTCGTTTCGTGGGTGTGCGGCCGACATGTTTGGCTGGGAGAGGGGTGTACTGGTGTACACGAGGAAGAGAACGAATGGCCCCTCGAACGACCTCATCTAGGTGTACCTGTGGGAATGATGGGCATGCTGACAGGAATCCCATCTCTTGGTCGCTGGGGAAATCTTAGGGAGAATTTCACCAAGAGAGCTCTAACATATGAGAGAGATAGTACGAAAGCTTTTGCTGGGGCTACCGAGATTACGAGTTCTACATTTCCTGGCGGGATTTTTTACGGCCTCTCAGAATTCTTCTTTGATCTTGCGATTCTTTGGCAACCCAGAGATTTAATTTCACTTAGAGAGAATGACACCAATTCAAGTGGAGATCTATTACCTAGTTGGTCTTGGACCGGATGGAGACGGATGATAGATTGTTTGGCATCTTGGCACCTTTTCAAACCTGGCCTCTATCGAAAATCCGGGAACCCTTCTGATTGGGTTCATATTTTTGACCTGTCTCCAGAGGCGCAGTGGTACAAAATATCTACAAGGAACTTGGACATTATTCCAGTCGGCAACGACTTTTATAAGTTCCAAACATTTCGCGATAGAGACAGTGGCAATTTACCTCTAGGTTGGGCTCGCCATCATCACCCGGACGGTGTCTATTTTACAAATCGAGACCGACTTGACTTTAGATATAGCTATCCTATGCCCATCTCCCACGATTTAGAACCAAACAATAACGATAGCTTTGAGCATGTTATAAGGTGCGTTGCGCCTCAAGCTTTGGCGAGCCTTGGCGAAGTCAGTCAGGATAATCCCTCTGCATATTTTGTTGACATTGTTGGCAAGTCCGGAAACCCGATAGGATATATTAAGTTACACAATAATGATGATTTGGTGACTCTCAAGGGCACCAGCTGCGAATTGATTGCCATATCTAAAGGGACGGTGAGAGACCTTGAAGCAGCGCAACACGAGCTGTGGTGCGCAGGTCCTTCTGAGTGGGCAGTTGAAGAATGGGTCATTAGTGGTGAAGAGGCTAATATAGACAACACATTCTTTAATGTCATTTGGCTTGGTGGAATGGAGAGGTTGGATATCGCAAAGGTTTAGGAGAGATTGGTGGAACTGCTTGGAAATCTTTGCAACCCACTTTAATCGACATCAAGTGAGGCCAATACAGATTTAATTTTATTTCCGATTACCGGGGCTCACCTACCCGTAACTTTACTAGAAGACAAAAATTATTCATAATAAAACTCAAAGAGTACTCACAACCCGTCGTACATTGAGTTTATTTTCAGCAAAGTCCTGGTTACTCTG
This sequence comes from Arachnopeziza araneosa, assembly GCA_003988855.1. NCBI lineage: Eukaryota > Fungi > Ascomycota > Leotiomycetes > Helotiales > Arachnopezizaceae > Arachnopeziza > Arachnopeziza araneosa. The sequence continues at coordinate 31,729 of QYAI01000073.1, forward strand.
GTTTAGTTTTGATTGAGCTTTTGAATTGCTGTGGCCATAGATCAGATGAGTTCGCAGAGTAGTTTTCGTGTCCCCCTTCGTAAGTGTAGAAATTCTGGATATTTGTAGCCATCCCCTAACCCTGCTACTAGATCGTTCCCCCGCAGTGGGCTTGGCGCACCTTTCCCCAAAACACTAAGCGAGTTTCCACATAATCCCCTGAAATACCCGACTCGATCGAATATAAATATATTAACGACTTCGCTGTCTGTACCTGACCATTATAGTTAAACGACCCGGCAATATGGATAGAAACTCCACCAACCATGCTATGACTAGCGTTTTGCCGGAGGCCCTGCATCCGCCCTTTGGTATCTTTTCATGAAAAGTCTTCTGTTCTTAGATATCTTTCAATCACGGCCAAAAAACATTTTACTCCATATTAGGGAACAAAATCCCCAATATGGTTTTTTTAGTCCCAATCCTTTCTGCTTTGGCTATCATTAATTATTCCCAGGCCGCACGACTGGTCGGTCGAGTCAACCCAGCAACCTCTGAACTCACCTGGCCAAGCACCGGTGTCTCCTTTTCCTTCTCAGGCACCTCGGCCAGCATCGGTGTCACCACATGGGGAGATAATAGCGTCGACCTAAGCATTGACGCTGGCAACTGGACTGTCATCTCCAACGTCACAGGCCCTGCCATCACTACACCCTGGGTGAAACCAGGCAATCACACAGTCATCTTGCGGAAACGTTCCGAGGCGAACCAGGGATCTGTCTATATCGGGAAGATCGCAGCAAATGGTACCATTGGCCCAGATGTTGCTCCACCAAAGCGTCAAATTGAGTTCATTGGTGACTCCATCACCGTTGGATATGGTCTCGATGGTGTTCTTCCGTGTGTGAACACGGCTGCTTTGGAAGATAACCCGAAGACGTATGCAGCGCTCGCTGCCGATGCACTGGGAGCCGATTACAGCGTTGTGGCATGGAGTGGGAAGGGTGTGACACGGAATTATTGGAGTGGTGTAGCCGATGATGCGGTTCTGGTACCAGAGCTTTACACACGCTACGGCGCCAATGATGCTGACAATAGCTACAAATTCCCGCGCTCATGGAAGCCGAGTGCCATAGTGATCAATCTTGGTACAAACGATTTCTCCTACGTGGGCACTCCGCCGCGTGCCCCCCTCAGCCCTACAGCGTTCGCAAATGCTATGCTCACATTCATTCAGAGCATTCAAAAACATTACCCGCATGCTTGGTTCTTTCTGATGAATTCTCCGATGCTGAGTGATGGGTATCCTACTGCGGAAGACGCGCAGAAAACTACGCAGACTAATGCTCTCAACTCTGTTATCGCGCAGCTTAACAGCACGAGAATCCAGCTGGTAGATTGGCCTAGTCAGGGATCAGATGTTGGTTGCGATTATCACCCCAATGCCGCGACGCACGCAGCAGAGGGAGTGGTCTTAGCTGCTGCCATAAAGGCAGCACTCGATTGGTGAAGCATCGAGAAAAAGATGTTATCAAAAGCTAGAACTCGAGTGTATATATGGAGAAAATGCCTTGCTTTTCTTGAGCAATAGTTAATACAAGACTAATAACTTTGATATTCCCCGCAGCGTGGGAGAAAAAAAGGTCTTAAGTTAGGGAAATATAACTTGAATTTTAGGAAGAAGCAAAGAAATAGTACTCGATGCATATTTGTGTCAACACTAATTTTTACATCGAAGAAACTGTTTAAAGTGTAGAACCAGCTTGTCCAGGCTGTGAACTGTTGCAAAAGGAGCATTGAAATTTCGAGAGTTTTAACTAGTGACTTGCTATCAAGCCTATTCAACCCCATCCAAAACAGAGGTTATCTCGAGCTCTAAATCCTCTATACTAGCAACCTGTTTTCGAACTACTGTGGATTTCATTTCATGACACCCTCTGTACACCTAATGTCGTTTTCGAGCCCTTTAGACCTCAAAGATCTAAAACCGAGTTCCCTGTCTTAAAAGCGATTTTCTTTTCAAAAAGCCTGTCCAGTTCTTAGAGCTATTACCAAGTATGTTTTGTCTTACAGACAAATCAATTAGGAACATGACAGAAATCGTCAAGATTATTGATTATGGTGCTTCAACCAAGATTTTTGAACAACTGGGGTCGTTTGCAAGAGCTGTGGTGATGACTACCAATGCATTCTTAACTCAATAACTTTATCATAAATCCTTATGGTCTTTCTTCTTCGTCACGCGATCTACAGATGAGCTTATACGGGTGGCTGGAGCTTGTTCTTGACCTGGCTCCAACTTGTATCTTTATTCTTGAGCTTCTGCTGCCGCAAGACGGGGACCTAAATTATTATCTGCTATTCTCACAACACATTTTGACTTCTCCGCAGGAAACTGTATCAATACGGAATACAAGAAGGTTTTAATGGTTATCCACGAAATTTTGCCTCTTGCTTTAACTATCTATCTCTTAGGAATTGACTTTATATGCAAGATTGAATTTCAAGTAGAGGGGTTCTAGTATTCAAAAAAAACCCCATTGACCCATCATATCGCACCTCTTCTATCTGTTACCTACCATTGGACATAAAAATCGCTTTCATCATACCATTCAGTTGTGATCGCCGTACGATCACTCGAGTTCATGAAAACCAGTGTCGCGTCGTTGAGACCCACTGTAGCACCCGTGGTAGTCGTAGCAGCACAGTATTCGAACCACGTGGTGTCGAACTTTGGAATAGGCAGCTGGTCGTAGACTGGAGCCTCCAAGATCCACTCGGCACTATTCTGGCAGAGGGGGGTGCCTCCGGTCAGGGTGATTTGAAACTGGTACCCTTGGCTGTAGTTCTCAATCAATCTACGGCGAGGTTAGTTGGATCTTTTTTCTTGTTGCTGAGTTTGGGTAGAGAGTCAGGTCACTTACACTATCCCACTAGTAGCCGAAGTGGCGGTCACATTCGCGTAGATAGTGTCTTGAGGGCTTACTAACAAGAAAAGTTGTCAATGATAGCTTTCATGGCAGGTCTATATGCGCACCTGGAAAATTGTCTATCAAGGTAGGGACTTGAGGATACCATTCCCACCAGGCAATATAGCTCACGTTCCCCGAGGTCAACTATCGGGGGAGTTTAGTTCCTTATTGGACTCTCGAGCAGTGAAATGGCCATTGGCTTACTGTCTGACCGGTTCCTCCTTGAAGGATGACATGACATGACGACGCGCCGCCTGCTGAATCAATGCCCACCCACTGGTACAGCCAGTTGGAAGCAGTGGTAGTCGCATCATTAGGCGGGTAAATCCGAGGTACCAGCCATTCGCCAGATACGGATTGAAAGTGTTCAGAGGAAGATGCCACCTGGTAAGCGCCTGCCCAGTTTCTGGTATAATCAATCACGGGATTTGCTCCTTGTTTGATCCTCGACACCGAGTTCGGTATGTGGTTGCGAGCAGGCAGAGGGCTGAGAACGACGGGAACTTCGACGCCGTGATGGGTCATCCTGGCGGTATATTGAAGCTCGGCAAGAACCCCCGAGATAAGGAGAGGCCCTCCGAGTAAGATTATAGAAGACTTCATGCTTGCCAAAGCTTTGGAGAAGCAATTAGAAAAAGAACAAAATACCGTCGGATAGCTATGGAATTGAGCGATAAAATTGTAGAGAGACGATAATTCTCTACACCTCGTATACGCTGCCGAAAATGAAGAGGGAATTTGCATATTCATGTAGTATCTACTGCTTTTAAACTTAAGAAAACACTTTTATCCCTCGCGATAGTAGAGTGCATTGAATTATGAAATTAATTTAAGCGGGAGTTTCTCTAGCTCTGCGATTAGCCACCTCGTCTGCGTGTCATCTTCAAGATTACTAAGAGGTGTATATAACCATCAGCGCATACGCACCGCCGTATAATTTTGTGCCGTTTTATTAGTCTATTTACTGAATTCTATTTATAAACCCCTGAGGCAGTCGAACTTTTTATTTCGTCTCTATTCTCGAGTAACTATCTTGTCTTAATTTAGATAGTCTCTGTATTCAGGGATTAGGGTAAGTAATAGTGGGCTGAACATATTTGCTATTACTTGATTGTATATTTCTTTGTGTAACTGTATAATCTACACGGCCCTTTCGCTATTCGTGGGGACCAATTGTCTCTCGTCTTCAACATCCACATCATAACTCTGCGAATACATGATTGCCTTCCTGTCTATTGGAGCAAGAGGCAAAGCTTTTCCTCGGCTTACTGACGCATTGGTGCCCATCCGAATGTTTCCTTTGTCATAATAATTGTTTGTGGAATGGTGACTGGTTCCGAATATCTTCGGGAATATTCTAACAAGAAGAATTCGCATGCTTGGCAAACAGGTACAGATGATGCCAACTGAATGATAGTCAATACTTGCAATAAGACAGAAGATGGAAGGAAGATCTTACCATTAATCTCAATTGTAGACCATTGTGTTACACTGAGATTGTCCCAAGTCGGGTTTTCCGAGTTGGCAAACCGAAGTAGGGATTGGAGTCGGAGAACGCTGACGACAGTGACAAAAGTAGCAACTGCAAACATAAATCCTACTCCTACCTTCTTCTTCCAATGCATTTGAAGCTTCAAGAGCTGTGAGATGGCAAGTCCAAACATCCATGCATCTAACAAGATGCTAACTACGGTCAATAATGTTAGCAAATTCTTGACCAAATTTCTCAATGCTTCAGAAAGACAACCGAGATAAGAAACAAGGATCAATTTCCAAAAAATCAACTTTACTTACTGATTGCGTTCGCCCAAGCCATCGCATTAATATCCACGCATTTCCCCTTATGTTCGCCATCCCAAGACGTCCAGTAATACGAGATAGGCTGGCATTGGAAGACCCCCCCTAAGATGAAAACCAAGCCAAAGACCACATCGAAAGCAATCGTCGCCCAGATGAGCTTTCGGAATGTAATTGATGGAAAGATTCTGAGGTAGAAGAACAGGAGGGAGAGTTTCAAGGTGGCTACCTGAGAGAAGTAAAGTATTTCGACAACATAGAAGGAACGGCCATACGCCGTGATATGCTCAGGTGTCAAGGTCCAGACGTCTCTTCCGAGTCCGTTCGAAGTCAGTCCGTGAACAAAGAGAACAGAGCTTGGTATTCCAGATGCGAATGTCCCAAATATAGTGTAGTCATCCCACCCAAAGTCTGCTCCGCTGACGAGTTTGGAGCTGATTCTCACGAGAATGGCGACACCTGAGAGGACAGCGAATGTATTGGAAAGAGCGTTGAACTGGCGACTCAGGTTACGGACCCGAACACCGCAGAGAGTTTCAGTCACATTCTTTGCAACTGTGGGAACGATGAGAATTATATCCATCATCATATTGGATTGACTTACTCAGTGCTTGCGGGATGGTACACGTATCAAGGATACACAGAGAGATCTGATTCTGTAGTGGAGCAGTAGTGCAGACGCATGTGGTGTTTGTTGCTGCACAGGTGGAGTTCTCAACACCTGATATTAGACATTGCAGCTGTAATGGTTCGTCAGGACTGGTCGGTTCTTGGAGTAGAGAAAATCTTACCGCACAAGAAGGCAACTGTGCAATGGATGATGCCAGACTACTCTGAGCCTGCACTGCCCACATGGAATAGTGGAGCAAGATGGAAATGGCTAAGAATCCCTTCATGTTGAAGATGCGGACTGAATCTCGTAAAAACTTCCAGCGTCTTCGAACAGAGAGAAACTCGCACCTGGCCAGGGTGTCTTTGGCATGAACTATATACGACAGGCACATGCTCCACACATATCCTACATAGTCGACCCATAAATCTCCTGGACTAGGATCCTCTCTCTGGAAGGCCCACGGGTTTCACATATCGGGTTTCGGGCCAGCCACCAACGTGGAGTCCAATGCAGACCATACTGTTGCATCAGGAGTATTGGGATCGATCGCCCCGTTTCCCATAGCTATTTTCAATGGTGTGTCCGTTTAGAATTAGGGGCGACGGACGCGGTATAATTCTCGAATGTTGACGGGACGCCTCTCCGAGCGAATGGCCGAGAATTTAGTTGTGGGATATGCGTAGGGCTTCTCCACATGTGGAAGAGATGTTCCGTGTCTAGTGATTGACTAGTAAGCGAGTGACGACTTTCTGCCGAGGCTATCAGATTAAAACTTTCCCCTGACCTGCACGATTCTCATTTCTCATTTGATGGTGGGTCGGTCTAGAAACGGGAAGCTCGTGCGGCTCGGATCATGCCTACCTTCGGTTAGATCTCCTTGGACGAGCATTATTAGTTGGAAGGTCGGTTCCCTCTTTCCTCTCTCGGCCTTCTTCAACCTGCCTTCCACGCTGTCCTTTCCTACCAACTTTGGTTTCTTCCTCCTTTGAATTTGCAACTTCTAATCTCTTTTTCTTTGCATTGTTTAATTGTTTAAATCTTTGAATCTTTGAATCTTTGAACCTATGAATCTTTGAAAACAACCCCGCTCATCCCGAAACAAGCCGTTTTTATGCATGCACCATCGGAGATACGATACCGAGTTCGAGATTGTTCAAGCCTCAGCGGAGCAGGGCTGAAAAGACTGTTGCTGGCTGGTTGTGAGACATTCTAGAAAGACGGAGCAACTCATCTTTTTCAAGTGGCGACAGCAATCTTGGTCCCCGCTTAGTCTTGGGTATTTTCCATCGAATCCATTGTGGCTAATCACTCCACCCCCCCCCCCCCCCCCCCCCACCCCCCCCCCCCCCCCCCATTCAAAAGGGGCTATCCTCTGATCAGCAGCTCGGTGCGCGACACACTCTCCCTACTTAGCATGCGAAGTAACGAGCAACGGATCCGTCCGCTTCCAGTCCATCATATATTCCAGTGCGTTCTGTACAAGAGATTAGAACAAAGGAACGACTCTAACAAGCCCACTCACTTGGTCCGAGTCCAGAAGCAATTGAAGCAATCAAAATTGGCCCCTAAAAAGATAACCCAGCTATCAAGTACCGTGGCGAGGGGAGAGACGCTCCTTCCCGTGCAACGCTCTCTGCATGGTATGCTCCTCACTACCTAGTTAGGGTGTATACTTCCGCTCCTGCAATGCTACACTCTCCAATGACAAGCAACCTATTGAAAACCTGTGCGACAAGCAGGAGTCTCTTCCATGCAGAGCACTCGCATGGCGGTCCGCTCTTGCTGTAGCACACATCCTCTGATGACAGTCAAACTAGCTGGGAAATGCCTAAGCGAGGGCTGAGACATTTATTCCCTCCAAGGTGTTGCCATGGAATTCGTTCTAGCTTGTTCTCTGTTCATATGACCCACGTTGCCAAAGGACAGCCGAAACAACAATCGAGCGCCGTAGTGATGGTTCAGGTTCCTTTCCGCACAAGTCACTGCATGGGAATTCTCCGAGCTTGTTCTCTATCGCTGCAACCCCACGTGTCACCATCACAGAGACCTTATCGTTACTTCCAATTAACCTCAGTTAAGCTTAGCTATATCACTTCGTCTTCTTCCAATTGTCTCAGGAAATGGTTGATCCCATATATTTCGGGAGATGATTCAACCTTTAACGGTACCCGTCTTTTACATCATGCCCCGTACCTGCATGCCTTGACCCACCAGGCAGCTCGGTACCCTCTGTTGATGAAGCTTACACTTTATCACGACCAGGCCCCATATGCATAACGTCACATCAATGGCGCTATTCTGCAAGACGTCCAGCTGTTCACACGGCCCAAAGATCTTAGTCACAATCTCACAAGCACCTCCAGGACAGTGCATGAATTGCTTGTCTCTTATCGAAATCGGCAGCCAAACAGAAACTTCAAACTCCGAAGGATTTGAAACATCGACAAACCTCACACCATACACTGCACGACGCGCCTCACAAGGTCAAAGCATAGTAGGCTGACTCATGATAAATAAGCTGACGGTCAACAGACATATGAGCTCGGCCAGCCTGCATGAAGTTGATCAGTTCGCTTCGGTCTTGCTCCCAAATCGTCTTAGGGTGCTGCAACTATACGGCTTAATCAGTGTGGATGGCCTTTGTATCCATCTTGACGAGATACCAAGTCTCTCATCGGTAAAGATGATTCTCTCAGGCAAAGAGGCTACTCCTAGCCAGTCATGCTTATTTCATAGGCCGACTTCGATGCCTGAAAGGCTTGGAGGAGTTGAGCGAGAGCACCAATATCTTGTAGGACGAGTACATGGATATTTTGCTCCGAGTTCCTCAAAATTCAGCTGCCTTCTCTCTAATTTCTTTCCTTCTGGTATCTAACATTAAAGAAGTGGTTTCCGTATTACTTACTCCATAGGTAGACAGGAAAAAGACTGCAAGCATCACATGATGCTTTACCTGTACTCTTTCGGAAAAGTTTTGATCAAACTCACGGCTCGGTAATGCAGCAAGAATCAATTTTCAGTTGTTACCTGACTTCAGCAAGTCATAAACCCTGTAATGGTCTGAGCAATTTCTATCATAGAGCTTGCTCCGTCTGAACTCGTCCATCTGATTCTACGTCAATCAATGTACTCTATTCAAATGATGGAGATTTCCTCTCCATACAATTTTAGAAATTGAATTAAGGGACAAGACTGGCTAAATCTTCTCACTTCACAGAAAAAAAGCCATATGTGCGATTATCACGAGAGTGACTTCAACGAAAACCGTCGGAATAACAACTCGTGCATCATGAAATCGGTATCAAGCTTTGGCATCGTAGGTTTTGATGCAATGCGTTCCTTCTTTGGCTTTGCTGCACTGAGGTGTGTCCCTTCCTTATCTTAGATCACATATTCGGGGCTCGGCTACCCCACAATGGCTCCTTCCCCCGCAATAACTTTCCTACCTATACGACTCTCAAAGCCCCTTCCTCAATTTTTAGCTGGCATAGTGCAATTTTTCTCTTCCTTCTCTTCAATAAACTTCTCTCATCACCTAACCCTCTATCTCAACCGCAATCAAACCTCGTGGTCATGCTCACCTAGCACGGCATTGTCTTCCTGAAATGTGCTCCCCAGCACGCATTGTACATGGCGTAAAGGCCGGCAGGGTGCACAACCCAACCATGAATAACTCTGGTGCGCCCGTTGCTGGGAGCTCTGAGCTGGTTACTTTCGTTTCTGCTACGTGAAAACTTCCCCGATGAGCTATGATGGTGGGAAAGACAGAAGGGAAGGCTTTTGCTTCTTTCCACATTCCCTTGTCGTGACCAGGAGAGGATCTTTATAGTAAGCTTCGACCTTGTCCATGCAGATTTCTCTGACCGATTGATTCAGGTCATGCTCTTACTGAGGCCACATCTCCTTGGACAATACCTAGAGAAGATGGCCAAAAGTTTCGGCATATGCTCAAGTGTCTTCTTGTAACATTTTTATGGAGCTCGCTGCTAACTTGACAATCTTCTCCACAGATCTCCGCATTCGACAGCCGAAGAGTTATCAGTTTGACGTTTTTGGATCAATAAAGCACCAGACGTGGGGTTCCTTCAGTCCGCGATGGCTTCTTCGACCCCTCAACTCCATATCTAAATCCTTGGCTGCCTGTCATATACGATCTCTTGCTGTCACTGCATTGAGGTGTGCCTGAGTTTCAATCTCGATTGGAGGATAAGACTAGGCAGCTGAAGCTTCCACCAAACTAGATCCCGCCTTCTCACAGAACCAGTTCTGTGATCCGGTCATAGGCGCTGACCAGTGGTGGTTGACGACACGACTTCAGTCAAATTGGTAGACTTACAGATGTCACAATCGATGTGATCCTCGACTCCACATTCTGCCTAAGTCTCCCACCTACTCCTGCAACTACCACACAACGTACATCGACACTTTGCTCCATCGACTGACTCGTACATATCGCTGCATCCATTCCGGCCTCCACTATCTCTTACTTTTCCGTCCCCCCGAGACCCTACAGCCTGTCTTCGCATTAATCCCGCATGTTCATCACCTTCCGCACTTATTCAGCACCAGACAGCCAAACGAAGATGACGCGCTTCTCTGTTGCTACAGCGATGCAGCTAATATGTGGGTTTCAACTTTGCGGTTTTATTCTTAGACTTCACACGCATACGGATTGCTTGGAAGAAACCTGGAGAAGGAGGGGTGATGTTAGAGTGAATGACGAAATGCCGAGGATCAAAATATCCATTCAAGCCAGACGACAAACTAGCTAAGAAGAAATAGTTTCATGACCTAGGTCTCACCAATCCCATCAGGCAATTCTTGTGTCCTAGGTCCTTACCAGCTTCCAACCCAATATGCACTAATAATCGGCCAATCTCAACTTCTTACCAATCTCTCGCCTCTTCGTCATCGCAGCTTGGTCATTTCCAAGAGCTTCCTCATTCGCCTCCTGGCGTTTCAGCGCCGACAGTAGCAAACCTGCATCGAAAAATCCATCTGCGTGGATTATACTTAGCCTCATTTCTCTCTTTGAGATGACAAGTTCAGTAGTGGTAGTAGTAGTTCTTGACTTACAGCCTCCCAATCCCTCATCATCACTTACCGCCTCCATCGTCATCTCATCCTTCTTCTCGCTTTGCTCGTTCTTGATAACCCTACCTCGTCGTGCTGATGGGATGCTAGCTTCGCGTGCTCGGGACGCTTTGGGTGATGTGCCGCGTCGTTGGGTCGTTCGAAGGATGCGACGGATCTCTAGCAAATATGATTCCAAAGCCTCAACAAAGCGTTGAGTTTGTCGGTGCTTGCTGGAAGCACAGATAGAGATCGAGTCATCCTTAATGATGTATCCGATACCAAAGCCATCTCCTGATGTGGGACCAAATCCGAAATGGCGAAGCGACGGGTTACCGCAGTTCGAGGTCGAAATAATAGTATTGTTCAACTTATCCCATCCTCCATCTGAAAAGATAGCGGGCATTTTATGGTCATGTGGTCTTCCACGGTTTGAAGGCAGGCTCTCAACTTCCGACATGACCGGGCTACCAACCACTGAGGTTCCTTCTTCAGGCGAAGAATATCCATTGGAACTCAACCCATTTGAGCTTGCAGCCTCGGCACCATCTTCATCAACCGCTTTCTGCCAGACTGAAAAGAGTGCGTAGAGATGTCTATCACAGCCCTGGGCTTTGGCGCATTCCTTTGTATTGGCTGTGTGTTTCTGGCATGCTTGCTTCAAGGCCTCCACTTTCTGTGCCGGTGGTCCATCGGCCCAAAAAGTCCTGACAAAATCTGCAGCTGCAGGAGTCACTGTCCGAATTGCTTCGGTTCGACCGTGAAGAAAGAACTTGGTCATGGCTGGCTCGTAAGTGCATTCCACACGACCGTACAATCCGTAGTAAGCAGCTTGGAAAGCCATCTGTACAAAGGCATCGGGAGAGAATCCCATCCCTGTTATAAAGTTTTTGCCATAATTCTTAAAATCGACAGTTGCAAACTCGTTTTGCTGAATCAGGTCTGCAAGTCGAGTTTCAGCGAAACGAAGCGCAGTTGTGAGAGACGGCAACATATCCCACTCCAGTTTGTGGGGTGTGGTATCAACATCACCGAAAGAATCTGGATCTCTCTTACTTGGATCAGGTGAGTTAGATGCCCAAAGTGATGGAGCTTGGCCGTTGATAGTCCGTGCGAAGCGGAGGATGGTATCAGTGTACAAATCTGAAGCGAAGCGTAGGACAGTATGGCCATCAACACCGGTGTGTTCAAAATTGATACCTGCTGAACCGTTCTTGCAAACTATGATCTGCAACTTATCGTACCATCTGTTTGTGCAAGTACCGACCTGCACTCCTTTTTCCACTTGCGAGGTACCACACAACATATTTTGACAAAGGTCAGCACCGGAAGCTGGTTCAGTATAGTCAAGACAGAGGATGAAGAGAGCTGAATCGACGATACCAAGACAGTCGGTGTTGTTGGAGCCTTCATCTCGAGTGATTACGTCTCGTAGTGCAGACCAAATTTTTCTATTTTCAGTAGAGAGCACACCCAATGCACCTTTTGCGGCTTCTTGGATGGGTATCTGTTGAGCATCTTCAACGATGGTCTGGAGGTTAATCGAGACATCTTTTTCTGTCATGATGAGATCCGAGTTGTCATCGAGCACATCAAACCAATAGAACTGCCCATGACACATGACAACAATGTGCTTTGAATCGGGATCTTGTCCGATATGGCAGCCATTCTCGGTTGGGATACGAGCTGTCCCAAAGAGCCTTGAATACTGATACATGCAAAGCGGCTGGCCCCTAATATTGTCCGGTGGAAGTTCCTCTTTCCTGACGGCACGCACAAAGGAGAGAGCTGACACCACAAGCGATGCAGCTCGAGTGACTTGATTGTTCCTTGCTGGAGTAGGATCATCCTCCAGAAGGAAGAATGGGTTGAGATTGAGCACGACGGGATTATCGAAGTTGAGATATGAATCATACCCTTCTTTTGTCAGCTCACTCATTTCAACACATTCACTTTACTCACAGAATTGCTCTATATAACTTGTCTTTCCTGTAGCATATTTCTTCAAACGCTCATTCAGTTCCGGTCCCTCGCTTTTGAGGAACTCTTCGACAGCCTGTTGAGTCTCGGCATGCTCTCTATGTGACTGCAACGGCTTCAACGCAGCAAGGTACTTCTTCGTTGTACTTTCCAGTTCTGGAATTGGCAACTTTGGAAGTTTATCCTGTGCAGCGAAGGTGATCCCTTGCTTCACGTGTGGCTGGGTTGCTGCCAACGGATCATGCTGCTCCTTGGAGAAAGCATCAGTTGCTTTCTTTGCTTGATCAAGTGAGCGGCCAGTATCTGAGGCTAGCTTAGGTTGCCCCGGTTCAGCGAGAGACGCGTTGAGTGAATTTGGCATAGTAAATGTCCTTATAGGAACTGTTGTGGTAGAAGTAGGCATCTTGATTAGCGTGTCTTTCATCAAGCGTAGAGAGGCGAAACGGAAGTAGCAATATTCAGACCGCGCAGAGCTGTGCGGTAGAAGTAGTGATTGTTTTCTTGCAGATACTCGGATGGCATCGATGAGATGTTCTGCTCCAACGAAGAACGAAGTTGAAACCAGAATCAGAGCAGCCGAGGGCTTGGTTTATATTTGAGAGACAAGGGAACAATAGAAGTGGATCTCATGCAGTGGGGGTAGTTGCCCCGCATGATCTTTGAGTGCAAGCATTTCCAAGCATGTAGCCGCGCTTGTACATATGAATTGACTCAATCGGCCAGAAGGCCCATATGCGTCCTGGTACAGGTACCTCGACATCCACTTACACGCACTAGTCAGGTAATGATGTGTCGAATGTTGTCCGTAACACCGAGTCTGACAGCACCGGAGACAGATAGGAGAGCATGCGTACCTTGACTTCCGCCTAATAACAAAGCTTAAGGCCTCCCCGAGTTACTCCGTTTATTGTTCAGAGGCACCGCTACATGGACCTATGATTAGTGTGCTCTCCTAACGAATTAAGCGGACAGGGATAGGGTTCAACACTGGCAATAAAAATGTCTCCGTGGTAGGTCAGGCACACTGTCGAAACAATCTCAGGTGCGGAACATGTGAAGACGACGTAGGAGGGCAGCAGGTGTGAAAAGGCCTCTATAATTCGCCTGCTCGGGCAAGTGGAGGTTTTGGTTGGTAGTCAGTCTCTCAGCGTTTTGCCGGATGCATAGGTCGGTCGTCTCGTCTCATTCAGAGGCTTGGAGTTCTTCGGCGTCGCGGATCGAAGGAACCTGTATGATAGGTCGCAACCAAGGCCAGATGTTCCGGAGGGAAGGCTGACAGAAAGCCTCGAGCTGATCTCCGGCTTTTCTGCAACGGTTGAAACGCAAAGTCTGGGGTATTTGTGGGCCTGAGATGCAAGTCGAGCTTCTTCAGACTGCAGGGCTATCGAGACAGGTTGTCGGAATAGGATGAGAGATTCCCGTGAGAATAAGTAAGAGGACCTAGTATGGGCGAGTGTATATATCTGAAATGATGCCCTGGCAAAACATTTTACTTGAGAGCGAGCGGAAGGTGTTCGCATGACGGGACTGATGATCCAACGCTGATGCGCTAAGAAACTCCATGGGGAAGTCTAAGCGAGCCCGGGCGACAGGAAGGTCTCACGTGATGATGTGTTCCTCATGCCACTTGACCTGTCTCTCGTTGAATCTCTGCATTCATTGAACAAGTTTCTCGTCTATTCCCGATTCTTAAGCCAGCCTCGTACGAGTCTTATCAGGAGGCGATGTGTTGCGGCTGCGCTCGGCATCAGACGTTTCGCGTCTCCCGCTCACATGTTTACTTGTGGCAGAGGGCTTGGATGACCAAGGACTTGGAGGGAGAGCAGCGGCTCCTGATAGCTCTCGCGTACTGAACGTGTACTCTGGGCGTATGATCTGTTCTTTCTTCAGAGTGATCTCGCATCATGCTTTCGAAGTATCGAAGCTGGTCACCACCCTGCCTAGCTGCCTTTTCATCTTCCGTCCCATGCCTCCATATCTGTCTTGCTATACCTGCTAAATTAACTGATGCGACGTTGATCCAGGTCCTTGGGTTTTTAATTTCCGGACCTGGGAATATGTCACGTCGAGAAGTCAATACTGTTTTGCAAAGAAATATCTTTTCTTCTACCAAATTGCATCTATACACAATATGTCTTGCACGCCTTCGCACGTTCATGACTTCTCAAGACAGATGCTCTAAAAAAGAAAAGAAAAAGAAAAGATGCTGGGTATACCAGCTTGCTCTCATCGTATTGACGTCTCTTCTCCTGCTCATTTCGTTCCCACATTCGTTTTTTGCTGGCCAAACACCAACCTCCATGTCCAGATGATCCAACGGTAGTTCTGTTGATGAAGATGGAGGGAAAGCAAATCGCAATTCAGCTGAGCATTGCTGCAGTCCTTCCCATTTCTGACGTTTGTCCTATTTAATGACAAGTTTTTTATGTCAAGCTTTGAAGAGTCTGTGGAAAGAGTCAGGGGTTTTCTGAGAGATAATTAAGAGCCTCGAATATACCTTTAATTTGCTGATGTCTGTGTCAAAGTATTGACATTCGACAGCCGGTTCGAAGCGTTAGCATGAACGTGGCCCGTGGATGTGATTAAGCTTTCGCCTTGAACTTTATTCTGTCAGTGATGACCTTCACAGATGTTTGGAAAATATGTACGATTCTAGAATTAAAAGAAAATAAAAATGAACCTGCCTCCGCGAAACTCCAATTCCCCATCAATCACGCCCTTACTCCTCGCATCCTCCATAATCTTCCAGGCCTGTGAAGGCACAGATGTAAAAAGCACGGGACCATGTGTAGTGTTGTGGATCACTTGGCAGTTAGTACTCGTTACTAGATTGCCGTACTCCGGCATACGACCTCTTCTCTCTCCGATCCGATCTTGACAACTCCTTCAGACTAGCCTGCACACTCAAAACCATCACCAACAGTCCGATAAAAAACAGAGGTATCAGGTTCCACCTCCACCCCTCCATAACTTTCAGCCAGTGTTGAAGGTAGCTCGCATCCTTGTCGCTCGTAAGTGGGAGTGCCAAGAGGGCCTTTGTCCAGTTTTCCGGCGTCCATTTGTCTTCAGGATAAGCATGGGTTTGAAATTGCAGAGCAACTAATTTATCGATGCTCTGGCTGCTGGTTTGGTTGGTGACAGCGAAGGTGTAGCCAAGTGCAGCCAGCGTGAGTAAGAAAGAGAGGATGGTGCATACGGTGTAAGCCAAGAAGATCCGGGAAGGTATATAATCATTGTTCTACATTTCTGTAAGCAGAGACCTCCACTTTGGAGCTTTTGGACTCACCTTCCGTCCTCGACGGCGTTCTAGCCAAAGCACGAGAAAACCACCAAAGCTGATGAGTACTAAGGCGGTACCTGCGGCGCCATTACTTGTGTGGCCCTGATTCAACAAGAGATGTTTCGGCTTCGCGTTGATAACAGCCGTGGTACCGGTTCCCGTCTCGAAAGGATATTTATTTGCGCCCGAGCGATGCAGATACCCAACCATGCTGCTGACCAACGCCAGTTCAATCGCAGAATCAATCATCAGTAAGATCAGTGCCCCACCGAGGGGAAACAAAGGAACCGTCATGCTTTACTTTGTCGGCGATGGAGTTTCCAACCAACGCGACGACGACGGGGCGGTATATGAAGATATTAAAATATGTGTAAGCCAAGAAACATGAAACAGATCGAAATGAAAAGAATCCAGGGAGGACAGGAGCACTTGCACAACTTTTAAATGATGTGTCGACAAAGGTCGGCCGCAGCAGCGCTGAGGTGAGCACGGCTCAGCACGCTGTAACTGCCCATCAGCACCGGCTCTTGGCAGGCCACAAAGCAGAGCCCAAGCAAGCACACAAAGCGGGATTCCTCAGCCCTACTGCATATGGTGGTGGCAGGAGAGTTGGTGGCAGCACGCCACCACGGCAACATTTCTAAATGGGGACTCGCCATCCCAGCGTCAGCAGCAAAGGGCCTTTTTGGATACGTTTGTCCCTTCTCCGGAAATCATCCGGATCAAACACCATGTTTCCATCGTGCATGCTCCCTTGGTTCTGGGGATTCCCACCATCTATCACAAACAGACCTTGCACCATCTCTTCCATTCCCATGGCCTGGGATCACCTGATCTGGGGCGGTGCTGTTTTTAGCAGCAGCCAGGAACGGCGGCGGCGGCAGCGACGGGAGTCGAGACATCCGCGGACTCAGCAGGCCAACTCTCTTCTTACTAAGGCTAAAATTCACATATTATTCCGACTTGCAATCATCACGAATACGCACTTGACCTCTAGCATCTTGGCGGCTGGATTTTAATGGCCCGATCGGGAGCGTCAGCGTGGCGATACACCTTCTCTTTGGACGGAACCGACTCTACCGTCGTGACACACACGACCGAATCAGCACCCAGGCGTCGTATTGTAAAGCCGCCTTGGCTGAGGATTTGGCACATCTATAAATCCATATACTTTGTCAGCTTAAGATTCCTTCGCGGCCGTTGTATGTCAGTGTAAGACTGTACAGGAACTGATGCGGAAGGCTGATTGAACCTCACACACGGGCAAAGACTTCCCAAAGGTTTAGACAATCAATTAATTATTGTATCACTTCAGGCTTGTTACATGCTTGCTCTACAGAGAAGATAAATTTCATGCAATCCTAGACCAACAGTGCGACTCTCGGGTATGTTGCTCCCAACCAAACAATGCTCTACACGCAAACAAGCTAGGCCTTCTCACTACGATTCTGCTATCGAAACCTCCTCGATAACTTCGCAACCCTGGGAGAAGAATATTCGTGCAGGTTTATCAGTGTCATTCTCAATGCTGTAGAAATTTCCTACAATCCTATTAGAGATAATCTCATCGTTTTGCATGGATACTTACCTCTTGGAACTTGCCACATGCCACCTTTCCCGATTTTAAACACATTGTCATTTACCATGACTTGAACTCTCCCATAAAAGACGAAGAAAGCCATCTGCATCTTTCTCGAATTCTTTTGCTTCTTCATGGATCCAGGGGGAAGATCCACCATTCCAGCGCCGAAGAAGGGGAGAGTCAGCGTCTTTGCAAATCTGAAAGTTGCACCGGCAATATCTCGAGTGATGATGGCCGCAGCAGATAATGCAATCTCTTCTTCTTTTTCTTCCGCTGTAGAACCTAGTTGATCATCAGGATCCCAGCTTCGGACTTCACCCACGAAACGCCCAGGATCAGCTTCCCAAGGCTCTGCCTCCTCCTCATCTTCTTCTGATTCGGGCTCAACTGTTTGCTTGCGCTTCGTTGACTTGGGTGCTTTTGACTTGCTCCGAGGACGTCTGGAATGTGAATTTTCGGAGGCCACCGCGTCTGCTCGCACAATTCCTTTCATCCTTGGCATCACAAACTTCCCAAAATCGTTCTCCACCAAATCCTCTTCATACTCGACTCTTTCCCCTCTCCAGTGATCAAGTGGCTTATATGATTGCCGACCTGAGCGTGTTTTGGTGAAGCTAGAACTCTCTAGAGGAGTTTCTTTCCGAAGGATATAAAGGCCATTGGTTCTGGGCAAAGGCGGTCCGCGGTGGGCTACCGGAGAATCAGTTTCTTCAATAGTTGCCAGCTTCGCTTTTCCACGACCTTTTGGCTTTGCAGCTCGTGCGGTAGTTGCTTTCTCTTTTGTGACAGCTTCTGCCACTGTAGATGAATCAAGAGATCGCCTGCTTCGTTTTGCAGGTCTCTCCTCGACCTGCTCTTCGACCTGCTCCTCATCTACAGTCGGCTCAACAGGCACATTACCTTTTTTCAGTCGACCCTTGGGTTTGACAGATACAGGCGCATCCAGAGACTGTCTAGTCCTTTTCGTAGGTCGGGAAACTTCGTTCTCTTGCGCCGCTAGCACATCCGCCTTTCTCAGTCGTCCTTTCTTCGCCGCGGTTTTCACAATTTCAACTTCCTTGCCCTTTCCTTTTGATTTCTTTGACGGTTGTGGCTCTTCTTCAGGTTCGACAGCAGTCTCTGATTCTTCAATAGAAGAATCCGGTTCAGCATCATCATTACCATTGTCCATTTGGTATGAGCTTTCCCCGTTCACAAATCCAACGTCATCTTGTACAGAATCATCCTGTTCTTCATTGCTACTATCATCGCTACTATCATCGCTACTATTATCGAGAGAAAGGGCAGGTTCAAGTTGGGCTGCACGACCACCATTCGTTAACTTCGCGGATTTAGCCATTGTGGCGGAGGCTCCGCGCTTCTGTGGCGGATTTATGGTTGCGGATGATTCGCCGGCGTCGAGGCTTGAGGTTGCAAAGTCAAGTCTCCTTCGCACAGATGTAGTGATTGTTACTGTTTTAGGCTCCACAATGGAGCCTCTGATAGGCGAAGAGACTGGACCAAGGGATGGATTTCGCCGCGCTGGGGATTGTAGAAATGTCTTGATCGGAGACTTTGATCGAGGCGGAGGCAAGCGCATACTTGCTCGTTGTTGTCGTTCTGTGAGGACTGCTGCAGGTTCTGGAATGGTGCCTGTAGCCTAGTCAGTATTCTATCTTAATCACTTTGACTTTATCTGACTTACTTTCACCCACGTCCATATCCTCTTCACTGGATATCGTAGTATCTGCATTCTTACGAATTCCATTTGCCTTTTTTGCTACAGTACTGCTGGGTTTCTCGGGCGACGAAAAGAGGTGATCCATAGGTTCTAATCCATTCTCATCCCGAATTCCAGTATCTGGGAGAGTGAGACCTGTTTTTCTGTACAGCGGTCAGTGCTACCCGTTGTCTACATCTGCCTTCTACTTGCCTGCCTCTAACTCCAATGTCAAACGGGAATTGATTCTCGCGCAATGGTCTGCGTTCGGGAGCCATCTTCGAATCCAATGCGCGCTAGGACGCGTATTGTGCTCTTCCAGAGAATTCTGCTGTGCGCGGAGAAAAAAACGCGTAATGGTTATCCAAGAGAGGTTCTTAATAGCGGCCTTGCTCGATATTTCGATTCTCGAGATGTGAGGGGCAAATTTCGTGGTGGTGACGAGGGGTTGTTCTTGCCAAAATACACATCGAACTCGTCGCGAACTTTCGCCAAAAAACAAGCGATTACGCTAAGCTTAAATCAGTAGACATGCATACTGTACTTCTTTACGACGTGGTAATTGTGTCCGACTATCGGGGGTTGTTATCCCTTGCATTGACTGGTAAACAATTGATTTTTGGAAAGACGTTCTTTCGCCAGACAGTGACAAGAATTTGCAACTCCTGTTTTCATTTCAAACGAATCAATCGAAAATATTCCTTGGGCTTCTTAGTTGCTGCACTACGCCTGTTGTATCGGTGAAGATCGTGCACTTTTGATTCTGTAACGTCGGTTTTCGAAGCCTACCCCTTGTCTACTTCTTTCAAATCTCTTTTTCGCAACCTTGAACTTTCCTACACGGCTGCTCAAGGCATTCTGTATTCGTAAAAACAATTCATTTCTCTAATCCTAGAGTCTCTTAAGTCGGTATTCCTTAACGATTGGCCAAATGGAGGTCCTCTCCATTCCAAGTCGTTTAAAATCAAAGCACGGGCTACTAGGTACCGTGCAAGTCAACACCCGAATGCCAAAAAATCAAAGCCATAGAGTAGCTAGCAGAAACAGTTTACTTGCTAAACAAGATCTCCATTACGATGGATAACTGGATATTTTTCTTAATTGCACTCCGGCTGTTCATATTCTGAGAATACATAGACGCCTCTCAAACCAAAAACCCGTCTTTCTAATTATGCTTTTGAAACACTTTCTGATGCCTATTGTTCTCTTAGTCTTGAGTCTAAGCTGAGCCTCCCATAAAAGAAATGATTTTACCGCTCTTCTTGAACGTCCGAACTCTAGGCAATGAGTTCTGTTCGCTTTCATCTTCAAAACCTCTGCCAGAAACGGACTCGTCCTCTTTGGGACCATATTCAATTCAATTCAATACAATTGAATCTAACAAAGTTAAAATCAAGAAGTCAATTTACATTTGCCCCTCCCTTGCCATTCAGAAGTCTACATCCCAGCTCAAGAGCGCACATAGATATCTCGCTTAACCAAAAGGGGCAACTTACCTATCCTTATCCACCTAATAGGTAGGCAAACCATTTTCAGTAACTAAACGGAAACTCAACGAGAAGTGGTCAAACTCCAGGGCCCAAACGGCCCTTCTCCTCTGATGGGATCAGTGAGCTCTCTTCTATCAGTCATATGCCAATTCAACTGAACAACTCAAGGCCTCTTGTTGATAACGGTGAGGTTTTGATATCAGATTTACATGTTTTGTGTTGTCTATGACATAGATTTGTACTTTAATCTCTTGATCCTAGGGTTTTCTCGCCCACAGAACAGTATTTAAAGATCTTCCAGCCTTTCCACTTTCTGGTCGATTTCGAAATTACTCCAGTTCATTCTTGGCAACAGCAAGCGAGTCCCACTTTTTTCATCACGTCGCGTCTCCCAACGCGTCTCCTGTAAGATCAATAAGTTTTGTTCACTCAGAAATTCATCAAATCACAACAAATTCATAATGGCAGATTCTCAAATAGATGAAGATGTTGCCCTCGAGACCCCTGCCTCAGATGTCTTCATTGCCCCCTCAATCAATCCCGAACTCCTCTTCACTGGCGCATCATACACGCACTTCTCCCCAGTACCCCCCTCTCTCCAACCCACGCCCGATCCTAAATCTGCAGAAACATCAGTACCCGGCCCAGCATGCGCATTAGGAGTTGATGAAGCTGGCAGAGGCCCAGTACTTGGGCCTATGGTCTACGGACTCTTCTACCTGCCTCTCCCTCTCTCCGACCCCTTACTACGAAAAACTCACCACTTCGATGATAGTAAAGTCCTCACACCCACTGTTCGCTCCAATCTTATGGAGAAATTATGTACACCAGAAACAGATCTCTATACGCAATGCGGATGGGCTGTAGACGTCATGTCTGCAAAAGATATAGGCGCGAATATGATGAAGCCTGGTGGAACATATAACTTAAATGCTCAAGCCATGGATGCAACAATAGCCCTAATACAGGGAGTGTACAAACGAGGGGTCAACATCAAAGAGATATATATCGATACGATTGGCAGCCCGGCCGTTTATCAAAAAAAGTTGGAGAGAGTATTTCCCACGGCCAAGATTACGGTTGCGAAGAAGGCGGACAGTTTATATCCCTGTGTCAGTGCTGCAAGCGTGTGCGCGAAAGTCACAAGGGATGCCGCGTTGGAAGTTTTATATGAGAGTTACACGAAAAAAGTCGAAGGGGATGGAGATGAGAAGATGGGAGGGACGGAGCCGGATTGGGGATCGGGTTATCCTTCTGATGCGAGGTGTACGTCGTGGTTGAAAAGGAATATGGATCCAGTGTTCGGATGGGGAAGTGAGTGTCGATTCAGTTGGGGGACCGCAAAAGATATGCTAGATTTAAAGGGACATGCTGCGAAGGTTGATTGGCCGGTTGTGGAGGATGACGAGACGAGTCGCTTAACCGACTACTTCAGTGCTACGGAGGAGAAAGATAGAGATGAGCTTGGTTCCTGGTTTGGAAAACCTGTTGGGACAGAAGTATTCTAGTCTCGGCTTCTGATTGTAAAATGAAATGATTGCGGCGTTTCGGATTATGGTTCAGTATATTGGTTGTACTGTATTCTACCGTAGAGGTGGAATTTGTGTTGCGTTCTTCAACTAGCCTCAATTTTCTGCCCTCGTGTATACAACTATCACATGTTGATAAGCTACAAATCTGCAGGGTATTGCAAGTGCTGACACCCCATATTTATTCCTTCTTTTCTCAAGCACTTCTTGAATTTTCAATTCTCGAAAGTTTCTTCCTACAAGGCCTTAATACCGTCAAGATGTTGTGTTCTCGATGCGTCTTTGTCTTCTCGACTTATCTCTCCAATCTTCCCTCTCACCTCAAATCCACTCAGTATATGACGCACCACATCTCCCTCGAGAGTTTTGGGAGATCCGTTGCCGAAGGCTGCCAAGTCTGCTCCATGCTCGCAGAATCCTTCGATTATGACGTTCGGCTTAACGGGCTATCTAGCCGTATTCGTCTCCCTTTCCAGCAGCTCCACGCTGCCTTGAGAAGGTCTATCGATACCCCCATACATTTCGTTGACACCGAGGGTATGACACCATTGCAAGAGATGAGGTCACAAGAGCAAAGGCCCAAACCACCTATCTTCACCGAGTTCCAAGGTCAATTGAATGACGACCGTTCATGTTCACTTATCCAGTTTATGATTCGGACAGAAAATGATAAATATAGCCAAGCTATCAAATCGTGGCGGGATAGAGAGCGTTTTGTGTTGCAATCTTGCAACAATATCACAAATCTAGTGCAAGATCATGAGAGAAGTTCAAATACTGGGTCTGGAAATTCTCTTGAGCAGGTGCGCCTCTGGTTTAAAGATTGTTTGCAGAACCATGCACACTGCAATGAGGATCCCCTTCCTTCAGAATACAGGCCAACACGATTGCTTGACCTTGGCATTCCTGGTGAAAATAATGAAAAAGCGGTTCTTATTGAACCGAAAATGCTTGAAGCAAGTCTTCAATATATGTCGCTCAGTCATTGCTAGGGCACTGTTCCTCTTTTCAGGCACACTGCTCTCACCGCGTCAAGATTGTGGTCAGGTATACCAGTTGTTGACCTTCCGCGTACGTTTCAGGACGCTAT
This sequence comes from Arachnopeziza araneosa, assembly GCA_003988855.1. NCBI lineage: Eukaryota > Fungi > Ascomycota > Leotiomycetes > Helotiales > Arachnopezizaceae > Arachnopeziza > Arachnopeziza araneosa. Next base: position 54,813 of record QYAI01000073.1, read on the forward strand.
CCAAGTTGCGAAATTTCTTGACTGCCGATACTTGTGGATTGATTCGCTGTGTATCATTCAAGATGACTCTCAAGACTGGGAAATTGAAGCTGCTCTCATGGACAAAGTGTACACGCATTCAATATGCAATATTGCGGCTACAGGCGCGCCAAACAGCCTACAAGGGCTTTTCTTCCATCGAAAACCGGCATTTGCTTCTCCATGTGTTTTCCAATTTCAAAGTGCAAATCAGACTCGAGAGCCTTATTTGATTGTCCAACAGTGTTCGAGAGTCCACTCGCTCCTAGACCAGCCGCTTCAAAAGCGTGGATGGGTTCTCCAAGAACGCCGACTAGCGAGAAGACTCATTGACTTTTCAAGCAAAGAAATATTGTGGCAATGCCGTGAACGAGAAGCATCTGAGACTTTCCCACTTGGCTTTTCAGATAACGTGATTGCTCAAGTCGAGGAATCGCTACCCGTTGTGCTGAAAAAGTCTTTGGGGCATAAGCCTGGATGGATCAATCATGCGTACATTTTGATGGCATGGGCGGATCTAGTTCAAGATTACGCAGAACGAAGCCTCACGCAGCCGGGTGACAAACTGGTCGCTATTGCCGGCATCGCTAAGCAAATTCAGGATAGAATACATACTGAATACATTGCTGGTCTGTGGCGTGAAGCCTTGCCCCAACAACTTCTCTGGTACGTTCCTAGCGGAGGGGTTATTTCATGGCCATCAGAGAGACCTGTTGACTACCGCGCGCCATCCTGGTCATGGGCTTCTCTCGATGGCAGGATTTTTTGGGGCGGAAGTTTACGAAATAATGACGAGGAAAAGGTCATAGCAGAGGTGTTGGAAGTTGTCGTGACTCCACAATCAGAGAATCTCCCAATGGGCTCATTGAAAGCAGGATCAATAAAAATAAAAGCGAATTTGTGGCCCATACAACTGGCTTTGAATCAAGAAAAAGACACCATCATCATAAAATCCGCCGACACTGGTTTGGAAACAGGTCCTGAATTGCTTTTTTGTTTGGACGTGTCAGAGAACGAGGATCTGGGAAAGCGAAAGTTCTTCTGTATGCCAATTCAATACGTGAGAAAGGAAAGACACCATGCTTTACTTCTGGTAGGCTTGATTCTTGAACAAATTGATGACACCAGAGAGAGATTCTCGAGGATAGGGTATTATGAGGATGGTATGAAATATGCTAAGGTATACTACACAATCAAGTTTGGAAAGGAAGACGAGGGAAAGAGAGATATAACCATTATCTAAAAAGGAGGCACAGGAAAATGTCAATAGCTTCCTACCTATGTAGGACTTCAATTCAAAGCAAGCATATTAACAGAAGGGCAGCATGTTATACTTACTGTATTTGGCGTGAAAGTGGCATGAGACATAGATTAGTGGTAGTAAAGGTCCAATTATTCCGTCACCTCTAGTCTCGCTTATGCATGCTAAATTACCTAACTTAGTGCTCTTGTAGCTGATATACAAAATCGAAAGGCTCAAAACCCTCTAGATCATATATCATCGTCCTCATCTTCGGCCTCGGCCCTTCGCTTTCCCCTACTATCTAGCGTATTGAGGCTAATTGCATCGTCATCTCTACCTTTCATAGCCAAAGCCTGTCTCCCGGTATCCGAGCTCTCTAGGAATTCTCTAAGTTTCTCCTTTCCAATCTCAATAGCTTGGTTGGAAGCTGCATTCCCCATGCGCAACATAGGACCCCAGAGATTAAGAGTGTAGGTAACGTAGGCGGCGGCGCCTAGAAGGATGAGAAATATGAAGTACACTGGATTCCGAAGGACTGTATGAAATGTTAGACGTCGAAACTTGACATTCATGTGAGAACTTACCAGCAACGATCTCGTTCCACCCAAGCGCAAGTAGTAAGCCATAGAAATAGAGTGGAACTTGGGCCACGCCGCCAATAGCACTTCGCTTCGCTTCCACATATACGCCATCAGCAGTTTTCTTGAATCTCACTACGAGATCCTGGCGTTTAGCTTCGCTAAGAATCGTCATTTCCTCCTCCAAACTTTTACCTTCCTCTTCATCCACACCTCCAATTGGCGTAAGATCCTCTTCATCTTTTGGATCCACACTAGCTGGTGCGTTGCCAATCCAATCTGGTAGGTCAGGAGGGGCATAGGTCTCGGCTAATCTAAATCGGGACAATAACGGAATAAGAGACAATGTTGAATCCTTTGCCTTGGTGTACATTCCCTCAATATCATCCGTCGGCCGCCATATTCTTGGCACACCAGCCTCGTCATAGCGGAACTTATCTTCAAAATTCTCTCGAAGTTTGAGTAAGATATTTCCCTCCATGACTTCTTCATCAATCCTGGCTCTCAGCACGCCCCAACTCTTTCGTCGCAAGCGCCAAAGTCCGACTTCGATCTCGTCTTGGTCAGCATCGAAACTTTTTGCTCTTTCGACAAAGCGAGTTTCAGCCTCTTTAACCGTGGAGGTGAAGAGAATCCATATCCTATCCCAGAGATCTTTCTCTGTTGCTGGCTTCTCCTCAGTTTCAGGTGCACCGCTACCACCACGTCCAGAGCCGAGTTTGTTGAATTCTAACCCGACCGAGTCGCCCAAACGTGACCTTACCCACCTCTCAACTCGAGTTGCTAATCGTCGCATCTCCTCTTTTCGTAAGCGGCCGCTCACTTCATCCAAATCTTTCTCATATAGTATATATTGCTGCTTGAAGTTGGTCCATGGAACTCCTTCGATGGCTAAGCTCTTGGCCTCTGTCTCGAATTGCTTCAATGCAATTTGCTTCTCACGCTCCACAATCTCGGCAAATTCGTATGAAGCCCCTTTCTTTTGGCCAGCTTTGACTGCTAAAGATACAGAATCGCTGAACGATGCCACTCCGGACTTGTGTCCGGCTGACAGCTGACCTTGGTACAAAGCCTTCAAACGAGTATCAATTTTACCCTCTAGCTCAACTCGCTTCCTAGTATAAACGCCTTTGTGATATCGGCTTGCCTCGGCTTCAAAAGCTTTGATGCTCTTTACTCGGGCTGCTTTTCCGGATGCACCCAAATCTTTCAGCACGGTAGGTTTGCCAAGTCGAACGCCTTCGGCTTGTTTCTCTTCGAGTGGCGATATCGACACATCAAAAGCCTCCAAAACTTCTCTAGAAATCTCATCGCATCGAAACTGTGCCAGTAATTCTTGCTGCGTGGGTAGATCCAAATCCTTATTATTAACAATTTGGTCCCAGACACCTTCCGCATATACTGAGAAGCCATCTGCAGGTATTCTCCGATGATATTCTGGGAGGAAAATCCCGCCTTCCAATTCATGGTGTACGTCAACCTCGGTCTTCAAGGCTCGGTGACCAACTCTAAACCGAGTTCCTAATCTACCTACTTCCGATATAAATTTGTCTGGTTGTAATATCTTGTGAGGTAGCGCCGCAAACGCAAAATCAAAGTAGTCCTCGATCCGTGACTTCTCCAGGCCTGTCGGTTTGGAGAGGGATGTCCATATGTTTGTCAAGTCTGCAATAAGAGTATTTCGAAGATTGGCGAGAGGTGTGGTACCCAAGTGGTCGCGAATAACGAAGAAGAGAAGAGACCGGGGATTTGATCTGGCCGAGTCAGAGACACATAGCACTCGAAGCCACAACATGACTTACTGTTTATCTTTCAAGAATAGCTGCAGATTAACTTCAAAGACTGTCTTTAATAATCCCATATTCGCCCCTTGGTATAACCCAACCTGATGCTCCCAAATATTGACGATGAGGACCTCGCTTGTAGCCAATGCAAATAGAGCACTTTTCCGCTCAAAATCTTGATCTTCTCCTCTTTCTCTGCCATCCGTGCCTTCAACATCCATAACTAGAATATTATCGGCCATCTTATGCGCCACATCCCCATCAGCGCCTTCTCGTTTGTTCTTGGACATCCATATTCCTTTAGTAGTTTGCCGTCGTTCAGTCTCGGACATGACACCGAATTGTGTACCAAATAGATGGTTGAGTAGTGTTGATTTTCCAGTGGACTGTGAACCAAAGACAGAGATGAGGTGGTAGTTGAAGCCAGATTGTGCGATCTTGGTGACTTGGAGATACTTATTAAGATTTGGGCTAGAGGGCTGTCAGTCAAAATCCTTGACTTGCAAAATTCCCAGTACTTGAACTCCTTGTCTTCATCAATAACCTGTATGCCATGCTCATACTGCTCCGCCGTTGGCGCATCCCCTACTCCTGCAAAGTGGCCGTTCATCGTCAGGACTGAGGGCGCGGTAGGAAATCGTGAAGCTACAGATGGCCTCCTGGTGTCGTGTCCGTTAGTTTGAGAGGTCATAATGGCGAGGCGAAAAAGGAGCGAATGATGCCTTGATATCAATGTGTTAATCTTGTGACGCTGCCAGGGTTGGGTTTGGTGGTGTACTCCAGAAAGGACAGCCATATCGGCGAAAATACATGCCGATATCTCGCTTAACTGTCCTGTTCGAGATTACAATGGTTCTTGGTCGACACCAGTTTTCTTCGCCATTGGGTAGGGGCTTCGGTTTTGCTGAGTACAAATCTCAGAGGACGTCAATGTGGCAGATATCAGTCTCTGGTGAGACCCCAATTTTCTGTCTCGCAACGCAGTTTGAGTTAACTTTTTGTCTGTCAAAGCGACGATGACGTCAAATGTTCAAGGTTCAGACGAAAACACATTTGAAGTAGGTACTCTTAAAGAAACACGAAGTTGTAGTACAAATCGCAAAAGTAATAAAGATGAATAGGTTTAAATCTTTGAGGTGAATCTTTCAAAATGAGTCTATTTTCGGACTTTTCCCAAAAAGAGTTTCTTGCCGCGTTCTTTTATTATGCTTGCGTCTCTAAACGAAATTAGTTTCTTGCCGTGTTTGGGTGTACGAGTACTCTCGCTTACGATTTTCTTTCGAACTGGCTCTAGTCCTTTGTCGTGCATTTATGAATTGGTCCTCAGGCATTCCAAAGCTTCTCTGATCGAACACAAGTTCACCTTCTTTCTCGTCTTATTTAGATACAGGACTCTATAGTCAAATTGAGAAGGCCCGAGAAAACCCCTTGGAATGATCATTCACAAATTACGAAGTTGAATAAGATGAGCTATGAACACTGTTTTAAACTGCCTTTTCCTATTCAATAACTTATCCGTCTATATTCCAAGATGTGTACATTTTCTCGATACCAGAATCACTATGAGGTTTTTCTTAATAAAATAGACCGTCTGAACTCTAGTATTCTCCAGAATCGGAATCATGCGTTGTTTCTCCTCGCCTTCATACTCTTTGCACTGTCATAATCATCTTGCATTCACTGCTCCAATTTTTCCTTGTCTCATGGCCGTATCTTGTTTGTGTTTTTCCCGGCTTGGCTTCTCTCAGCTCTCTATCTCTATTTGATGCTGCTCTTCCCGAGGTCTTCGTGAACAAGAAAGTGGATTCATGTTTGGCGGCAATAGAGGAAATTGAACTCACAAGGCTGCAAAGACAGCTTAAAGGGTTCCCATTAGTGGCAAATGAAAGCATGCAAAGTTTTGCAATATTTGGGTGGATTTTGTGAAGTGGAGTAAGTTAGCAGTGTGTGTCCTTCTCTTAACTTTTTGCCCAATGTACAAGTACAATAAGAAGGGTGTGGTCGATCATGATAGCTAATTCAAGCGAGCGTTGAACTCATATAAGCGCAGTAGAAATTGTACATCATAGGAAATCTACTCAGCTAAATTCCATGTGCAAGCATAGCAGCCACGGAAAAAGTAAAAGGTAAATTAAGTTGATGATAAAACAGAAAGTATAATTCTACTCAACAGAAAGACTCTCCGAATCGTATCATCCCTTTCTTTCCTTTGTTATGAAGTCGCTGTGGGCGCATAACCATTAAGGTAAGATTCAGTGGTGGGCAAAGAAATAAGAAGTAGAGAGCTAATAAATAACCAAAACAATAAATTGAAAGCATGCTTTGACGAGTCAGAATAAGCCTCTTTAAATGCACTCTGAAGAATGGTACTATCAATAGTCTACTTAAATGATACCATCAACATATTCAGATTCGTTGACATTTAGTTCTTCAAAACTAAAGCCGCAGCTCTAAGTTTTGCTCGCTTCTTCTTCTCTCTCTTCTTCATCTTCTTCTGCTCGGCAAGATCCAGTATTCGATCTTCAACTGGCTGAGCACTTGATTTCAAGACACTGGCCGTCGCAACAGGACCATTTTCCGCAGCCGAAGAATCCTCGTCATTCACGTCTGATTTGTTGTTGGGCAAAACAATTTTGCTAGACGGATTTTCTTCTTTTGGAAGACCTCCATTCAGTAACGCTTGTAGTCTGGCTTCAATCTTGGAAGCTATATCCGGATTCGCTTTCTCAGCTTCCTGCTTTCTTTTCTTCGACTTATGCCGTCTCTCCTCTGAATCACTCTTATCTTGCTTTTCAAGAGTTTTGGCGTCTTGGTTATAATTCAGACTCAAAATTTCCTTTGATATACCTGACCTAACAATGTTGTCTTCTTCCACATTATCGCTCTCCGTCCTCCTAGATATTTTATCTTCCGACTTCAATTTCGTCTTCCGTTTCTTGGATTTCCCCAGACCTGATCGACCTTCTTCTTCATCACTGCTATCATGCTTCAAGCCCCTTTTAGCGCTAGTAGCCTTTTCCTCTGCATCTCGAGCTTTACTGGCTTTGAGTCCTTTTGCGGGAAAAAACCTTGCTCGCAATGCCTTGTTGTTTCGCTCCGCGTCGTTAACTAGAAACTCCGCCGGGATAGGTGCACCTACGCCTAAGTATTGAGGCTGGTTTCGAAATAGGATGGCATCCTCGGCGTCAAGCTCCTCGTCTGTCTTGGTGGGCTTTTGGGATTTCGAAGACGAGGCTGTCCATGATTTGACAAGAGCTTCTCGTTGAGCTAATGCGACTGCTATTCGATTTGAGATGACATCAAATTCCTCTTGTGAAACCTTCGTAGTTTTTTTGGGTTCATCGTTGCCCATTGTTCTGTGCTCTGAGAGACAATTCACACGAGAAAATTAATTGATGTGGTGTCAATTTAGTGGCTTCAGCCTTCCCACGTGCAAAATTTCTTGGAGCCTTGCTGTTTTAGGCTTCTCGGCCGCCGTATCAAGAAAGCTCTCGTCGCGGTTCCATCCGAAGAGGACAAGAATCTTGATAGACCAATATCAACAAACACAATTGACGGTTCTGAGTGTCTCTGATACCCCTCCGTCAAGATGTTCAAACTTGTCCGTAGCCAGCCTGTGGCGGCTGCTTTCAAATCCAGCAAGGTCGGTTTTACGGGATACAATAGGGGAAATATATTAACAGCCTTTAGTTCTCTCCTTCCCGATTGGCAGGAGTTGCGCAACAGAAGAGAGCTTTGAGTATACATGAGTATCTCTCAGCTGATCTGCTAAGAAAGGTTGGCGTATTCAGAGTCCCTTCGCAAGCTTGAAGCTAATCTACGGGCAGTACGGAATTGGAGTTCCCCAAGGCTCAGTCGCAACGACCGCAGCAGAAGCAGAGGCCATTGCAAAGGAGATTGGCGGAGATGATATGGTTATCAAAGCACAGGTTCTAGCTGGTGGACGTGGCAAAGGCACCTTCGATAATGGCTTGAAAGGAGGTGTTAGAGTTATATACTCTCCAACCGAAGCCAAGATGTTTGCCGACCAGATGATCGGCCACAAGCTTGTCACAAAGCAAACTGGTGCTCAAGGTCGTCTCTGCAACTCTGTCTACATCTGCGAGCGCAAATTTGCTCGTCGGGAATTCTATCTCGCCATCTTGATGGATCGAGGCTCTCAGGGACCTGTTATCGTGTCTTCATCCCAAGGAGGTATGGATATCGAAACCGTTGCCAAGGAGAACCCAAGTGCCATTACTACGACATATATCGATATTCATACCGGTGTTACTGATGAGATCGCAGTCAAGATTGCTACAGATCTTGGTTTCAGCGAGCAGTGCATTGAGGATGCAAAGGACACAATTCAAAAGTTATACAAGATCTTCATGGAGAAGGATGCTACTCAGATTGAGATCAATCCCCTTTCCGAGACATCAGATCACAAGGTTCTTGCAATGGATGCCAAGCTTGGATTTGATGACAATGCCGAGTTCCGCCAAAAGGAGATCTTCTCATGGCGGGATACCACACAAGAGGATGCTGAGGAAGTCCGTGCTGCAGAGTCGGGTCTCAACTTCATCAAGCTTGGAGGTGATATCGGATGCTTAGTTAATGGTGCTGGTCTTGCCATGGCTACCATGGACATCATCAAGCTCAATGGAGGCGAACCTGCTAACTTCCTTGACGTTGGTGGTGGAGCCACTCCCCAAGCTATCAGGGAAGCTTTCACTTTGATCACAAGCGATCCTAAGGTTACCGCCATCTTTGTCAACATTTTCGGTGGTATCGTACGATGTGATGCAATTGCTCAAGGTCTTATCAGCGTAGTTGAGAGCATGAACCTCCGCATCCCAATCATTGCCCGTTTACAAGGAACAAATATGGAAGCCGCACACAAGTTGATCAACGAGTCAGGGATGAAGATCTTCTCGATTGATGATTTACAGAGTGCTGCTGAGAAGGCGGTGCAATTCTCAAAGGTTGTGAAGATGGGTAAGTCAAGTTAACCATGAACCGAATTTTGCTAATTATTATAGCGCGTGACATCGATGTTGGTGTCGAGTTTTCCCTGGGCATTTGAGCGATGATTGACACGCTTCGTGCGTTTCCTGTGTATTGTTTTCCTCGCCTTTAGATGATGGGTTGAGCGTGTATAATGTTACTGATTGAAATGATGCCTGTTTACACATTTCCTTGTGATTCCCATCTTGTCTCGATTTGTATTAATGGACCTTCTCTACGGAGATGATTTCGAAGATAAATAACTTGACACCAATCGAGGATGCACATAGTCAGTTCCTTCAATCACTCAGCTCACCGCATTCTTCAATACCTTACATGCTAATAAAATAACCTTTCCGCTGTACTCCATTCGAGAAAGTTCAAAAGCCCATCGGCTTAATGCTTCTGGTTTATGAGATCAACTCGTCACCAATGAAATTAGCTACACAGCCACTTTGTTAGGCCTGTTTCGTAATCGGTTTGCAGCCGACCTCTCCACTTGACTGCTAATTATTAGAAGCCTCCTCAGATTAGGCAACGCTGCAAATACTATAAAAAGCATCTCACCAATCGCAACAGTCTTCACCAAGCCGCTCAGCTAAATACTCTTGGCCTCGGGCAGTAATGCCTTGCATGAAGCCTTCACAAAGGCTACGAGGCAGCTTGGATAGAAGCCATAGGCTGGAAATAAGTAGTCGTTATTAAATGAAGATTGAACATGCCTAGGAAGAATTTGCATTATCAATCTCTGCAGTGAACTCTGAGGATGGTTTCAACTATGCACAGGCATCAGCTGATGCTTATTTTTATTCTTTCTTGGGGCGAGCAGTAACTGGAGTGAGATGGTACGGAGATTTCACGACAAAAACGTCAGGTACATTGATCGTGACCAATATGTTTTTGATATCAGAGTTGCTCGGATGGTTGACGGTCGTAAAGTATTCATTGGAGATGATGGATGCTGCGGTCTGGTTCTAGATCATGCCGAGCCTGGAGATATGATCTGTGTATTATTCGGTTGTGACGTACCAGTAGTGTTACGAAAAATAACAAACCACTATGTTTTCATTGGAGAGTGCTGTGTTCGAGGACTAATGCAAGGAGAGGCCATTGAGGATCTTGAACGAGGAGATGTTTAGGCAGACCAGTTTGAAGTTTTCTGAAGGAAACATCAAGGTCATCTTCGACCACGCAATCAAGCCAGAGTCTCTCGCTCTCGCTATTTCCGACTGTCATAATCAGATGATTCAAATTTATGTACTCGTACTCAGCTATCAAAGCCCAGCGCCAGGGTATCAATACCAATCCCAAACGCCCAAAACCAGCAGAAAAGCAGACTTTGCGAGCTCTTGCTGCCTGTCATCATTCATCCCAATATTGCAATTTCAGAATCTGAACTCCCAACTCCTGGCTAATATCAAACACCGGTAAATGGCCGTCAATACCACAAGACTCATCTGGCAAAAACTACCCGATCCCATAGCCTACCCTTCTCAACTTATCACCATCAAAAATATCAATTCATCACAAAACCCCTCCCTCCCACAATAGCCTCCCTACCACTTCTCACGACAAGTGTATATACCGGCTCTAATTCCGACTCGACCACTCCTTCTCTTCCTCTCAAAGATGGAAGCATCAATCTCACGATCCAATCCGCCAACACCAAAATTAGGAAGAAGATCTTCCACTCCAACCCCTTTCCACTCTCCATTGCCGACCCCACCCGCTCGCTCACAAACCCCACAGCTGCAACAGCGCCACGAACCACCATTTTAGAGCCTTGCCACAAATAACGACCAACAAATGTGATGAAAGAAAGGATGGTGACAAGCTGCGCAGCAATGAAAAGACAGAACTTCTTCACCGCTCCAGGCTCAACAATCAATTCAACATGAGCATAAGGATCAGGCCCGTGATTCGCAGAGTAAAATGGTGCCTGTTGCAAGTAATATGCTGTTGGTCCTCTGGCGCCTTGTCTGTGTGGTGGAAGAGGAGGGCGGGGATTAGGATTTTGCATGGAACGAGGAGGTTGTAGGAAAGGGCGATTAGGGCGTTGGTTCAGAGACCAGTCTAGTGGCATTGGGAATTCCATGATGAAAGATGTGGAGTTTTGAGCGAAAGGTGTTGTAGCCTGTACGACTTTGAGGTTGAGACCACGGAGTGAAGTTGAGGTTGATGCCGAGAAGGGCAGGTCTGGAAGGACAGTAAAGAGGATATATATCTTCCTTTTCTGAGAGAGACAGAGGATTGGATGTGAATCAGAGACGTATGTCCCTATGTATGTCTCTGATCCTCATCCAGCTTTGTCAAGCAAGAATTTCGTTCCCAAGATTGTTCTAATGCTGAGGCTGGAGCCTGTTGAAAAGGGGTAGAGAGGCCTAGGAAGAGTCGAAGAGGTTCCTTGGGCCTCTATCGAGTTTGAGCTATGCATATTCTTATGCATCTTTCAACTCTCTCAAACGATGGGGAAGGGATGAAGGACAATCAAACCTACAGTGACGAGCCAACTTAAACCCTTAACAAATAGATCCCCAAAGAGAGAAGAGTTCAGACAAGGTAAGACCAAATACTCTTAGTCATCCATCCGTCTATCGCCTTCCAATCTCTCAAACGTGTAGCGGGAGGATTTCAGAATAAGTGAGACTCCCAGAAATCTCAAAATGTATTCAAGATCAGAAAATCAGATTAACAGAATAACAAATAAGAACAGGGTAAGAGCACGTCTTATACTTTCCCGAAGAAACACGAGGAAAGAAATATTGACTCAACAACCTGTTAGGCGAAGTTAGGCGGACGGGATGGGATCAGGGGGTTGCCTGATTAGGCGATGGTCAGGTGATGGAAACTTGTCGAAGGATTCCACTCTTATGTTTCCACTAAAGATAATGTCTTAGGTTTTAGTTATGGTGTGAGTCAGACGGATATAAACGAAAGTGTAGATTTTGTCTTAGAATGCCGTATTTGGACGGAGGGAATTTGACGTAAAGAATGCAGAGTACTTGCGTCATGTGATGTAAAGTTCACGGGAACCTGAACTAGAGGAGGGCCTTCCACGATGCTCTATGCCGTCCAATATTCTGCTTCTAGAAAGTGTAGTTTGGACATGATATCAAGCATAGGTAATCCATCGTCCCCGAGTTCATACCTAGATAAGTAAGTATGCGTGTCAGCATGGAAAGAAAGGCCACTTACCTCGGGACTCGAGTCCTCAGCTTCAAGATGACAACCTTGGAAGACGCCAGTCAAACAGACCTAAGGTGAGATGATTATACATTTCTATTACATTCTACTTTTTCTGTACCTTCTTACCACAAAGAATATGAATGCAGCACAGGAAAGTAATCTCGCACTAGCAGCAATAGCCACTCCTCTTCTAGCCATATCATAATAGCCTTCTAACATAACCCCCACTGCGTATCCTCTCGTGTCATTGCTGCCCCCTTTCCTCTTCATGCCACTACTCAACCCGCCGATAAACCACGGGTTGTCTCCAGTTCCAGTAGACACCGCTTCTGTCTCTGCATCCACGGCCGTCTGGTTCGCCATACCCCCACCTTGAAGACGATTCCTGTTCCGACGCTTGAGAGAAAGGGTGAGAAGGCTAATGACCCATTGCACGTCGAGAGAAGTGAAGGTGGGATACGACCATAATTGGACAGTGTTATAAGGAGGGAGCTGGTCCAGGAAATCCGCCATGATACCTAGTGTTAGTCCCCAGAGTAGTAACGGACGGGTGCGATCTGAGGACCCAGCATGGTCTCCAATATACCAGTTGTAGAACCGGGTGACTAGAGGCCTTGCAACCGCCTTTTTCATGGAGGCAGCCTCAGAAGGGAAAAATTCTTCGGTTGAGGAGCAGTAGATGGATTCGGATGGGAGGAGACGGATGGCAGAGAAGCGCATCTTGCCTAACATGAAGCTGGTGAAAGATTTTACTAATGGTCCTCCTCGGCGCGCAAACCGATCGGTGGTATCGACATATTCATAGCTTCGAGATGTGGGGGAAAGTAGAACTCGGAGGGGCACCCAGTGCGTTGATGCGACTTCAGTGGGCTGGAGTTTGAGGGGTGGGATGTCTGGCTTAGTCCATAAAAAGACGAATGGGCAGAGGACCATAATTCTACGCTTGGTCAGTACCTCTCTTGTAGGTGGGTTGTGAAATACCAACGGTACTCTCCCCCATGATGTGCTAATAACTCGCTCTGGTAAATTGCCCACAAACAGAGCATTTTCGGATTTGAGATCCAATCCTATTTCTTCGACAGTTTCTCGGATAGCAACAGCCTTGTCATCTTCATCCTCTGCGTCTCTCTTTCCGCCAGGCAGAGCAACATGGCTTGTCCATCTATCACCATCCCTCGCCGCTCTCTTTATAAATGCGACCTCCGGATCTCCATACCGCACCCAGTCTTGCGCAAAGAAATTGTCCAAATCGACTTCTTGTTCTGTTTCGGGAATTGTCTCTGGCCAATGGGAAAAGTTTGGTCGTATGCGCAATACCAAAGCCACCGAGGCCCTTCGTTTGCAAGCCTCTGGGTTCTCGACGTGGGGATACAGGTGCTGGTTTAGATCTGCTAATGTCTCTTTGAGAGAGGCCAGAAGTGGATTCGGCTCTGGGTCTGCCATCTTCTATGACGTGCAGAGAAGTTGATGAGGCTCTGAGCGATGTCGTGCGTCAACTATTCACGTACAAGCCTCGGCTCGTTAGATAGATTCAGGGGAAGATCAACTAAAGGTTTAGCAAGCTTCAAGTATATGACCTCTCCAATACCAAAGCTTGATAAGACTTTGACATTATAGGAGGAGGCTCAATGAAGGGTGTTTAATTGACGTTTGGAAGAGGATCCCTTGTCCGGTCCTTGATCCGGACTGGGCTTGGTACCAGTTCCCATAGCTCTGGTAATACGACTGTATTATCATGTGTTTCTATTGCAACGACACAAGCCTTTTCACTATCCCAAGAGGTGGCGTTCGTCCTCGCCCAGGATCCCGCAAAGGGATGATACGAACTGCATAGTCAGCTGGTGAGCGCGGATAGCCAGTTGGTTGGTGATGATTTCAGGGTTGATTGCGATAAGTCTAGATGCGGCGTGGTGACCAAATTGGTCGCTAGACCCCTAAAAGCAGCTCTTCGTGGCATCAAATTTCCGTGGCTGATGCGAATGATGACTAGATCCACAGACGCTCTTAGCAGCAAAAACCCTCGACCTTCCTAGAAACTTCTTCTCCTAACTGAATACCTTCTCATTCTGCACACTAACGTTCTTCCACCCCTCCCCGAGACCATTTTTTTCTAGAACATCGCCTCGAAGGTCGCCATCATCAAATACGAAAAGACGCCAAGCCACATCCGTACCACCCATCGTTTCTTTTCGCCGCCTGCATCCACTTTGCTCTCATCAACAACACCAATTGGTTCCTCCGGCCGTTGGAAGTGTTGGAAAGCCCAGAAATAGCATACGAGGCTCCGGAGAAAGCGACAGCCTGCCGTTAGCAGTGTCTCATCCCAAACTTCACTTCATTCATAATCACCGGATTGGCCAAAGCGCCATCTGGTCTTAATCACCATTCGACCTGGCGTCCTTCAATCCACCAGCTTTCTCTTCCTCAACTTCCTCAACAGGCGGGTCCTTTTCTCATCATCGACGACGATCGTCGGCTTCGAACGTACCACAAAACCTATTTCTCGGAGCTGGGAGCGACTCGAATATCTCTACACCTTCCTACACTGCCAGCACTCTAGCTACCATTCCTGGCACACCCAACGGTCCTATGTCCTTGTCTCGAAGTCCATCCCCGAGACCCGGGGGTGGATGGGCGAGTCCGGGTCTAAATAGTCCGTATGATAATATCAGTGGTCGATCGAGTCCTGCCAAAAGTTACCGCGCAACGAGTGGGACCAGAGAAGTGACATGGGAGTCTGCGAAGGCCAAGAGTGATGGAATCAATGGGTATCCATCATTCTCGACACAAAACAATGGCTTTTTCAATCGTCATTATAGGAGAATATCTGCCAGTCTGCCACGTTTCAATACCGGCCCGGGGAAGCCATACGCAGAAAAAGAGAAATTGGGACGAGGACGGTTGATTGACAGGGCACATTTCAAATATGAGCAAACAAAGAATCTAATCAGGGGCACCAGTCGAAACACCAAGTTACGATTGTTGACTGTTTTTACACTTTTTATGATGCTCATACTCTTTTATACCACACGTAGGTCTACCCCTGTTGAAAATTCGACTCGAGACTGACGAGAACAGCTGCGCATTACTGGTGGCGCAGAGCGTCATTCTTAGGCGGTGGAAAGAAACACGTAATAATACTTGCAGCGAATCAAGGAGGTGGTGTGATGGAGTGGAAAGGTCCACGAGAATGGGCCATTGAGAGGGATAGTGTGAAGAACAAGAAGAAATATGCCAACAGATGGGGATACGACCTTGAGATTGTAGATATGAGCACGAAGAAGCGCTATGCGCATGAGTGGAGAGAGAGCTGGGAAAAGGTCGATACCGTTCGAAATTGTTTGCGAAAATATCCCGATGCAGAATGGTAAGCCTTTACTTTTCAGAACATGCACAATTGCTAACGGAGGCAGGTTTTGGTGGTTGGATCTTAACACCTTCATCATGGAGCCTTCTTATTCCCTCCAATCCCACATCTTTAACAACCTAGCCGCCAACACTTACCGCGATATAAACGAATACAACCCTCTTAACATTACACACCCATTCTCCTCACCCTACCTCGACGCTGAAGCTCGCTCCCCTGTAGGCGATGGTCTCCCCTCATCCATTAATCTGATAGTCCCGCAAGACTGCTCAGGCTTCAATCTAGGCTCATTTTTCGTCCGCCGCTCTGCATGGACAGATCGCCTCTTGGATGTGTGGTGGGACCCGGTGGGCTATGAACAAAAACATATGGAATGGGAGCACAAAGAACAAGATGCCTTGGAGTTTCTTTACACGAACCAACCTTGGGTCCGCCCCCATACAGCCTTCATCCAACAGCGCAAGATTAATAGTTTCCCTACTGGGGCATGCAGCGAGAATGGCAACGATACTCGAATACATTATGATGAAAAGGAGAGGGATTTTGTTGTGAATATGGCTGGTTGTGAGTGGGGACGTGATTGCTGGGGAGAGATGTATAATTTCAGAGAGTTGAGTAATTATCTCAATCGAACGTGGTGGGAGAGGTTTAAGGAGGATTTGGTGGCGGTTGCTTGGGAAAAGTTGACAGGCAAGAAGGTTAGGCTTTAAAGTAGTTCTTTTTGGTAGAGCGATGGAAAAGGGCAATGAGGGAGTACCGTACGAAGGAGATGAGATACCCAAACTTTGCTTGCTTGTTTTATGATACATGAGGATAGAGGGTACAGGCAATCAGGTGTCGCCATATTCTCAAGAGAAAGCGAGTGAATGAGTTCTTTGAAAGTACCTCTTTCTAGGCTCAATCTTTGCTTCTCAAGTCAATTTTGCATTGCATGTAAGCTAGGCGTTGTAGAAGGAAATTAGAATACGAAGGGAGCCGCTAAAAAAACACAATTAATCGAGCTCAGAAGCAACAAAAGAGTTATTCGAACAGCGCAGTCCAGGCCACCGCCTAGAAAGATCAGTGTTCCTTAATCTCCACCAACATAAGTAACCTCAAGTCTTGAATGGCTACTAGCAGGTAAATACCACCTGGTGCCGGCTCCGCTTGTTAGTGAGGGGGGTTGAGCGCCCCCCTCCTAACAGCAACTTGTGGCCTCTATTGGGATTTGGTTCAAATCTCCTTATTTAAATCTATATAGGTGTGTTGGGGAAGGCTAAGAAATTCGGAGTGAATGTGGCTACCGATAAGCGGACGCATCGCGTTGTATGATATTATTCATGTACAAAAGTTTGGTTTCAGCATTAGTGAGACAATGAGGACGGATCGAGGAGTATAGAGCAATTGATGCTTTCGCGGAACCAGCTTATTAAGGTGAGATGACACTGCTCTCTTGCTTGTCATACTCTTTGCTAGAATGATTTACTACTTGTTTCCCTTGGCTCTTGTCTCATCACACCCTCTCTCTCACTTTGTCTTCCGTCCTGCATATCGTTCCTGTTTCCTCTTACCTTTATATGTCTACTATAATTTTACTGGGATGGACTCGTGGTAATAATCACTCGGACATACATGACTTGAAAGAATACATGACGAGAAATCTAAGCTTTGATTCCTACCCCTTTGTTTTCCATCTTTGTTTCTCCATCCCTTTATTCTCCAATCGGGGTTTAAAGGAAGTCAAACAAATGGGTCACTCAGAGGGTAATTTAACGAGGAGACCCTCACAAGCAACAAATTTTTTCACGTCTTCAACTATAAGCAAGGGAAATTCTGGTTGGTGAAAATCTATTTGCAAGTCTATCTTCTTACAAGTACTTAGACCATGAATCTCTATCGTGTGCATATTTACAGTGTACAGGTATGACAGATCTACCAGTACATAAACCCACCCAAATAAGTCTTTATCAAATATACAAATAGGAATCGAAGAAAACAACTATATTCAAATGCATCCACCTGACTATTCTTAAGCCGAAAATCGCTCAGCAAGCACACCTCTCTTCGACGACCCAGCTTCCTGATAGACATTCACACTGTTGATCAACCAGTACGCCTGTGCGAAAGCAGTGGGATTCTGATTCACAAAATCATCACATGTAGCCGCCTTTGTTGAACATGAGCTGCTATCAGTCCATGCGTTACCCGCCCATTGCCCACAGAACGTCGTATCGAAGACGATCTGATGGTTCTGGAAATGATTGTCGATGTCACATCCCGAACCCGCGAAGTTGGCGCTTGGGGTTCCCCAGTTGGTGGGATCAGGTTTCCCAGACGCGATGTCGGCGGGGATGAGAGAGCGGGTGAAGAACCATACGGAGATGGATGAGGAGGTCCATTCCATAGCATAGACGCCACCGTGGTTAGCGTTGAAGCCGGCACCGTAACCTTGGGTTGATGCCGTGGAAAATGAACACCCGTCGAAAGCAGTATTGGCGTTGCAGTTTGGCGTGCTGAGTGTGGAACCTGGGAGGGAGTCGTTAGATTGCAGAGAACAACCTGCAGATGTGTGTAGCGTGATTACATCCGTAGCATAGTCGTTTACTCCCTCGATAATGTCGATCTCGCCATCTGCAGGCCAGTTTGGTCCAACGGTCCAGAAAGCAGGCCAGACGCCACAAATACCTCCTGGCATATGAGCGATATCGGCAATGAAGAGACCATGATTATAAGACTTTTTGGAAGTTACTCGGGTCGCTGCTCTGCCACCGGAGGGATTGACAGTTGTGTGGTCAACGCCGAGTATGACTTGGCCGTTGCTGTAGCCAGCGAGGCCCGTAAAATTAGCAGCAGCCTCTGACTTGTAGTCTACAAGCCCTGCTGTGGGATCAGTGCCTGTAAAGAAACTGAAGGACTCAAAGAAGTTGGCAACAGTATAAGAGTCTTGTAAAGTATAGGTGTTTGCTGCGCTAGCGATGCCGGCAACGCTAACGGTGAAGGCGGCGAAGCGCTTGATGATGCTTGAGGAGTACATCTTGTGCTATGGCTATGGCACTCTTTGAAGTTTTGTATTGTGTCGGTGTTTGAAAGTTTGCGTAGATGCTGAAGCAAGATTCGAAGCTTTTAAGATCGGAAATCTCGAAATGTTGCAGAACAATAGTGATTGTGCTCGAATATATAACGTGAATCGAAGAATAAAGAGTGTGGGGTCCTATTGTCAATAGAAAGAAAGGAACAAGCGGTGTTGTGAATGCTATTGAGAGTGGGAATCCTTTCAATAGAGCACCAAAATAGAAGCGAAGAAATTGTGAAAGAACTCAAAGAAATTGACACTACACCGATACTTCAGTAACAAAAGGGGACAAGACATTCAAATACAGCAAAGAAACAAGGTCTGCGGACACCATGAGGGTCTGTTTCCGAACAGAGCTTTGTGGCATGGATCCGAGCTTTCGGACCTTTAAGATGGCATGTCAGAGAATACATTAGACTACCAGAAACAAGTACGCGTGTGGAAGTGTAGACAGGTCAAGATGTTGGTGGGAGGAGGTTCTCCTTGTTTCGTGAGCTTTGATCCAACGAGTGGTTGTCGAGCTTTGATGAATAGAACGCCAGACTCAAAGGGTATGAAACGGTCGGAAATCCCTTTGTGCGTGCCCAGTGATCTTCCCCCGGTACTCAAGGGCACGTCCATACGAGACCCTGTCTTGATTCCGTGGTTGAGGGTGCTGGATTCAAGTGTTTCCGACACTTGAGGTTCCTGGCAATGGTCTGTAGTTGATTGGGGCGGCTTGACCCTTGATCTGACGCTTTAGCCTCGTAAGCGACTGAAACCTGACGACCCCTCCACTTTCGACCTTCATCCGCGACAAGACACCACTAGTAAGTAAATTGATTTAGTACATCAGAAGATCCACAGCATTGGGCAATCTTAAAGACTCATTCATGTTAAGATTCGAATCCTAACGATAATTGTCTATATAGCTAATTTATTGCCTATTATGGACCCTGGTGACTGCTTGAACGTTCTCGAAACACAACCATCATTTTTGGGCCTGTATACTCAGATATGCCTTTGCTATTCAGTTCCTAACGATTCTTCATATCCAACCATTATCAAAACCTTGACCAATGGCCTCGAAAAGTTATCTTCAAGCTTCGCCTGGGTAGCAGGTCAAGTTGTAGATGAGGCAGGTATCTACAAGATCAAACCCTTGGAGGAGATTCCTCGTATGGTCGTGAAAGATCTCAGAAATGATCCCTCGGTGCCCACTATGGAAGTTCTTAGACAAGCCAGATTTCCTTCGAGTATGCTCGACGAAAACATTATTGCACCTCGTAACACCCTAGAAGGAACATCCGCTCAACACTCGTCAGATTACCCGGTCTTCTGCCTTCAAGCGACCAAGATTACTGGGGGCTTGCTTCTTACTTTCATTACCAGTCATGCCTCTAACGACTTTGTTGGCCAGGGTCTGATCATGGACCTTCTTTCAAAAGCTTGTCGGGGCGAGGAATTTACAGACGAAGAAATTGCAACTGGCAATATGACCCGACGTAACCTGATTCCTTTCCTCGAGGGAATCTATGAGCCAGGCCCCGAGCTTTTTTATCAGATAGCGAAACCCTCTCCAGAAAGCTCCTCAGAAAATACCACAGCTGAGGTAGCACCATCCCCAGAAATAGAGTACACCTGGGCCGATTTCATCTTCTCGCCTGCTTCACTGAAAGCTGTCAAATCTCTCGCTACAAAATCCCTTTCTTCGGGTTTTATATCCACAGATGATGCTCTCACAGCATTCATCTATCAATCAATCACCCGGGCCCGACTTCCGCGATTGCACCCCAAAGCCGATGTGACCTTCACTCGCGCCGTCGACGTCCGGCGTCATCTTGATATCCCTGCAACATATCTCGGGCTTGCACAGAACTTGACATACCACACATACCCGATCCAGAAGCTAGTTGACGCACCACTTGGAAGCATAGCATCTGATCTACGCAAGGCTGTAGATCCTAAAACATCGACTCTCAAACATGACACCCTTGCACTAGCAAATGTCTTGCACAATGCACCAGACAAGAATATCGTCAACTTTATAGCGACTCTTGATCTCTCAAAAGACCTCATGTTGAGTTCCTGGTCCAAGGTGGGTTGTTATGAGCTGGATTTCAATCTGGGTTTAGGGAACCCTGAGGCTGTAAGGAGACCACAGATTTGTGTCCCGATAGAGAGTTTGGTTTACTTTATACCTAAGGCGTCGGATGGAGAGATTGCTGTTTTACTGGGCTTGAGAAATGAAGATTTGGAAAGGTTACGAAAGGATGAGGATTTTAGCAAATACGGGAAATATGTTAAGTGATTGTTACCCTCTCCCTTTCAGCAATGGCAAGAGATGCCACTATATTACAATGCTACTCGTTAGTAGACAGTATGAAAGTAGAATCCCTATGAAACATTGTGTCTAACTCTTAAATTATAAATGCTGATATCTGAGTTAGAACATTGGAACTCTACCTCTTTTGATCGCCTAGCTCTATAATTCCTCTTCCCGAAAACAGGATATTCAAATATCATTTGACTAATTAGTGTCACTCATAATTGACAACTCTTGATGACAGACTTTATCAATGCAATGGTAACATCCTTTCCCTTCTCAAACTCCACTTCTTCCTTCAACATCGGGACATGAAAAAATAGCACCTTTCTCTCACCCTGCGGCCCATTATTCTTCCAAAGCCACTCTAAAGAAGCATAGTATACGAAGCCACACACATAATTCCCCACATCATCACTCGTCCTCAAATCTATATCCGGCTCTCTATTTTCCCCTTTAGTCTTCCCCTTTCCTTTGCTCTTACCACTTCCTCTTGACTTGGAACTCGAGTTTGAACTCGCATTCTCCACTTTCCACATCCCCAAAACATCCTCAATATCAATCGTACTATCCAATCTCTCCGGACTCTTTCCCCACAGACTCTTCGTCTCCTTCCGACTCACCACCTTCCTCTCCTCATCCGGAATCTCATGGTAGCAATCCCGGTTCGCTCCTTTCTCAATAGCATAGTAGTTCCGTTCCATAGCGAGACCCATGTGGATCACGACATCGGGTTGGTGTGCCTCTATTAATTTGGGAACCGAGAGCAGGGAGTGATAGGTTGCGGCGAGAGGTGAGGCGGGAACAATAATGCGAACTCCGTTTATGGTGCTGGGGAGGCGGGATGCGATAGACCAGGAGGGATTGATTTTTACGTCCAGGAAGGGCTAGAGAGAGTTAGCCTATGGTAGGAGAGGTGAGAAATGGGTGTGGGTACTCCGAAACCGGTTATGAGTATTTTGGGTGAGGAGGGAGTTTCTTCAGTCATTTTACTTGAGTATGATGAGAATATCTCTTCACCGTGATAGTTGTTGCGGATTTTGTAGATTGAGTCATCGTATTACTGTGTGGTGAGACGGAGGTCGATGCCCAATAGCATCCGTGTATTTCTAAAAAGGTCTCGTAAGTCTGCACATCATAAATCAAGTCAAAAACATTGATGGCCGACAGGTTCGTAACTCCATGCAGCTTACCATTAAGCACCAAATGGCTACGCCATGATCACCCGAAGGCTCTATCATTCCTGTCAACCTTGCATGAGATGTGTGGCCATAGCCGGAATAAGGCCTTGATTAACGGCCAGCCTCAAAGTATGTTTGATGGTCACCATATGGAGCTATGAAGCCTCAGAGCTTGCTAGGAACGATAAAAACTCCAAAATTTATTATCTAGTGGACGGAGTACGTGTATTTAATGCTGTCACATTGATTGCTCAAAGACGCTCAAAAGGAAAGAGGTCGTTCCGTTCTTCAGAACCATGCCAAAGCTAGCCAAAGCTGATGATCTAGAAAACCCATCCCTGGGATGTTTCCTATGCTAAAAATCTAGGAATAAGGTACAACCTTGGTAGCCTATACCTGAACCTCGGCCGTATATCAAACACACTCTAGGAATCCCTCCAATTTTCTTCGTTACCGCATGAAACTTTGCCTCCTTTACGGCAGAAAGTCGGCAAAACGTCGGTAGAAAGTTGGCCAAATGCGTCTTGCCCAAAATTATACTCTTCTTGGTAACTTTCTTAAGTCTCTCAACAAGTATTGGTCTTCAAACCGGCTTTCCACTGGCATCTACATCTCTTGTCTTAGCTCAAACTCACAAGTCTCCAAAAGTCTGAGATATAGTCTTTGTTCCGTTCTAACTAGCTAATCGCGTTGTTTCTTCTCTAACCCTAAGGTACGTTGCTCTATATCTTTTGTCTACTAGTTTTCAAAAACCAGGGAACTATTCGTAGAGCCGCTAAAACAGGTCAAAATGATATGCAACACAAACCACGGTTCCTCCCCACCATCTCAGATCTTGACACAAGCGAACGGCACAACCATTGTTGACACTCCGTAACGCTTTATTTCTATCTCGGGGTTATTACGGTCCGAAAGAGAAGGAAGTCATTCCTGTTATGCTGACCCAATCTTCGATACGAAATGTTCTTTCCGCATTTCATCACTCGACAACAAGTCATCTTTCCTGCTCAACCGGGCAACCGAGCAACTGACACAACTGCAAGGTGATATCGTACTTTCAGATGTTAGATTCTATCTTGATATCTTCTCTAGACCGATAGGGATATCTGCTTGTTCTTCGAGCAAACCCCGGTCCCCCTAGATGCAAACAGTAGCATAAAAGATCTCCTATTCTGAAATGCTTCTACCAACTCAGAGATCCTTTCACTCAATTATCTTCCTATATGTTTATGCAGAGAGAATTTTATTTCAACTTTATCTACGAGAAGTAGAAGGGACTTTAATTCTCAAGTTTTTGCTCAGCCACCATCTCAGCATCTTGCTCCTGCATTCTCTCGAGATATTGAGACCTATTGCTAATGTTATCTACCAAGGATACTGCCCCGTCGCAGTCAAGAAACTCGCATGCTCTCCATCCCTCTCCCCATTCACCACACTCACAATTGGCTTAGCTCCCACACTCGTCGGCTGCGCTCCATTCTCAGCCTTATTATGTGGTCCTAAACCACTAACCACAAACCCAGGCGAGAATGCAAAGACCTTGATTCCCATCTCTCCATACACTGTAGCCTGAGCGGCAGTAAGCAAGTTCAAAGCGGCCTTGCTCGCACAATACGCAATTCCCCACATGCCAATTTTGTTCGGCTGAGCTGTGGTATCAAGTCGTCGGCCGATGGAGCCGCCGCCCGAACTGATGTTGATGATGCGTGCTGTGCCTGTGGACTTCTGGAGGAGAGGGGCAAATGCTTCAACCATGAGATAGGGGCCAGTTGAGTTGGTAAGGAAGCATTGTCTCATCTGTTCTCCAGGTGTGCCGGTGGAGCTGATGGAGCCGATGGCGGCATTATTGACTAGGACATCAATTCTCAAGCTTGTGAGCCGGGCATCTAGTCAATCAATTCAGAAGTACACCTACCGACCATGGTTACTATCAACAGTTTTTGCTGCAGCGGTGATCGATTCCTCGCTGTCAACATCGAGATGCAATAGTTCTACCGTCCCTGGCTGTTCTCGGAATTGGAGATCCTTAAGAGCAACTTCTCCTTTCTCAATAGAACGGCTCCCAAGGAGTACATGTTTCGAAGGATCGGAGAGCAGCTGTGATGCAAGTTCAAAGCCGATGCCTGCATTGGCTATTCATTTTTCGTTAGTAGCTGTATATTTGGAGGCTTTACAAAAGCCTACCTCCAGTAATCAAGACGATCGTTTTGTTAGTAGCCATGTCTTAAAGCAGAATTTGATTTTTAAGACTCGCTGATCTTCTTTTGCTGAAATCACCCATCGATATATATATTTAACATGCTCCTCTATTCCTTCTCCCCGGCGTTAATCACCTCTTAATTCCGACCATCTTTCTTCCTCTTGACCTATCGACATATCTAGAGCTCTCTTTGAAGCCATATCCTCCAGGACGCTAACCGAATAAGTCAATACCCGCGAGCATGAAAGCCACTTTATGCAGGATCCAGGTACTGCTTGCAACATCCGTTAACTCCACATTCACCATGACATTATGGTAAATCAGCAATGACAATAATTTTGCTACCATCAGGCTATTCAAGAAATCTTAGTTCGAAGTAGAAAATCAATTTAAGACTTCAATGATGAAAAAGTATTGCCCCGCGACTCATATTTGACTGAGCTTAGCATTGCTTGCATTTCCCACTCACTCGCTTTATACTAGCTCACTTACCAAATTGCTCGAGTTACTTTAGAGAAGATGGATTTCATTAACTTTAAGTTTATATTAGGAGGCGTTTTTCCTTTCTTTTGAGGATAGATACTCAACCAGAAATTGTGTAATCCTTCTACCTGTTTTCAACTACTCTACTTGATTTGCTCTATTCACACAGTATGGCCACCTTTCCTTCCTCGCCATCTTTCCCAACACATTCTGACTCGTAGCTACGGCCTACCAAAGCCTGAACGCGCTACCAACTTGCGAAATTTATATGGAAAACTGGAGGGCTTTGCACGAGACTTTGTGAAAATTCAGATTGGGGATGATGCTTAAAATCTGTGTGGAGAGTGAAGGTGGATAATTAGAGGAGTAGATCTCTTGGTTTTAGAATCTTGAGGAAGCAAGAAGTGATTCCGCAAAGCTACATAGGATAGCCTTTCCTAGAGCTGCCTGCTCTTGAGATCGTGTGCTTTTTTGATCAAGAATTAAGTATCTATGTTATTGATGGATGTAGTGAAGGCTTAAAACCCTGTAAAAGAGGGACTCACACTGTAACTTTATTTCTACCTGTTGATGAATTTTCTCATTGGAGAAAGATATGTTGGCGAGAAATTTAGAAGACGGTAATAATGCTCTTGCACATGAATTAAATATGTTGCACAAACTCCCAATGCGGCTAGCCGCATAACCTTATGAGCTTGACAAGGCTGAGATTTTTTGAGTTGAACCTCAGCTAAACTATCTACCCCACGACCTCGCCACGCCTCAATGGTTCTTTATGTATTTGACATACTCAGAACATTTTAGAAGCAGATATCCGAATCAAACCTCAGAGGCATAGTTGAAAACAGGATGCATCCCTCACGGCAAGCGTATGTGGAGGAAGCGGAGCCAGATGTAAGCATTCCCTTCTACATATCCCCATTTCGGCTCTCAGACAGTATTCATATGATATCAGAGGCATCTCCGCTCTCGTACACCGGAAGAGCCTTGAAGCTGATGGATCTGGTGCACTCAGGATGGGCTCATCGATCTTGCAGATGTCCGTAAGTAAACCTCCATTTCTTTTCGCGGTCATCCAATATCTGACTATCTTCAGCCCTCGATCGCGACTATGAGATGCCCTCTGCGGTAGCAGGTATTGCGCCCGAACGTGCCTCTGCGATCCTGTCACAATTCGAGCGTAAACGTAAGGCAGCACAGATTGCGGTTCCAACAGACGATGGACGGGTGCGCGCGAGATTACGGGAGATGGGAGAACCTATGACACTATTTGGAGAAGGACCAGGCGATCGGCGAGATAGATTGAGACAACTACTTGCGATTGAGGCGGAGATCAATGCGGAAGACGAGGATGGAGATCTAGAGATGCAGGACACCGATCCACAGAATGAGAATGAGCAGGAAGAAGAGTTTTACACGAAAGGCATTCAGGAGCTACTACAAGCGAGGAAGAAGATCGCAAAATATTCTTTACCAAGAGCTAAGAGTAGGCTTGCAAGTCAAAAGATAGAGTCGGGAATACCACTAAGGACGCATGTTAAATTCAGGAAAGGTTTGAAGGAAAAACTGCAAAGCTTCGAGCTGTATGGAAGTCAGATGGCTGGAGAGAGGCCTGTCAGTATGGCTCGATTTGCGCCGAATGGAGAGGTCATTGCTGCAGGAAACTGGGGAGGGGGGGTTAAACTTTTAAATGTTCCTGTGATGAATGAGATACGAACACTACGGGGGCATACAGACAGAATTGGTGGCATATCCTGGTTTCCAGATGCTACGTTACCGGGTACGACAGTGTCGCCGGATTCGGTCAATCTTGCCTCTGGAGGTGCAGAA
Organism: Arachnopeziza araneosa; assembly: GCA_003988855.1. Taxonomy (NCBI): domain Eukaryota; kingdom Fungi; phylum Ascomycota; class Leotiomycetes; order Helotiales; family Arachnopezizaceae; genus Arachnopeziza; species Arachnopeziza araneosa. Next base: position 81,026 of record QYAI01000073.1, read on the forward strand.
GGAAATGTTCATCTCTGGTCTTTAAATCAAGACACTCCTATATCTACATTAGCAGGTCACAACCAGCGTGTTTGTCGAGTTGAGTTCCATCCATCTGGTCAATATCTGGCTTCAGCATCCGAGGATACAACATGGCGTCTCTGGGATGTAAATACAACAACAGAACTCCAACTTCAAGAAGGTCATTCAAGAGGAGTGTTTGCGTTAGCTTTCAACACTGATGGATCTCTCTTAGCGAGCGCTGGTATGGACAGTATTGGTCGTATTTGGGATTTACGAACGGGAAGAACAGTCATGATTTTAGAAGGCCACATCCGTCCCATTTATGCATTGGATTGGGGTGTCGATGGCCATCGCGTGCTCTCCGGTTCGGGTGATGGTTGGATCAAATGCTGGGATGTGCGGAAGGTTCAGCCCTCTGGTGGTCTTGGTGCTCATAAGAGTGTTGTATCAGACCTGAGATGGTACAAGGGAATGGACGATCCGGCCTGGGGTGTGGAGCCCGAACTTGATGATCAAGGAGCGAGACGTCCTAAGAAATCCGGGACCTTCTTTGTCTCTGGAGGATTCGATAAAAATGTCAATATCTTCTCGGCGGACGACTGGTCTCTGGTACAAAGCCTGAGTGGCCATACAGGGAATGTGCACAGTGTCGATGTCAGTAGAGATGCGAAATGGATTGTGAGTGGAGGTTATGACCGGACGGTGAAGCTATGGGGCATGAACTCTGCAGAGGGTATTTGAGTTTGTATTGAGAAATGAAGATGCCGCTATACCCTTCTGACTGATAATCTTGTTGAATGCTAAATATTGATGAATTCGTGAGGAAAGACAAATCTGTTGTTGAATATCAAAGTTCAATTATTAAATATTGTAAGTCTTTGACCAAATATATAGGAAATAGTTGAGATTCAGCTTTCTGATCTTAGTTAGTGGTAGGTCGCGAGTGCCATAAATTTCAAGCTTCAAGTGAATCTCTCTTCGGCGAGAGCATCACCTTTTCCACCGCCGCGTTCTTTCTTTTGACCTACTTTCCTCAAATTTCGACTTCAAGGACTTTCATTATCCTTCAACAACGTTGATAGTTGATATAAGGGCCACAATCACAGCCTGAGACGCATCGTGACACCTTCGATGCCACTTGATGTTACAAGGACGTCGATCACTGCAATCAATATAGATATGGATCCACTGACCTCACCTACCAATCCAATTCCAGGAGCCGAAATGTTAACTACGCCAACGCGATCAGAGAACTGGAACACCTCATCCAAGAGATCTTCGCTGTTGAAGTCAAGTCCCAGTTCCAAATCCAACAAATCACATCTTCCAAATTTCCCGGAGGTAATTCTCAGATCTTCCAAGACGGTGATTCTCAAAGGATCCTCGCTGTCAATTTGCCATTGGACATCGGATTCCAAGCCGGAAAAACTACTGCAGTCAATGGAGTTTCAATTAGATCTCACTCTACATCAGAAGATTGCTGCACCTTGGACTAGGCAGCTTATTGAAGAAGTCTTGTCTGATTGTCATCGCGTTCAAGATGCCGCTTTATCTATGATGGCTGAAGAGCTGCAAACGGAATGTATCCGCTTAACTGGCAACTGTCAATTCTTGGCCGAAAAATTGGGGGTTGATAAATCTCTGGAAAGTAGGATCAGGGAGTATCAGGTGATGCGTTTCCACAACTATATTCTAGGGATGGGTAATGCCATTCCACACACTCAGGAGGTGGCATATTTGTTCATTAGTTCGTCTTCGGCTGATGATAAGCGCTACGATGGTAGAGCGTGGGAATCTGTCTGCGAGGACGTTGAGCAAGAGATAAATGTGTTATTGGAGTGGAAGGGTGTTGACTCAAGTGTTCCCAAGCCTTCGACTCCAGTCCTAAACTCTGTCCAGCGAGCAGCTTCACAATGCAAGGACTTTAGTTGGGAGGATTTCTTTGGTCCTCTTGCCGAGTATGTTGAGAAATATAAACCTGAGAACGAGAGAAAGAACTGTATTGTTCTCCCAGGCGGCAAATCATATGTCCAAACCGAATCACTCGACAAACTCGCAGTAGCAGGTCGATGGAATGATATCGCCTGTATCTTGGTTCGCAATTTCTACGACCTTCCGAATATTGTACCCCTAGCACTAGGCAAGAGAATTGAAATCTTCCAGAGAGAGCTCAAGAAATTTCAAGACTGGCATTTTAAGAGCATCACCGAAGTTTGGTGCAAAGACGAGAAGCGATACGTAGCAAAAAGTTATGAACTTCATGATTGGGTTATGAAGCTAGAAGGATTGAGAACGGCTCCAAAGGGGGAGACAAAGGGAAATGGTGTTGTCGGTGATTTGATGAGCAAAAGTTCGAAAGAGCAGCGAGAGAAGCTACGAGATGAGTATCATGAAGTGCAGCTGAGGTGGAAGAGAACTCGGGATGATGTGCAGGATGCTGAGAGTGTGATGAAGTTGGCGGAGATGAGATTACAGGAAACCCAGAGTATACTACAGGAAAATCTGAAGAAAGCAAAAACGAAACTTGAGGAGAAGATGTTGCTACACAAGGCCTGTGGGGATACTTTGATGGGAGTGGTGAGGAAGGTTGAGGCACTGGATTTAAAACTTATTTGAGGTCATTTGATATAGCGAGGTGTTGTGATGTTGCTCTGCCTTGCTCGCCCAGAACTATTTCAGACTTAAATTCTCTGTTACTCTTTCCTGCTAAGGGTTCTTAGAGTTTGCTTTTCGTTGCTTTTTAGATAACCAGCATTACAAAGGTTGCTCTTCTCACAATACATAGCTTCCCAAATAGAGTCGCTCGTCCATTCCTAGAATCAATCTCTCCAAGTTCCAGTTCCAGGGATTGTTCTATCCCACCCCGTAATTTCCACTCCGCTTTGACATCCAACCCAACCCCATACCCCACGCTCTTTCTCAAACTTTAATTCCCTCATTTTCTTGAACGCCGGGGATCTCGCGTGGGATGACTTACGAAGATCTTAGGTATGTACCGTGGGTAATGGCCGGGCCCGCACGAGGTGGGAAGCGGGAGTTCGGAACGGGAGGGGAGGGAGGGAATAAAGAGAGGAAGCGGTGAGTAGGAGGAAACTAAACTTGCAGTCTCGGAATTGGCGTTAGGATTTCCAACTGCGTAAGAGATAGGACTAACGTGCCGGGATGAGAAGCTCAAATTGGGTGGAATCAAACCACTGGTCAGCAGAGAGAAGCAGAGCAAAGTCAGTACGAACTACACATACTACTGTAGTTTTTTGCTTAAGAAAGATATGTGTCTCAAGTAAATAGATTAAAATAGATTAAAACCAAAGAATCATAAAATCTATCCTGGATTGGAGAAAGTGCTTATTCACTCTCTTTCTCCCTAAACATGCTGGAGACTAGTCTCTCACTCTTGCTTTACTGTACATATCTCTCTCTGGTTCTACTATAAAGCTTCAATGTTCATGCCCAATAGAAAGATTGATTGGCAAGGCAGAATGTTCTTTCTTTCTTCTAGGCTATCCGCTCTGTCCTTGACGAGTTTTCGGTTCAGAACATGGTCAGAACTAGAGAGGCTTGAGAAAATGAATTCGAATTGGGACATTCTTCAAGTAAAGCTACCTAGACACAGAGTAAAGGAAAAGTAAGCTCGTTGGAAGAACTTGAAAAGCTCAAGGTCTGTCCCGCGGAGAAAGAGCTCCATGCTTGGATATATCATGGATCTAGCTATAAATTAATCCAATGGAGGAGTAAAGCAAAAGATAGTCCCCTAAGTTTCGAGAAATAGATCAATTCATATCGAGAGGTTGGTATAAATGAATCCAACTCTTTTCCTAATCCCATTGATAAGATCTTCGCAGACCCATTTGTCTGTCCATACGGTAACCAACCCACAGAATATAACAAGACCCCAACCAAACCCAACAACCAACCCTGTTCTTCCACGGAAAACACCACCCAATACACACAATGCCACGTCAATCAATCAATCAATGAATCAATCAGAACCTCGTGCACCTCGACCGATCCAAATCCGAACCGATCTAAGCCCATTTCACGTATGACTAAACAACCTCCTCCGGTGGTACTCGTGCAACCCACAAAACCAGTCATATCACCAACTCTCTCAGATACCAACATATTGCTGGAGGGCGGGAAACAGCCGCACGTCAAGAAAATAAATAGAAAGATCGAATCCTGGTCACGAAGCGGGCCATCAGGTGGGACGGGGACGGCCAGTTATGCAGCACAGTGCTGTACAAGTGGTACAATGTTTGGAGTAGTGGGATAGAGTATGTTCTCTTTGGCAGAGTGGCAGGAGGAGGGTGGGCCGAGATTCCGGTGTTGAGAGTTATGCTGTGAGTATGCGAGGCTTCAGTGTACTGTATTTTGATCTGGACTGGTATTGAAGTAGTGCTTGGGCTGTAAAGTAAAGGAAATCTAGATCGGGTTTGAAGGGAAGAACGATGAAGGGATGGACTGAAACGCATATTTTTTCCGGAGAATAATTTCTAGTAATCATAAAGTGTAATCAATGACCCATATCAAGGTTGTTCTCAAATATTACAGGCTTGCAATGGTATTGATTATGTACTTTTGTTGTCACCATCTATAGCCAGTCGGTCTCGTACTTGGTTCCCTTTCTGAGCCTCCCAAATCCTTTGATCGTAGCAGAGCTTCCAGTTCTCCTCCGTCGCGAATGGACGCAGTTCAAGTGGCCACCCATTCGACCAGACATATTCTCTGAGAATCCCATTTATAGACCATTTCTGCGCCAAATATCAATCAAACATAATCAAACCTAATCATGAACGCCCAGACCATGTATTATGGTATTATGCCATACCGTACCGTATGTACGCCGTTCCATTTATGCAATCATTAGATGTGACCGAGGATTCGTATCGTAACCAGTCTATGACGGTGTATTGCTTCCGAGAGGAATAATGAGCCTCATAGCGATCACCGCCTCCATCCTACATTCCATATTACGTGCGCAATGTCTTTTGCTGTATTTACTGTGTCAACAACTTTCCCAAAGAGACCTTCTGACACAACGTCGTCTTCGTCTTCCTCATATGGCATGAACATACCGGATGGTGTCCTTCTCATCCCGGAAGGTTCGCCTTCAGACCCGGAAAGGTTAGAGGATGATACTGAGTCGGTGTTGAGGTTCTGAAATCGCTCTTGTGCTACCGAAACACTATCCTTGCGGTTGACGAATGCGCTCGGAGGTTGCCAATCCATATCTTCATCGTCCTCTTCATCGTCTCCAAGTAACATACGAGTGGAAGGTTTGGAAGGTCGGAGAGTTTCTTGGGATGGCGAGGGTGAAAGTTTACTGCCATTCCAGAATCCACTGCTGTGCTTCATTGCGGTCTCCGGAGGTTCAGGTGTATCTGCTCGATATTTGAGTGTTGTTGATGGTAACATGGCGATTGTTTTGCTCTCTGCACTAAAACTTGGTGCCTTCTTGCTATGGAGAGGGGGCAATTTCCTTTTTGAATTACTCCTCTTCATCATAATTCCTCCATCATCCGAATCACTATCATCATCATAATTGATAGGGTAGGGCTCTTCATCTTCGTCGCCTTTCATCTCTAAAGCTATGCACTGTTCAACCTGCTCATTAAAATGGATATGCTTCTTTTCTCCCCCACCTGGTGATACATATCCTGACGAGGATATCGATGAGAGGTAGCTGGGATGGTCATTGCTCAATCTTCTAGAAAACGAGTAAACATAATCCGATGTTGCTCGTCCTAAGCGTGGGCGTTCTCCTGAGCCTTGTTGTGCTTGGACTGCTGCTGCCGCTTGCTTCAGTAGGGACGATGACGATAGTGATCTTTGAAGCATTATTTCCGACATGCTCCGCTTCTTGAGAATAGGCTTCTTGTTTAAAAACGAGTTCGATTTCGATATCCGGCTGCTTCCCATTGGAGACGTAGATGGCATACGGAACTGTTTTTCTGATCTTGTCTGCAGAGGACCATATAACCAAGTAACATCGCAGTCCTTCAACCTATGGAGTATTAACAAAGGCTCAAACATTGTTATGCGGATGGGAAGTGGTTAACCGCATATTCACGTCAACTTACCAATTAAGTGTTTCTGGTGATACTGTTTTCAGCCGATTTTTAGCTTTCATCCACGTTCTCCAAGAGGCATTTTCTAATCTTGCACTATTGTTATACGCTTTTCGTTTTGAGACAACATGCTTCCATGACGACCAGATATCTTCTTCCTTCCAATTATGTGATAAATAATCTACATGCCTAGACGGCTCTGTTCGGATGGCTGAATCGTCTTCTGCATGTTCTACAGGATCTGGAGAATCTGGCCTTGACACATTGGTTGATGTGCTGTTGGAGGTAGGTGAGACCGTATAGGAATCACCTGTCCGAGGACTCGGCGGTGGTTCCAGGTCTTCTGTGTGTCCGTAATATGCCACGTCGTCGTACGAAGGGAAAACAATCTGATCTTCGTCGTCCTGGTCTTCACAAGGAGTATCCAGGGACAGGCTGCTAGAAGGGGTGGAGGAGTAAGAAGGAGCGGTAGAATCGGCGTGGATTGTCCGTGGGGATGAGGGAGCGGAAGATGACCCGGAATTTGAAGGTGAAACTACTGATTTGAATGCACTGCTGCTTTTCGATCTTGACGGTGCCTTGGAATATGATTGCTGGGTGACAAACTTTGGCTGCGAATGAGATCTGCGGAGTGGGCTGGATGAGAAGTAGCTATTCTCTTCGGAGTTTAGGACCACGGCCATTCTGGGTGGGTGTGAGAGGCCGTGAATCACGGTGGAAGGATTCCTGGTACCAGGCCAATTATTCCTTCTCTGCTGTGGCGAAGAGTCGTAGTAATGGATACCGGTGTTTCCCACACGCTGCCTCCCGACTTCCAAGACTGAGCAATGCTACCATGAAGACCGCGAGGACTGAGATATCGGATTGGGTGGGTGTTGTGGCGGTGATGAGGAAGACACCAGTTTACAATGTGCTCGAATCCAAGAACGAAAGGAATCGGCGGAGCGCAGATTGAGCGTCGCCGTCGTCGAGTCGAGGGAGGAGGCCCTTTTGTGGTGGTGGAGATGGCCGCTGGCGATAGAGGGGATGAGGGAAGAAAACGAGGAAGCAGGAAGGGATTCTCGAAGCAGGCCCTAATGGTCTAGCATTCCTTGCTGGGTTAGGTCGTCAGTCTTGGTAATGCAAAAGCGAACCAAGTTTGTGCGTGCGTCGTGTGTGTTGGGGTTGTCAAGTGGGTTTGCGGTTGGAGGCGGTCGGTAGGTTTGGCTGTATCTCAATTCGCGGGTGAAGTGAAGTGGAAGAGCCAGGGGGGGCGTGTGCGCTAAGCCCGTGTTGTCTCGCCAGAGCGAACAGGAAAAGGAAAAGAAAAAGGGCAGAGAATGAACAACACCACCACCACCACCACCACCTCCGCCGCCGCCGCACAACCTAGCAGTGGTCACCACCTCCTGTATCTTTAATTGCAGCCGAATGCACCAGCCGTCATGGCACCCGATCCCGATGGTTCTTGTGCTGGGCCTGCGCACGCCATCAGGCCGTCCAGCGATGGCACCTCACTCCTGGCTGATTATCATCTCTTGTGCCGCCCCTTTGTGACTTGGGGTTTCCCCAGTTATTCTGATTGCATTGCTGCCGGACTACTCGACGCCAAACCCAAGACACGGACGAGCAGCGCCCCAAATTGCGGAGAAGTCACCAGTCGAGCGATGGCGAGGACAAGCGAGCCTACAGCACCACCTCCCCATCTCCCAGGGCAGGGAGAAAACGTTTGTTGGGGTAAAGCGCAGCTGCGTGGCCGCTGATAGGAGGACGCGCGAAAACCTCACAGACTGCATGCCGTTGACACACGAATAATGGGATCGAGGCGTCGGTCGTGTCCCACAGGTCGGGGAAACGCTGCCACTACTGTGGTCAAACTCAGCAGGACAGGATCATGGCTCTCGTGGCACCAAATCAGCGCTCTGCATGAAGCTTCAACCTCGACTCGCACACTATCTTCCAAATTAAGTCGCAGACTCGCAATGCCGCAGGTAAGGCCAGGAAGCGATCTGGTCGAGCGAATGACAGGCTCCTTGACGAACCTCCAGCGGAGCGCCCTCGAATCCATGAGAAGCTGCGCAAATCAAACTCCCTCGCCGCCCCCAGCTGCGACTATGAAAAAAAAACCCCCCCCCGCCTAGGGTCATGGGCGGTCTGGATCGTGGCGTTCGACGATCATAACCGACCAGCCGAAGGCCACAACCCCCATCTTTCGTCCATTTTTCCTCCCTCGCTTCTTCCTCAACTTCTCCCACTTCACCCACGCCACATCCTTTATCCAGTCGTGCGCCTGCAGTGGTCTCAAAACGAACCTGGACGCGGCGTGGGGGAGAAATATCAATTAAAAGCTCACACGGCATCCGATGTGATGCAGAGTTTCACGACTTTTGCAATTCCAAGGTCAAGGCATTCAACGATGAGCCGACTCGGCAGCCTGAGCGCCTCAAAACGTCATCAAAATTGCTGTCAGTTTGGATCAAGTCGGCAGCAAATCGAACGAAACCTCGAGGAATCCAGAAGATCAGATATCGGAAGGCTTTTGGCTGAGAGAAAGCGTTAAAAAGGACCGTCTCCGAATCCTTACGCCACACTCTCCTCTCTGATTGACACTAGCGCGCTTGAGCCACAAATAGTAAGAGTCTGCACGCAGCGTGGAGAGCTTCTGAGTCGTTTATGGCCGAGATGGCTTAGGATTTGCAGTGGAGGACGATAAGGGTTTTCAAAGTCGAATGTACGGTAAAGGAGTAAAGGCGAGAAAAGCTACTACTCTTGTCCCGGAAAAGAGGTCCGCCGCTCTTCAACTCGTCATCGAGAACCTCTTGGCTCTGCCTACACAATAGTTTTGTGGAGATTATCGCCTGGGTCTCACACTCGGCGCTTCTCTTCCCATGATTTTGTAGAGTCTTGTTGCTATTATATAGGTCCGAATATGCAACTAGACAGACGGTGTCGCTGCTAGAATGGCGATCTCTAGTGACGCGCTATTCACAAACTAATTGAGATTTTTCAAAATCTCAATGATAGGTCTTGTACTTTATCAAGCCGTCCTTATTTTCTATCAAATTTCAGAAAACAATTAACATCTCGAAATGTCCCCTACGAGGTGAATATTCTATTATTGGCTAGTATTTGTTATCTTGATTTTCTCAGATTGCCGCTAGATCTACCATTTATAGCACTGAGAATTTGGAGGACTTTGGATGGTATAACCAACACTGCTATTCACAAAATACTCCATTCCTACATTGGCGAATACTGTATTTACAATTTGATGAAATACAAAGCTAGAGAAAATCGAAAGTCAGCATTTCACCTCAGGTTGCCTAATACCTGGTCTCTTATCAGCAGCTTAGAGTCAGCAGGAAAGAGTCTTATCTCCATATTCAATGGAGTTTCGAGGGCTAGGAAGGGTCGAATTGTAGCCATCGGTAATTCCACAACGCGTTGAACTTTCCCATTACTCTTTGCTGCAATTACCTTGACGTGTGATAGAGGAAGAGCCGATCCGCTGCAGCTAGGAGATATGTGTGCAAGCCTACATGTAGCGGATAATAGTGGATATGATACCTGTACCGTACGTTTGACACCATGTAGCGTGAGTCAAAGATAGAGAAACCTCATGGGATCCCTTGAGGCTGATTGGAGTACGGGTCAAGGTATTTGGCAGTCCGCGAATCTGAAAGACATCTACGGCTCGGGACCTCCCAGTCTTATAGTCCGGGTTTGTCACCTAAGGAACTTTCTCGGCTTCCTGTGCCGAACGTTTCACTCTTCATTCTATATCGACATTCAAGCCACCATTCCTGGTAGCTTTCTTGACTCCTTCGCCCATAACCCAGAAGTCGAACTATCTCCTTTGATTCAGGAACTTCGGGTAATCTAGATTAAGTTGTAAAGAGTACGATAGCCACATGCTCAGCATGTTGAATCAAAACTTAATAATCATCGGCATAACCACCAAGAGTTTTCCCCGTGGGACGCCGGACGGCCAGTGTTGCGCGAGAGCTAGGAGATGATTTGAAAGTCGTACAAGAATCTGTTCTAGGGAACTCGCTACTTCAAGTGCATGCAGACAACAGCAAGCTGCGTGGCCATAAAATAGATCAATCTCGAATTGACGCTCAAATCTTGGGAAGACTTCCATGTGCGCAGCATGCAGCAAGTACGCCAATGGAATTTATCACGAACTAGAATGCAGCCACGGTACTTTTAGAGTATCCACCACGAATCGGTGGGCTTGAAAAATCCATGGAAGCAGCACCCTACATGACCGCTTGACATGCGGTAAGACTGCCAACGAACGCCACCATGTGTTCAGTCAACCTCGAGCAAAGGAGGAGGTTTATCGTAGCGACAAACCTTGGGGAAATATGGGAGCTTTCAGTTTTAAGCTTCAAACTTTCGGAACAGGCTTTCTATCCTTGTCAGCCTACAACGGCCTGCAGAATACCCAATGGCCCTAGTCGACCGTCGCCTTTTCTGAGGGAAGAGTTGAAAGCTCTTCGAGCCGATGCACACCCTCTTGCTTCGAATGCCTGCCTCAACAGACAAGGCTCCGCATCTCTGGGAGCTAATCCCAGTTCTCGGCCATGCAACTGAACGACCTCCGCGCAATAAATACAGGCCCTTGAACCTCCTTTGCTGGTGCGATTGGAGGTTCGCTCCCGTCTTCGGAAACATGGACGATATCGGGAACCAGCATCTTTCCAGCACAATTCCATGATGCAAATTGATTTATCATGAGGTTTCCATCAAAGCAGACCTGCCGTCTCATGATGTTAGAAGAGACTCATGGGAGGCCTAGATCCTCAAGGTGCGATGCGGCCTCATCCGAAAGTGTTTCGAGTTTGACTCCACTATTTAATGCTGCAGCTCGGGCAGCGACTATTTTCCAGATATGAGCGGATTGCGAGCTCCACTCTCAGCACATCCAAAGCTTCCGCAGTTCATCTACCATTAGGATGAAATTCGTCCGCCCTTGCAACAACACGGATAGCACCCCTCACCAACGCATCATCCGCTTCTGAGAGAACGAGCTCCTGGGCCCAGCCATTAGAACTAATTGATCTCTCGGGGATCTCAACAAGCGAATTCGGATCGGCACACCTGTCAGGGCTGCTCGCGGCAAAATGTGATTGCTCACAAAGAGGCGTGCTGACTTACAGAGAGGGGCTCGCAGGGCGGTTATCAAACCAGCAACTTCAAATAGAGGCTTGCATTTGAGACGACATGCTTTCGGAGGGGTAAAGGCTGATGAGGTAAGTGGGTTTCTATACGTCAGGCTGTGCTTTGAGCTCATTGCACATATGTTCAAATTCTATCATCTGCATCATTCCTTCTCTCTCTGTTAGATAGACGGGGTGGTCATTGAATCCCGTCCCTTCCGGCACCGATCGGCGTCAGACAAGAGCCAAGAACTAGATAAGAGTGTTGGCAAAGATTTTACCTTTGCAGCTCCTTCTCTTCTTTCTGTTGCAGGAAAATTATTTTCTGTTCAGATTCTTCACTTCGGCTTTGGCTTTGTCGCATCGGTTTATTCCGGGATGGTAGCTCAGCCCGACTTCTCCCTTTCGTTTTTGAAGCCAACCCTTCCTGGCCCGAGGGAAAGCAAAACTCTTTGCCGCGAACAACAAAGAGGCAAACTTATCACAGCCTCAGCATGTGAAAGTGAGAATGAAAGGTTGAATACGGGCAGCTTCTCAGTACGAGCGCCACAATCTTCTCCTCTTTGTGGATGGAACCCGTTTGAAGCCAAGTGCATGGCTTGTGTCGCATTGAGTTCTCCTCATCTGCCAACAACACGTCGTCAGCTCAACATCGAAGCTGAGTTGAACACCCTTTCGTTTGGATGAAGACATGGGGAAATGATTCTAGGTCGAGAGAAAGGGAGCCTTACACGTTAAGACTATCAAAGCAGAGATCTTCAAACACGAAGAGTAATCGTGCTGCGTCTCGATTAGGCAATTTTTGCCCGTGAAGCTGTTGGGATCACATGCTCATTTGGATGAATTGATCGTACCGTCTCGACTCTTAAACAGCGAACCACAATCTCCTCGACAATATTCTCGTGTACAACTCAAGGTTGAACAAAACGCAGGAAAATTATTCAGTACAGCCCTGCAAAGTGTGCCTCAACGACCATGACGCAATCAATATCCCGAAAATTAGTCCTTTTCTCAGGTCAAACAAATGAACTCCAGATATCAAGGTTTGAAACCGGATTTCCACCCTTATCTCAAGATTGTTAGGCCATCTACTACTGTATTGAGCTAAAGTGGAGCGGGATCGTGCGGGTCGGAGATGCAATGCAATCACAATCTCTTAGGAGACAAGGAGATTCCGTCGTATTGTGGCGTTGGCTATCTCCTTTCTCTACCTTTCCCCGCTGTTTTCAACGAGGTGCAACCTTCTAGTTTAGTTGCAGGTGCAATTGATCTATTTTCTGTTTTGTGCAGCGGGTGAGTGGAGATGTTCAACAGCTGGCGTTTGGTGGCGGGGGAGATGGAAAGAGGTCCCGAATGGATCGTTTTATGAAGGTCATGGTTGGTTGTTTTTAGTGGTTAGTATTACAACTCGGTAATCGCTGATAAAGACGTCTAGTTGAGATGCTGCTAGTTATTTACATTATTATTTTACTGAGCGATAGAGCATCAGAGTTTGCTGGTCTCTGTGCTCTGTTGATCGAGATGAGTTACTGTTCTTCCAACGAAGACTAGACCCTTCTAAATCGTACGATATATATCTAAAGAAAATGAAAACTAACTCACCTTTGATAGCCCTTTGATCTCTTCGAAAGTTCTATTGCATTATCATGTTCAAAATAATATGTAGATACTGATGTTATCCGTAGTTTTTCTTAGCGAGGACCAATTGCAAAATCGTGCCAAATACATTCATAATTTCACTCAGGTCGCCAGGCCCTCTTATCCGAATCAAAGTACATGTATACTTGCATTTATTAACGTACTGACCTGATTCAAGTCGCGACTCTAAGTGACGCGACCTAAACGTACCTGACTCGGCTTGGTTTAATTTAGTATTCAAGTCTGGCTCGGACTCAAGCGATTTTAGCATACTAATTTAGCCAAGTTACGGCCTGACTTGAGCGAAAGGTCGAATTCTAGTTGACTGGACCCGGTCTAGCTCGGCATAAGATAATTTTTCGGGGCCTGGGTCTGATTCCGGTCAGCTGAGGTCTTGAGTATTCCTCGCCTGCGGGTTCACCGCCAGGAGATGTTGGTGTTTACTTAGCTTGCCGACGTGGCTTGAGATGAGATGTCATGCGGTGATCGATTAAACACCTGTTTTCTTCAAGTTTGCTCGAAAGTTGATGTTTTCTCCTCGCGCTAAAATCGTCGCTATGGAAAGCTCAACTTGGTTGCCAGATGTCGCCTCGAGGGTTGGAACTCAACAATTCTGTCAACTTTTTCTTCTAAATACCTAGTCTTCTTTGTACAAAATCAGAGTTACGGTTACTTCTTTAACTACAAACTGAGTGTAAACCTTATAGAATGTCTCTTGCTTTGGAAATGCGTAGACTCGAAAGTTTAACTGAACCAATTTATTCCGCGTTATCTGAGTGACTTTTGAATAGATGAAGCTTTGATGTTTATGTGCATCGAATGATAATTTGGCACCATCCTAAGTGTTAGATTCTGATTATTGAATCCAAAGACTCTATATTTGCGTGCTGAAAGCAGCTCTACCCAACTTTGTGATATTAAGTTGAATGTTGTTTTTCCAAATGAGCAACATCCGAGAGTCTGAAATAGAGCTATTCAACTCTTGTCTTCATTAAATATATCTTGCTATAGCGGTACGAGAAGTAACTATTCATAGAGCTTAGGTATTAAACTATGAAGAAACGCTGGAAAATGGAGTAGAGTCAGGTTTTGGCTGTTGATCAGCCGGTAAGCATGACACCATTGCTAGGAAGTAGTTATTTGAACAATTGAAAGGAGCAGGTATGAGTTTCTGGGCGTCACAGCGCTCAAAAGGTTGATCAATTTAATACCGGAAATTCTTGCCGTAAGAGAGGTTGGTGTAGGAAATATAAACCTCTCACATCGTAGTAAATCCAACAATATAAACAAGTTCTGTGAAAAGGTTGAACTCGAGCTACATCTATGAGCTTTGAACCTGGATATACTTTTAGTTAGAGTACTATGGACGTTATGTTTATATTTAACACATAATTTCTGTCCAACATATGCTCTTCTTCCCAGCTTCGCGCCAGCGACTTCTCCACTAGCTACCAGCCCACTCCGGCTCCAATTTTTGTCATGAAAGCGTGGAGTTGCGTAGGAGTAGAAAAACACACAAGATTTATAGGACCAAGAAATTGGAAGAATATGTTATAGGTTTTATTATTCCTTGCATCCAGCTACCCTTTGAATGAGTAGTATTGGACTTCTGTCTTCTTGTGAAATCACTAAGCGAGATGTGAAAGTAAATAAACAAGGCCTCGTCAACTTTTGTTCGTTTCTCCTGAAATTCAAAATACTAATCAAGTTAGAAAAATTAAATTAACTATGAGGGCCTCCTGGCTGTTTATGAAATCGACTACGCTAAATTGTAGTTGCTCTTGTTAAGTCTTTAACATGTATATAGACTCTTCGTTCCATCAAAGAACACTTAAAATTCATTCGAAATGCGCTTTTTATTTATAAAACACATTCACAATTCTTAACAGGCTAGTTTCCAATAAACTGCTTTTTTGTTTCTCTTCTTGTCTTTGCATATTAAGGATTCTCCATGTTCAGAAATATGTACGGTCAAAATGTAGAGTCCGCAAGGCATCCCATAGTGTCCAGAACACCCAATCCGACGCGAAGCGCATACTACGAGGCGTGGTGAGTGAAACGAGTCATGAGCTCTTGATCGTCATATCTGGCGTCAAGAACCAGAAGATCCTGTCAGGAGTGTTTCATGATTAGGGGAACATCTTCAACCCGCTTGAAAACATAAACTTGAATGAGATTAAAAAAAATTTGTTGAGAATAAATGCCGTAAATATTTCTTAGATTGTAAGGGCAAGATTAAGTGGTCGAGGTTCTATCGAGAGTTTATGTTGATATCTTTCTCGTCATCATTTCAGCCTTATTGCTCACAGAGCCGTTGCACAAGCCCAAGTTGAGTATTCGTTATGTCTTTCGGTACTCAATAAACCTGTGAGTTCCTGTAGGAATTAATAATTGAGTTCGGCATGAGCGCTTCTGTGAGTAGTTCTATTAGAATCTCAAATAGTTTCCTTCCGAGACTGATTCTTCAAGGTCCGTTTTCGTTTTGAACGACCTAATATTGCCTGCATCATGTTGTATTGAGGTCTATTGTGCTGTTGCTGCATTTTCCGTAGCCACATTATTATTCCGTGTCCAAAGTCGTTGTCTTGTATTCTTTTCATGGGTCATCGAGCTCATCAGCTTGCATCTTGTGTATGATATTGAGCATATTTATCACCCAGTGTTTGTTAAGTAAACCTCAATTATGCTTATAAACTTACATTTAGGTTTCTACTCTAGCGTCTAGGCGTATCATTCTGTATCCTGTTCATAATCCTGGAATTTTTTTTTAATCCTGTGCTCGTTGTCATTCTGTTTTCGTGTAAAATCTTATGTCGTTCGCTATCCTAAATCTGTGTTATTCTGTATTAGAGACATCAATTTTGTAAAGCTTTGCTTCTGTTTATCATATGATCTCTAAGTGGATCTGCATTCATGCAATCACTAAATATTCAGTTTATTGGTTCTCTTTAATAGTCTTGTGTGTTGCGCTTTGGCAATTTTGTGTCGCTTTGATGCTTGTATCTTTTTGACGGTTGTTTTGAACTTTATATTACTCAGCGTATTGTGTCTTCTTGTCAATTTGCACTTAATGTCTTCTTGACGTATTTGTCTCTATAATCATGTCTCTCGGCGGTCTGTATCTTATCGACATATTTGTCTCTGGATGATCTTTATCAGACAATTTTGAGGCTTGAGGGCCTTATAGCATCTAATTTGATGATTCTGGGTCTTCTGTATCGTCATTGTTATCCCGTAGCTTGTACCGTTGCCCAGTTTCGGGTTTATCAGTTTACTCTCGATTCATCAGCGTTCATACTGTCTTGTTGAGTTCTGACTTAGTGATCTTTGAAGAATTGCCTTGATTCATAGCCCAAGGACATTGAACTTTCACTTTGAAAAAGAAATTGTAGAGGAAATGGAAACGCGAGAAGGTGGATGCGGTTTACATAGATAAACTCTGATGAACTTCGGGAAGCTGACGAGAAGATGTGAGTATGATGAATTCATGATTTTTAAGGTGCTTGCTGAGAACTTTGATAGCCTAGGTAAAGCGATTTAGTCAAAATTTATTAACCTAAATTTTGGTCGGATGATTGAAGAAAATCTTTTCTGGGAGCAGGTAGGTTTTAAGATAGTGCCGCTGAGACAATAATACCAGAAATTAACAATTGTTAATTTCACAGAATAAGAATAAGGAGTGCTGAGAACCTTGAAAGAGAAGACGTTTTTTTTCTTCAAAAGAAATAGCTCCAAAGCTGTAGGTTTTTGATAACGAGTGAAAGTTCAGTGGCCTATTACCTTCGAAGGGCAGACAACCGGAAACTTGAGCGGTTTGCCATTAACGAAACACTAAAGCCCGCTTGTTTCATCTCGTCATATCTCCATTCTTCTAGTTGTTAAGTCACTGAAACAGCTTTGTCACGTGAATCTGAACTGCGGAAGTCCGAGCAAATCGAGGGCAGTGCGCATGCTATGGAATACCGGTAAATAACCCGTTGATATGAATCCTAGAAGAAATCAATCTATCAAAGAGATCTCGGAGGTCCCCATTTAGAAACAGCCTCATTGTGGCTAAGGTAGGTACACGAGAAGCAAGTGATGGGTCGTCGTGCAAACGTGTCCTGAGCCTCGCTAAGTCCTGTAGCCTCTCCTGATGCAGGGATAACCTACTCCTATCGAAATAGAATTCACCCCTTTGTCTTTCCAGAATTCTCCTGCAAAAGCTTCAACGGAATTTCTTCACTAATTCCGGTTGTCTTTGCCATTCCAGCTGCGTGGTCTCATGCAGAGATGATTGCCCTTGTCAACTAATACATCCTTTTAATTCACGACACCTTTCTTCTGGACCCTCGTTTTTATCCAGCCCGCGTCTCCTTGCGCGCTGTTGGGAGCAAAACCAGGCGATTCCTCGAGTACACACAGATTGTTGTGTGATAAGCTCGAGTTTCTACTTCTTTGCACACAATTTCATCTGCGAATATGGCTGGAGAAAAAGGAGCTGTTGCGTCCGGCTTGGATGCAAACACTGAAGTTACCCGCAGGCGCAATGTGCCATCTAGCTCACCCAACGGTGGTACGATCAATAAAATAGAGCTGGACGAAAAGAAGACGCAGGTGAAGAAGGTAAGTTGCTTTACGGATTTGGCTTTGGCCGTTGGTACCAAGATCATGAAAACAAAGCTAATCGGATCATTTCTAGTCCCAGCAACCTGTCCTACAATTCCTTGACGAATGGGAATTTCTCATTGCTCCCATCATATTCACAATCCTGGCATTTTTCACCCGATTATACAAAATTGGACTCTCACCTATTGTGACTTGGGATGAAGCTCAGTATGGCGCTCCTTTCTCAGCCTTGTCCACCAGATACTGACCAATTACTCTAGTTTTGGAAAATTTGGTTCACATTATATAAAACGAGAATTCTACTTTGATGTTCACCCTCCTCTGGGAAAGATGTTGGTCGGATTGTCCGGTTACTTGGCAGGCTACAATGGGTCATTCGAATTCAAGTCAGGAGAGAAATATCCAGAAGAGGTCAACTACACCTTCATGCGCGCATTCAATGCCTTTTTCGGTGCTGTCTGCATCCCACTGGCCTATTTTACCGCTCGTGAGATGAATTTCAAGAGGCCTGCTGTTTGGTTCGTTACTTTGATGGTTCTCTGCGAAAATTCGTATACCACAATTAGCAGATTTATCCTCCTCGATTCTATGCTCCTCTGCTTTACATTCACGACAGTCTTATGTTGGGCAAGATTCCACAGACTTCAAAGTAAAAGCTTCAGCCCCGAATGGTTCCTCTGGCTTGGTTTGACTGGCCTCAGCATCGGCTGTGTTTGCAGTGTCAAATGGGTTGGCCTTTTCTGCACTGCGTTAGTTGGATTGTACACAATTGAGGACCTCTGGAATAAGTTTGGTGACCATAAGATGCCGAAGGTATGACTGGCTCTAAGTCAAGTATTCTTTATGTTAACAAGAATAGGTTGAGCTCGCTGCTCATTTAGTTGCTCGAGTTGGTGGCTTGATCGTTATTCCCATTGTAATCTACATGTTATCGTTCGCCCTTCATTTCGCGATCCTAGAAAACAGCGGTCCCGGTGATGCTCAGATGAGCTCCTTGTTCCAGGCAAACCTCAGAGGTACCGAGGTAGGAAAGGATAGTCCTCTCGAAATCGCTTATGGCTCCCGGGCTACCATCAAGAACATGGGTTACGGTGGAGGACTTCTCCATTCCCACGTTCAAACCTATCCTGAAGGCTCTACTCAACAACAAATCACATGTTACCATCATAAGGATGCGAACAACGAGTGGTGGTTCTATCCAAACCGCTTCGACCCCGAGTTTGACCCCGAGGCACCACTTAAATATGTTGGAGATGGTGATGTTCTCCGGCTGATCCATTCCCAAACTGGCCGAAATCTCCATTCTCACGAAGTCGCTGCTCCTGTTACAAAGGCTGATAGAGAAGTCTCTTGTTACGGAAACACTACTGTAGGCGACGAGAAAGATCACTGGAGCATGGAAGTTGTCAAGGATGTGGCCTCAAATGATAGAACTAAAATCAGAACTTTGACCACTGTCTTCAGACTCAAGCATACCGCTCTAGGTTGCTATCTTCGAGCTGGCAATGTCAACTTGCCACAATGGGGTTTCAAACAAATTGAAGTCACTTGTGATAAGAATAACAACCCAAAGGATGTCTACACTCACTGGAACGTTGAGGCTCACTGGAATGAGAAGCGTGAGTTGGCCTTTTTATTGTGTCCTTTCTAAATGCTAACGATCATAGTTCCTGCTGCTGATGCTGGAGCATATAAATCGCCGTTCTTGCAAGACTTTATTCATCTTAATGTTGCTATGATGACCTCGAATAACGCACTGGTTCCAGACCCTGATAAACAAGACGATCTTGCATCTCAATTCTGGCAATGGCCCATCCTTCACGTTGGTCTTCGTATGTGTGGCTGGGATGACTCCATTGTCAAGTACTTCCTTCTGGGCAATCCTCTCGTCTACTGGGGCTCTACTGCATCTCTCGGCTTAGTTGGCCTCCTCGTCGTCTGGTATCTGGTTAGATGGCAACGAGGCTATACCGAACTAAAGCAACAGGACATCGACCAAATCCACTACGCAGCTATCTATCCCATCATCGGCTGGTTCCTTCACTATATCCCTTTCGTCGCAATGGCTCGTGTCACTTACGTTCATCATTACTATCCCGCCCTTTACTTCGCCGTCCTCAATCTCGGCTTCCTCACTGACTGGATTCTCCGAAACCAGGCCAAGCAGATCCAATACACCATCTATGCCGTTCTGTACGCCGTCACTGCCGGTCTGTACATCTACTTCATGCCAATCTGTTGGGGAATGGAGGGACCAAATAAAGCTTTCAGCTATATGAAATGGTTTGAGACATGGAGAGTGTCTGATTAGAGAGTTCATCATTCTCTATATTATTACTCGGAGAAGAGTGGGAATTTGTTGGAGCTCTGCCCTCTTAAAATAGGGAACATTTCTTTTGTTTGGCGAGTTGGTCGAAAATTAGGCATGGATGAGGTTTACACGGAAGGGAAGAATCTCACTCGTGTTGAAGGATAACACCATAGGTAGATTTGAAAATCAACTCCTAATTTTGTATGAATATTTTACCTTGTCTTCTACTTCGACAAGGGCATATTCTGAATTTGTGAAGACTGGGCAATATATTTGATTCCTCATTCTATGCGCAACGAATGCTCCATGTTCTCTTATTTACGCATACTAGAACTCTAGGTAGGTAATTCAAGTGCACTTTGTACGATTCGGGTATATGCTTTTTTCACTTCAGCCACTCCACCAAAGTTCTACTCCTTCCGCTCAAAAAGCAACTCCTCTCAAACCTCAAATCGCTGCCTTCTCCAACTTATCAGCCAGCGCGTCAACCTCCTTATCCTGTACCTGAACAGTCGGCTGCTCTTGTGCTTCTTCCTCCTCCTCAATCAGCCGCTCCCTCAACTCCTCCGCTTCTTCTTCTTCTTCCTCCTCCTCATCTTCTTCGTCGCTCTCGTCTTCAAGATCACTCAAGCTATCTAATCCCCAGTCGTCTTCATAAATGACATCGCCTGCTAGCTTCTCCTTACGGGCTTCTAGCAGCTCGCGCAGAGCCATGACAGACTCATCCTCCTCAGAAAACTTATTGCCATTCAGCTCAATTTTCTTCAGTGCGGGAAGCCCACTTTCAGCTGCTTTGGCGAAGGCTGCAACACCCTTTGCGGTGATGTCATTATACTGTAGGCGGAGGAGTGAGAGTTTGCTATTCTTTCCCTTTGCTAAGGAGTTGGCAACAAGTACTCCTCCCTTAGCACTCAATAAACTGTCTCCTACCCCGAGCTCTTGAATCTCTGTCCACTCCGGTGCCACAGTTGCTAAAGCTTTTGCGCCAAGAATAGTAAATGTATTGTCCTGTAAATCAAGCACTTTGATCCCTTTTGCATGTCGTAAACCATCCGTAAGCAAATGCGAGATTCCCTCTTGGCGAATACCGTTCTGAACCATCTTGACCTCTTTTACACCTGTGTGCAGGCTGTACGCCTTTGCCCAGGCAGTCATAGAGCCATTCTCCAGGCGGTTCCGCCCACAGATTACGGTCTCTAGGTTTGGGACTTCCTTGCCTGCTTTGCGCGCCGTTTCCTTTTTGGCGTGAAGAGCGGTAAGGGCGTTTGCAATGAGGATTCCGGCGTGTGGTCCTAGCCCGTTGTTGTTTAAGATGAGGTGTTGGAGGGGTACATGTGAGGAGAGGAAGGCCACGAGAGGAGCTTGTGTGTTCAGCCCGAAAGCATTGTCGTTTAGATTTACCGTGTGAAGTTTTGGGAGGGTGAGAAGAGCTGTGAGGAGGGAGGAGAGGGCTTGTGGGATCTCGTTGAGGAGACGGCCCGTGAATATATCTGCGAGGTTGGCGACCTGACGGGTAAGTGTCGGTCAGTAAAATTCGAGTAGGCAAGGGAGATAAGCAAAGGAGAAACTCACCTGTAGAGTCTTCTTTGTTTCAAGAACTTCCCCGAGAACTTTGCAAGCTTCTACTCCTAAGGTATTACCTAGAAGTCGAATCTCCTCCACATCCTTCATCTCGCGAAGCGGCTTGATATGCGCCTCGACATCTGCGGCAGTATCGAGCTTTAAACCCTTTCCCTCTAGGGAGAAAATTTTTATAGTCTTGGTAGATGAAGCCATACTTGCGAGGTTTTATCAATAAAGCAGAATATGATTTATTTTGACAAGTTGTGAGTTTGCAAAAGCTGTTCTTGGGTGGGTTGAAATGTTGGTGGGGCAGGCAATGTCAATAGACCCATTTTAGTTGCCGAAATGTTTTTCCGGTTCCGGATTTCGATTTGTCTCCTTACAAATACAACCAAGACATTTTGACTGATCGCCTGCTAAAGCCTTCAATTTGCAGACATTCATCCAATAATGGCTTCTAAAGTAGTCTCAATGCGTAAGTTCAAGTCTTGCAGAGAGTATCTCCTCTAATAATTGGTAGCTACCGCCACTGGCGCAAACCTAGGCCAAGACCTTAAGACCTCTGCGGATGCAGCACCAAAAGTCAAGGTACAGCGATTTACCAATTTAAAGCAAGAGATATCTAATCAAGACGAGTAGCCATGCTGCGTATGCAATGAAGAGAAAGCTTCGAGGGACGACTGCATGCTGTTTAGTAATTCTAAGGATCCTCAGAGAGATTGCGCTTCAACGATCGATAAATACAAGATCTGCATGGCTGGCTTTGGGTTCCAACTACCATGAACTTTGAAAGAACTGGAAGCAAGATAATAAAATAGAATTGGAATCTGTACAATTAAGACTCGGGCGTGGCATTGCTGGGGCGCATTGAGGATTGATGTATATATGTACGAATTCAAAATCACTCCACCTCTTGAGTTGCACATTCATAGACATTGGATTAAGGTATCTGTTTCATTTTCATCATTTATTGGCAGTAACGCTGTGAGAGATGCCAATTTATACTCGTACATTGAATGTATTGCCTACAAGCTTCTTCCATTCGAACTCCTTTGATTCCCAGGCTACAAATGATTCCAAGACTATAATCCTGCGAGCACACTTTGGACTCCCACACTTCCTGAGTCCTCTCTTCTCACCACAAAAGCTTTAAAATCAGCTTTCTGCAACTTCTTCCCCGCTCCACTAGGTTGTAGATTTCGTGACCGTTCACGGAGAGCTTCTGGTCCAATGATAAACAAATTCCCAATCTCGCTCAAAACCTCTACGCTGCTTTCAGCATCCTTAGTCAACGGCCAATCTTTCAACGTCGTTACATATTTCGATATATCTCCAGTCACTATCAAACCTCCCGTCGCATTCACTGGGAACTTTTTGAAGTGCTCAAAAAGAAGGTCTCGAGTTCTGACAGCGAGCTCAGAGCTGAAGATTTCAAGGTTCTGGCCATCAATTGCCTGAGAAGCTAGAGTATAGACTCGATTAAGAAACCCACAGAGCGAGAGGCATGTAGGCGATTGTAAAGACTCGGCAAAGTCGGTGTCCTTTGGTCTGAAGTCGATTTTTTTCTGTCCGGCAAGCATCTTAGTGATCCAGTTCATCACAACGGTAATGGTGCTCCGTATGATAGTGTTGGTCTTTGCTTCTATCCTCTCCACACCTGACTTAGTCTGAATCTCCATGCTCCGTCGAACAGTGGTATTTGATTCAGCCAAACGTATCAAGACGGTATTGATGAACCGTGACATGACGTTCGTGATTGTGATTGCGGGCTGTAAAGAAGGGAGATATGACAGATCGGGTTCTGTTTTAGATGTCTCTTGAGAGGTGGCCTGGTCTGCCGCGGCATCAAGCGCTGTTTCGATATAAACTTGGCCCATACTTATGAGAAGTAGATTGAGTAAAGCTGAGACGTCCTTAGGTGTTTCACTTCCGCTTCCCATCTCTAAAGCACGCCGAACACCTTCAGCCATCCACTTCAACATTCGTTTGGCGTTTGGGATGCTTAAAACACCATCTTCATCAGTAACTTCGATTTCATTCTTGTTGTCTTTGTCTGTATCTCGAAGCCCAGCAACTCTTAACATCATGGCTTTCTGAGTTGGTGTGAGCTCAGATGAATCTAAGCGATCGATGTAAGCATCTTTTGCGGTTGCTAGCAGCTGAGTTCCTTGCTGAGCAAGGGATGCCATAAAACCAGATGGAACTTTCTTCCGCCGTGAGTGATAGATTGTGAATTTGAACAGTAATGACGAGTACAATTCTTCCAAACTTTTCCGTTCCCGATCGATATAAGAATTACCAACAAGATACGGAACAAAGAGTTCGTCCAGTTGTTGATCAAGACTTAAGGCGGTTTGCGCTGTACAGGCTTCAGGATGCTCCGTCAAACCATGGGTTTTAAGGTCCTCGACTAGATTGTTAATGTAACTTCTGGAAGCATGCAATGATCGTAAAAATGCTAATGATGATATTGTATCCGCTTTCTCCAAGACCATTTCTAAGCGTTGCTGAATGGACTGCTGAAATATTCTCTGGATGAATTTCGTCAATACAACTTCATAATATGGGAATGCTCGTTTGATAATAAACGATTCGTCTTGCATAACCACTCTGATTTCATCAACCAGGGATTGTAAACTAGGCTCAACTCCTGGTGGGTCGGAATCTGGATCCGCAAGCTTGTCCCAAGTCTCGTTGTCTGTTGTCACCTCTTCAGTAATTAGTTGACTTCTATCAATGAAGAACTGATGTTGGTTGACAAATAATGCCACTACACTTGCACCACCATTGAAATCATGTAGAACCTTGGCGCATTCTAACATGTCGTCAAAATTCTGTCTTCGATAGCTGTCGTCAAACTGCTTTAACAAGTCCTTCTCCAAGGTCTCCGAGAATTTCTCAATAATTTCCCTGGTGTTATGGCCTCTGTAGCCTGTGATGCCATTAGTAACTCCATTGACCTTCTTGGAGCCATTCGTTTGCGCCCAGGAATTGGGATCAAGCCTCTGGCTCATTCTCATAAGTTGTCTAGCGATGATTGCTGCACGCACTTTGTTCTCGCCAGGACCTTGCCGTCGAATCATGTCTTCTAGTGATGTGAGTTGACCTGCATCGCTAACCTCCGTCCAACATTGTATCAAGAAATTTGCGTCCAGCGCTCGTCTTCTTTGCTTGTCCAATTCCTCGAGTCTCTCTCCAATTTGTACAGCAACATTGCCACCTCCTTCCCTACCATTTCGATCACCTCCATTGACTCCATTAGGGTTGTTTAGGGTAATATCCAGAGTCTCAAAGGAATCAATAGACTGGTCTAATTTCCTCCCGAGGGTCTCCAAGGTCTGATCGTGAGCTATTTCAGCACGGCGTACGGATGTAAGGAGGTCTGTTTCTCGTTCTCCTAGCTCGTCTGATAGATTTGCAAGCTGAGATAGAGCATCTTGATTTATTAGCGTATATTTAAAGCTATAGACATTGCGGCGCATACTCTCAAATGTCCTAATCAAAGGCTTCGGGTCAAATCCTTGATGTCCAGGCCCGGATCTCCGATTCACAGGAACAGCACTATCCGCGAGATCATCCACAAAGTCTCTCACAATAAAATCTTTATTGGAGAAGCTCTCCAATGTGAAGCTGGGGCCAGTGGGGAAAAGCGACCTCCCACTTCCTCCCCCAACGCTGTTAAGGGATGCCATTGAGTTTGTAGCCATCGCGATTGTGCTACATCGAGTCCTGTAATATCTTGTAACTCACCTCACCCATCACCATGAGAAACTTGGTTAACTTGCGCGGCGTATTGAATTTGTTTCGTCTCTAGGGTTGTTCGCTTGAAGTTGTCGTGGCCTTGCGCCTCAGCCTCTCCAACAATTTTTGAGATCTGACCACCAAGTTCCTTCTTCTCAACTTGAACAGCTTGAATTTCTTAGATAAGGCATTTTCAAGGAAAGGCACCACGATGCCAGTCGCAACGAGGGAAACGCAGATATACAGAAAGGATGCGAAAGCCAAGCATAATCTGCTGACACCAGCAGAAAGAGAGAAGCTCATTGCGGTAGGTGCCATTCTGGTGGAGATCGAATTTCATAGTTCTAACAACTTCAGCCATATCTTCCACAACCACCCTCACGATCACCGTCTCTTAAAAGTAAAAATGGAAATGCCCCAAGCATTCGAATTGATGCGCCAAAATCACATTCAAGATTAGGGGTTCGAAAGTTTCTCCGAGCTCAACTACATAGCTTTCTGTACGCCGTAGTACACACCATATTTTCAGTTTACATACGTTTTCGTTTGGCATACCATGCTGTGAAAGATAGGATACTGGCTATCTTATATTATCATCATCGTACGCCAGAGCTGATTCAAAAGGATGTCAAGGGGCTGGGCCGGCTACCCAAACATTTAAGTGTGGTACTAAGTTTAGAGGATGGAGGGCGAGGAGGGGCCGGATTAGAGGCTCTTGTGGATGAAGTAGCCGAGATCTCGGCCTGGTGCGCCTGTGTAGGAATTCCAATGCTTTCGGTTTATGAAAAGAGTGGTAAGGACGTCTTGGTTTGGAAGAGAGTGATGCTGACATGAAGCAGGAATCCTGAAAGGCTTTGTTCCCGCGACTCACAGAGCTGTGTCTAGAAAACTGTCATCTTACTTTGGACCTCAGCCACCCGCCGTATCGCTACGAGCACCACATGTGCCTTCAATGGAATCAGCTGCAAGCACACCTACTAGCGAAACGCCAAGACAAGGACTACCACACCTTTCAGTGCTTCTTTTATCTGCGGAGGATGGCCGGGACTCATTGGTAGACCTTACTAAGACCCTCACTGAGATGTCTCAACGGTCAAAACTTGCCCCGAATGATATCAGCGTAGACCTCGTCGATGCCGAGATATCCGAAAGCGTGATGGGTGAACCGGATCTTTTGGTACTTTTTGGACCTACAGTGGAACTTTCAGGCTACCCGCCTTGGCAGATTCGACTTACAGAAATCTTTCACGTCCAGGATAACCAAGGAGTTGGGTATCAGGTTTTCTTACGGGCATTATACAACTACGCAAATGCGCAGATGAGATTTGGTAGATAGATTGTTTAAGTACAAGACTAAGACGCCCCCAACTTCATTTCTCGCGAGTTTTCATCCCATCTATAGACAGGACCCATTCCAACATTATAGTTGTTGTAATTTTCGGTTCCTGCCTTTAACAATGCTCGGCGGAATGTGATGTTGATACGTCCTCCGTCTTCGGCGTTCTTTCCTGTTCGTTTAGGAATTGAATGAAGCCAGTTGGCCTGCGTTCTTCCTTTCATAAGTATCATGTCGCCACTTGCAAGTGCCAACTTTATGGGCTTGGTCTCTGGTGGTGGTGGTGCATTATCATTAGGCGCAATTGGCTTATGTTTCATGAGAAAGTCTCTTTTTGCTCCTAGGGAGAATGAAGCAATAGCAGGCAAATCTCCAAGAAACCTTTCATCATCGCTGTGGTATGAGATACTGTCTGAACCAGAAGCGTAGTAATTGACGAGACAAAAGTTGAATTTGCATCCCGTAGCAGCTTCCGTCGAGAGTCTAAGGTCATCCAAGCATTTTGGAACTGGTCGAGGTGGGTACTTGGAGTAGAACTTGTCATTTTTGGCTTCCTTCCCAGTTTTAGCGTCTACAACTTGTCCAGTCTCGTCAAATTTGGATGTCTCATCAAGGCCGAACACCGTAGTATATCTTCTCATTGTTAATATACACCTTACATGGGACTTGTGTAAATACCTTGGGGTTCGTATCTGAGTTTCTACACCGCCCCGCTTAATCTTGTATTCAACTCTGTAAAATGGTAATTCTTTGCGAAGAAACTGAAAAGCTTGTTTTTCAAGGTATTTGGGGATGTAAGGCTCAAAATAAAGCAGATCTAAATCAGCTTGGTCGTTGATTACCCTACCTATTGAGCTAGGTAGAGAGTTGAGATTTGAGGCGATTGAAGCTGGAAAATGGGGAATTGGTATGGGATATGTTGAGTGCCTAGAGTACTCAATTTGCTACTTGGATCAGACAGAAACTCAGGAATCAATGTAAAACACTCACTTGATCTTCTACTGGTGCAGATTCTCCTTTCAATTCAGTGCCTTCAGAGATCCGAGCCTTCTTGGTAGGCGGCTTGAAAAACGCGTCCAAGGTTCTTTTCTTTGTCGATTCCGTCATTATTTCTAGGTTTAAGACCAGCTCTTGATATTCTGTTTATAATTTCGAGTCCCGACACGCGACAAAATCATAGCCTCGTGGTTCAATGACATCAATATTTCACCCAAAATAGAAAAGGCTAGCCTTGCATCTCAGCCTTGTCGAATTGATTGCAAAATTATGACTCGCGAAGCAACAGTCTTCAACTAACAACAGCGATGCTTGTAATATTATGAAGAGATGGCAGTATGTTTTCTTTGGTTTGACATGTGAGGTTATTGACGTAAATGCTTAGGACAAAGATCTAGCCAATTCACTGGACAAAATGAACCTCTTCCGACCTCCTATTGTTCGTTCCGCGACGGCTGCACTAGATCGATCACTTTTTGGTTTGACGGTACCTACAGCAGCAGCGCGGATAGCAAACCCCAAAAACATATCTTGGTACAGAAATGAACTGGGTAACACAAAGGAGATATTGAAATTAGATCGTTTCATAAATGTCAAGTCTGATCCAGATATCCTACTTGCTGGGAAAGGAGGGAAATGTTTGATTCTAAAGCCAGAAATAAAACCTGAAGGTAATATGATACTTGGATATATGAATCTAATGCTCAGATTATGGCAGATCCATCTACATGGAGTACACTCCTTCGCGAAGCAGTGCAAGAGAAAGAAGTGCGCGTTATCCCATACAGCCTTAAATTCGACTATGACTACTGGACTTACTGTAACTTTGCCATATCCTAGATTTTTTCACCTTCTAACATGACTAGATGATATCATAACTTCCCTCCTTCCTCTTGATGCACAGGGCGAAATCCCCGTTGGATTCTCCCAAGTTGGGCACATTGCCCATCTCAATCTTCGGGACGAGTATCTGCCGTACAAAACCGTTATCGCCCAAGTCCTCATGGACAAGAATCCCAGTATTCTAACAGTCATCAACAAAATAGACGATGTAGGAACCGAGTCCGAATTCCGCACCTTTAAGTATGAAGTACTTGCTGGACCAGATGAGATGAATGTTCAAGTCAGCGAGGCAGATTGCATCTTCAAATTTGATTATAGTAAGGTTTATTGGAATAGTAGGTTGCAGACAGAACATAGGAGGTTAGTGAGTAGGTTCAAGCCAGGAGATGTGGTAGTGGACGTTATGGCTGGTGTTGGGCCGTTTGCGGTACCAGCTGGGAAAAAAGGAGTTTTTGTTTGGGCGAATGATCTAAACCCAGAAAGTTATAACGCAATGTGTGATGCAGTGACGAAGAATAAGGTACGTCTCAATTTTTTTAAAATTCTATTTCAAGATACACAATCAAAATCACAACGATATATTTTCCCAAATTGACTAGTCCTAAATGTACCAATATTGACAACACATGTAGGTAACACCCTTCGTCCACGCTTTCAACCAAGACGGCCACGTATTCATCCACCACGCCACCGATTCCATCCTATCCCTCTCCACCACAGGCCAAAATACCATCACCATCCCCGGGAAACCAATCGGGAAACACTCGCGCTCATCCGGCTTGCCTCCTAAACTCACTCCGACCAAAACTCTCACCATCCCACCAACCGTCTCCCACTTCGTCATGAACCTCCCCGCCTCAGCCATCACCTTCCTACCATCCTTCTTAGGCTTATACGCCGGCCATGAAGCTCTATTCGCCGCTGAAACAGGGAGGAAATTGCCCATGATCCACGTGCATTGTTTTAGTACCAAGAGCGACGACAATGTTAGAGAGAGCAAGGAGATTGCGGAGAGGGTGGGAGCGGAGTTGGGGGTCGAGGGTATGAAGGTTGCAGCGGGTGCGGTCGAAGACAATACATATTGGGATAGGGAGTTGGAGGAGGGGGAGGTGAGGGTTTGGGATGTGAGGGAGGTGGCGCCGAAGAAGAGGATGTTTTGTGCCGAGTTTAGATTACCCCGAGAGGTGGCTTTTAGAGCGAGGAAAGATAGTGCTGTAAGTTGAGGAAGGATATCGAGAAAACCTAATAGATGCCTAAAGGTGGCAGAATTGGGCGTAGCTGAATTGTGCTGTCTCTTTATCAAGACATCTGGTAGCTTGGTCGACATTTTGTTTGACCATCATCACCCTTAGAGACATCTAGGAAATCAGTAAGAACCAAATCCTCCCTTCAAGGTTCAAGTAGTTTACCTGCTATCTTGCAGGGTCGATTCAACGACACCGCTCGGTACTTCTACATGATTAAAGTAAACAAACACTCTCGTAAATAACTCGACTTTTGATCAATGCTTCCTACTCATTCTCTCTCTTCTCACATTTAAATCATATGAGCATTATCTTTTCTCTCTATAACAATAGTACAGACTCACACTGAGATACACAACGCTCTTGCACCTACCACCTCCCTCTTCTCAAATCCTGGCTTTCGTCCACCGCCATCCGTAAGATGATAAGTGGTCCCTCAGCACTCCCGCATGATAGAACACCTCTTTGAGCCACGAGGCTAATCTTGAATATCAAAAAATGCATTGCCGATCGCTCCATGATTATTTGATTCACTCCAAGCGAGCATGATGTTGAATCTCGTGCGTCGAATTCTGTGATCCTGTATCAATCACTAGCGTTACTTTTGGTAGCACGAGGAGGGGGCGTTGCAGCGTTGCTTGCTTGCTTGCTTGCTTGCTGTCTACGGTTCTGGGCATGGATATACTGTACCATGATATGGCAGAGAGAATTAGCATTTGACGGCAGATGCGGGTATGGTACCAATGAAGCGGAGTTGGCTGGAGGCAATGCTTTCTTGTTCATCCTGATCCGTGGGTCGGTTGTAATATCTACAGGCTGTGAATGGAGGTGAGCTCTCTATTCTCTCGCCTCGAGATAGGCCTCGCCGCTCTCTGTCTTGGCTTTAGTCTTAGTTTTGCTAATTCTTTTTTAAGAGCTGTTCGAATGTCTATATGTCAATTCGACTTTCTCTTGTCTTTTTACGTTTTTGGGGTTTTTTTTTAAAAAATTTGAATCTAAATGTCGATGAGAGTTATCTGCAGGTATGATGTTTTGTTACATTTCGCGACCTTGTCAGTCTCTGTCTCTGTCTCAGCCTCTATTTGCTTACTATTTTTAGAAGCCATTTAAATGTCTAAATGTCAATTCGACTCTCCCTTGTCTTTTCATGTTTTTTAAATGTTGAATGTCGATGAGACTGATCTGCAGATTAATGTTTTGTTGCACTTCGCGGCCTTGGTCGGTCTCGGTGTCCCCCTCAGCCTCTGTTAGGATAGGCAAATAAGTGAATTGAAAGTCGATGAGAGTCATCTGCGGATTAGACGTTTTTTTGGCACTTCGTGGTCTCGTCGCTTTCGGCCTGGGTGCGGTGGGCAGAGGCAACGAGGAGAAGGCTTGACAATGACCGGCAGCACTCTGCTAGTCCCGAGTTTTCCGGACGCAGACAGGATTGACTGCAGAGATGAGTCGGACCATCTACCCTCTGAGCCCTGTACTCACAGGACTCTAGTAATTGGTTGTTGGTTGTGTTGCGAAGAGGAAGAAGAGAGAGATGAATACATATACACCATCACAAATAAAAGAGAACACCAAGACGGCCTGCTTCTAGGTAGACAAAATCTTCTATCGTTACTAGAGATAAAAAGGTAAGGTTTTTCCTTTATATTCATGTCGCACTTATGATAGGTATCTAACTTCTCTGTGGCGGGGAGCAACACAACAGAAGGACATGGGTAAATAGTAGGAGGAACAGAGACAGCAAAGACTTAACACTTGACTTGTTCGTCTACTAGTAGACGGGGTATTCATCTGCCGCTTCCGGAGTTGGAAGTAGTCAGTTGAGTAGCAGCTTAGAAAGGGAATTGTTTATATTGTAGGTATTGTTTTGTAAGAAGTACAGTTTGTAGATTATTCCCTAGCCTCGATTCGAGTCATTGTCTTGCAATAGCGGTATCACTTCGATTAATAGTTGTACTGCGCGCTATGTGTAACTGCCGACTTAGGCAGAGGAGCGTGTATCAGAGAAGATATAATTGTTCAACTCGTTTATTGTTATACAGATGTATAGAGATGGTATTCCTATGTCGATATAGCAGAAGACAGAGGGTAAGGAGGGAATATTATAGAAACAGTGATACACTGTTATAGAAGAGGTTGAAATGTTGTTAATATTTGTTACTAAGGCAATAAGAGAGGTCAATTTACAGTGATACTATAGTGCTATTTCTTGCTCTGCGAACAGTACATTATAATTATAGCTGCCCTTTCTCGCCCTAGTGCGGATACGAAAATACGAAAATAAGAGATAGAACGGCAGATAGTATTGATTGACGTATAGCTCTAATAAAACCAATTTGTATTATTGCAGACAAGAGACGGGATTAGGACCTGGGATGCGCAACGCCCGACTAGAAGATAAATTAAATCAAAGCTCAAGGAAAGCAATGTTGAACAGACGAGGTAGAAGGATAGCACTTGGTTTATAGGCTGGTATTAGGTATGATGTGATGAACGTGGCTATTCGTTTGCCTGGCCGTTGAAGAAGATTGATTTGAAAGCAGAGGGAAGTTGTAAATGTAAAAGAATTGTTCATGATATGATCTGCGAGGTAGTCTACTTGCTACTTGAGTCATGCCGAAGTATCGATAGGTAGAGCTGTTACTCAACTTTGCTGTCTGTTATTCCTCGTAGGATTTGTTTCCCTGGTCTCTTTAATAGCAATAGAACAGGTGCGTATGGACTTCTAGCTTTGTAGAGGATATGTCTTATTAGGATTATAGTCGAGGGCAGAGGCATGTTTAATCTGCTTTTGGAGTAAATGGTTAGTGGGTAGTTCTTCCTAATCGGCATGGAGGATCTTACTATAGTTTGTATTCTGAGTAGAAAAGCAGAGGAGTTAGAAGTAGACATTAGCGTAATCAAGCTGCATGCAGCTCCTTACTACTAGTTGGTGATTAAATGAATAGTTTAGGAAGAGGGGAAGAAGAGTCGGAACGCTATGCAGTGCTTTGTTATTGCGACAAGGTTGTATATACATTAACTGACCTATTTAAGAGAATAAGAATAGTAGTAAGAGGGCTATTGGCGTCATAATAGCAGTAGTGAGATCAGAGAGGCTGTAGCGAATGAGAGATCGATGAAGAAGTTTATCATCGTTGTAAGAAAGATATACTCTACGATATTGCCTTGTTGGATGAGGAGCTTGCTTGCCATTTTCGTTCTTGGCCAAGATGGATCAAGGAGAATATGTAGCCTGGAGAGGAAGATAGTGCAAGCAAGCTCGCGACGAACTTGGCATGCTGAGGGAAACTTCAACGAGACAAGAGGACCGCCTCTGTCGAAAGTATTCTATAGCTGAGCTAAGGGTGTTTGGCAAGTCTACGTACCTTGCGGCGAAGCTGAAGTTGCTGCAGTGCCTTCCTGGGTCCAGCGAGTGGAATGGATAGACGTACTCAGGATAGGTTCCCAGACCTTGCCATCACATGCTTCTCTGAAGTGTATTGTACAGAAATAGATATGACGAGAGATGGACGAATATTATCCCGAAACCGGATTGGGTAGGCTTTCCCAGCTGACAGATGGTGGCTAGAAATAGATATGCTACTAATATGGATGATCGAGGACTCGATGCTAGTGTAGTGATAGTGATGTGATTGTGTGATAGAAACAGATACAGACGGCATGCATAGAAGATCTTCCATGCTCGATCTATCAGTCTTTGAGTTTAGGGCTTGAGACTGAGATCCCATGACTTCTAAGGTATAAGTTGGTGTGCTTCGGAACGGCACGGAGATAAAATACCAGACATGGGGATCTGATTCTGTACAACAGAAGTTGAAGTTATTTGAGACCGAGGCGTGAGTGAGGCTTGAGGCTAATATCCCGATGGAGTTGCTTAGTGATTCATTTCTCAGCTGATTAGTCTACTCAGAACCTAAACGGCATGAGAATAGCTGCCGTTTGTAGCTCAAGCCTCATGCGATCGTGGCGATCACTAGAGTTAACCCGAGCTGAAGACGCCGCAGGTCGCAGGCTAGAACCTAGATGTCTGAGACGCAGCAGATTTAGACAAATCAAGTACAGGTAGATGTTAGACATCGCGAGCTACTTCCTTCTAGGCTGATCGACTGGCTTTGTTCTACCATGTTGATAAAACGGCACGGGTAGTTAATTAACTCTAAGCTCGTCAGTGAACGCAGAACCAAGGAGGACAAGCTGCAGCTGAACGAATAGGAATTTTGAGGCGTAGGCTGCGGTATGATACGATATGGCAATGTATCAGTACCTCGAGATATATTGGATAGTTTGTGGAGGACGGGTCACGAGGACATTCACTGGATATAGCTATGGGGAAACAATATCAGATGGAGCGAATTGTACCATGAGACTTGTTTAAGAAATTCAATATTTGGACGGCAAATAGAAGGCAGATTGGGCAGGAGAAGCTGTTGGATCATCGCAATCCGGCGAGAGCGAGATCTGCTTGACCCAGGGATGATTGTTGTATGGATCATGGATGATGAATTGACTTTATCAAGAATAAGAAGATAGCCTAGCCCAGTGCTCGGCCTTGGATCTTGAGAATATCATCTCACATACGGACGTAGGCCGGCCGCATGGCAGAAGCAGTCTTCAGTGTCAACTCGTCGTGACGAGATTATTTGACAGGAACTCATGCGCGCAGCCTTCCCTGACCTAGCAGGTGGCTGTTGAAACAACCGACGAGGTATCGATGGAACAGGAAATAGATGCGGAAGAGAAAGGATATAGATAGCGTGAACCGAAGTGCAGAAAGATGGGAACATCAGTTTGTGAGGAGAATAAGCGCCAGGCACACGAAACCGAACCAATACGACGATGAATCATTACACCCACCGCGGCGCGTATGGTGACTTTAAACGCCGAATGAGAAGGCAGAAGAGGGCATCTGCGCGGTGATTGGCGGCCACGAGGAACGCCGTCAACGTGAATGAGGAAGTTTGAAGTGGTGCTGTTTCAGGAGCTGAAGATGGCGATGTGGGGAAGGGAAGGGAGGACGAGGTGTGATGGATCTTTCCGTTTCGTCGGGTAGTGACGGGCGGAGATGGATTTCTGTTTTTGGTGAAGGGGGGAGGATTCGGAAGGAGGCCAGGAGGAGGCTTGTCAACAGCGGAAGCAAATAATACTGGTACACACTTGTCGAGTGCGTAGGTAGGCTAGGTAATTTGGCGGTAGTGTAACGAAAGAGAAGGAAAAAAAAAAACCACACGTTGGCGAGGTGGTATTATTACGCATTCTATTTTTTGATCCAAGGCAGGGAGGCTTGTGCTATAGAAGCACCGAAGAAGGATCGGGTGGCGGGCTCGTCCTTCGACACGATGCGAAATTCCTTGACGGCAGGATGATGATGCCATGTCGTAGTGTCTGAAGAATAGCCAGAGGGGAAAGTAAGTCGGGGGTACCGTACCAGGAATCGTCATCATAAAAGCAGAGTTTAATGCTCGAGATAGAGTGCGTGTGACTCGAGATACATGAGCGACGCGTTTACAGCAATAATAGCGGTGGGTTGGTATCATAAGAGGGAGTGTCTCTGGGGCAGCATGATTTCGCAGTGTCTGCCGAATGATGCTCGTGAAGCCGCAGCAGCAGCAGAAGAGGTGGAATCACTGTCCAGAATCCAGATCCAATCTTGACGGGGGGCTAAATTGACCTGTCATCGGGACGGCCGGAGCCCTTGCAGTGACTGTGAGTCTCCTGTTCAGTGCTCACCTCCGACTGTTGCTGACCCCGGGACAGGATGCTGGAACGCAAGATGCGCAACAGCAAGCCCCAACGAGGCGGGAAATGAGAATCATTTGCTGTCATGGCCCGGATTTTGCCCGCGTCTGATTGGGAATGCAGCGCCAATCAGAAATTCCCATATTTGTCCGCTTTGGGCCATTTTTGCACGCCTTTTCGTTCTTCTTCCTGCTTGGGCCTCGACGGCGGAATGCCAACGCCGACCGAGAGGGTGTGCTGGTCCATGCAAGTCGCTGGTCGGCGAGCAGAGGAGACGAGAGGAAGAAATAAGAAAAAATAAAAAATAAAAAAGGCCCAAAGTGTCGGAGAGGAGGAAGAGCGGCCCCCCGCAAATCAGGATCTGGTACACCGCCAGTTGCGCTGTCACTGGCTGCATCAACCGGTCGTCATCAGCCTCACCGCTGCTGACTCGGTCGCCACCGCGACAGAGAGAGGACAGAGAGAGGACAGAGAGAAGATTGGGAAGATCGTAATCGTTTGCTGCTGCTGCTGCCTCTGCACGGCACGGTACGGACGGGGAGGCACATCATCAGGTAATCACAGAGCCCACCCAGCCGAGTTGGAGTCACGAGCGGACCACGAGACAGCGCAGATCACGATTCGGGGAATCTCAGCGCCTCTTCCAATCAGCCGGCCTGGCTGCGTCGCTTTTTCGTGCTGTATTGCGCTGTGAGTGGTTCGTGGGCAGGCTGTGATTCTGCTTGGTCGAGCGTCGTTTCAAAGAGTTGGCCGGCTCTCTCTCTCTCTCTCTCTCTCTCTCTCTCTCCCTCTCTCAAAAGCTTCTCACACCCACAGAAAACGCCCGGCTCCGTCTTTTTTCCTTCTCAGTCATACTGCGGTCATACCTAACATCCACCACCAACCCGCAACCACCAGCCTGCAACCCACCAGCCTGCAACCCGTCCCCCTCTCCAAGCCGCGCTGCTTCCCACACTGCTGCAGCACGTTCAAAGCCCGAAGAGCCCAAGCCCAAAGCACCACCCGCACCCAAGACCCGATCTCGCCTAGTCCCTCGCCTCGCCCAATCCACCCCCCCCCCCTCATTTTTCCATCCTCCCAGCCACTCACAACTTCTCCTTCTCTTTCCATCAACATCTTAAGAACCAATCACCTCAGCCATCAAATCACCTTCCAGAACACCTCACGAAAAAAAAAAAAGGTCCCCCATCGATAACGATCGATACTCATCTATCGTAAAATCGCCCTGCACCGGTACCTGTACTGTCCCAGCTCCGTGAGACTTCGATATTCGTTCGTTTCGCGACCGAACCATCCTCCTCACTAGGTCCCCATACTGCTCGCTGTACCTGGTACTCGCTGGCTGCCTAGGAGGTAGCACGCTGCCATCGGACGGAACACAGCCAATCCCTCGACATCACAACTTCATCACCGGAGCCCTATCACACTCGCGAAAAGCTTCATCGTCGCAACAATTGGCCCTCACCACAATCAGGTGATTGAACGTCCCTGCGGTCAGGATTATTGCTTCACTCCATACACTCGGTCTGACGTCCTGTTCCATCGCGCATTGGAGGTGAGTAAATGCCAGGTCCAGCGGGCGGAGAATTAAACTTCAACGTCGAATCTTCCTCCCCTCCTCTGAGAGCTGCTTCGCGGTTGCGCGTCGCGCCAGAACCCACCCTGCCGAGATAGTATCACCAATGTACTAATGTATCTTCCTTCCTCTAGGCAGTCGCGCATTCCATTTCTCTCGCAATCCGAACGAGACTGAGGTGACGGCGCATCACACTTTTCTCCTCCTAGATTCGGCGCTTGCAAATATCACAGCCGCACAACACCACCCTACCGCGTCACGAACATCGCGACAACGCCTCACCATCATCAGCGCAGCGCAAAATCAGCTCGATTCTCATTTAGGTTTACCGGTATCATCCTACGCCACCGTGACAAGAATAGGAATCGACGGGGTGAAGCTGATTGACAAGGTAAGCCTAGTTTTGCATGCCACTATGCATGGACAACGCATCACACTGGTCCATGGCAAGAAACAACGTCGGCCCAAATCTCCCACCTCCCAATCGCTCCCCAAGCTGCCTCGAGTATTGACCAAACATTCCAACTAATTCTTGTGGTTGGATAGTACCTTTGAAACCGTTTGATTTTGACTAGGGAAGTCCCACAGCTCGACTGGTCTCGTCAGAATTAAGTTCCGTGAAGCATTCACCAGCGACCTCGAATAGCCTCGAGCGCAACACCGCCTCAATCCCCTCACGTGGGCGCGCAAATCCGAGCCTGAACTGCAAGCCTTGCTTGCCAACTCGGACGCCTCCTTCTTCATCGGCCTGCATATGTTGTGCTGCGGCCAATTGCGGTGTACACATACAAGATCGCCTGCCAGCACATCCACGCATATCGACTCGTAGAGAAGGCTAGTCAACCGCAGCCACCTGGAGACTTCGACAACAAACGCGTTGATTTGACTTCGTGATCATCAATTTTCAACCTGATCTCCACAAAACCCAATCTGATGCACCAGACGAAATCCTGATCATCCATCTCGACTTGCGCCTTGAACAAACGCGATTGTTTGCCTCTGCTCCCAGAATCAGGCAACCCAGTTACCGCGAAGACGTCACGAAATCCAACGATTTTTACACCCTTTTGATCTTCTCCTAGGGATATATCTAGGAGATCTTCATACAGATGATGGAGTACGCGCAATATCAGCAGCCGGCGCAAGCCCAGCATGGTCATAGTCAAGGGCATATTCAGGGTGGATATCCAAATTCTGGTCAACATCCAGGCGCCGGAGCACCCATCACCTCACCTTCCCAACCTCTCCATTCTCAACATCCTGTACACAATCAAGCGTCGCCAATACTCTCCTCACAACCACAGCAAGCGGGACAGAATACAGGCCATGGGATACATCCACAGATGAACTACCAACCATCATACGGCGTTCAGCAGCAACAACTTCACTATGGCATTACCCCTCAAGCTGCCGCAATGGCGGCGACAGCAGCAGCTTCTGGTCAAGGATATGCACATCCATATATGCCAGATTCTGGTGGTATCCCCGGCGCCTCGCCACGAATTACTGGTGTAGCTGTGAAGCAGGAAATCGGGCGCCGGTCACCCAAACAGATGAACAACCAGATCGCGCATGCGCAAGCCCAAGGTCGAAGACTGAGCAATCAAATTAATAGTCCTGCCGTTCCAAATTCCGCGCCGATCATGAATCACGCTGGGGCACCTCGACCTGCGGTACCGCCGATGCCACCGAATCAACAACATCCGCAATCGCCTGAACTCGGTGGCGCGGGAGCAATTGAAGAATCACCTCTCTATGTCAATGCGAAACAATTCCATCGGATATTAAAGCGCCGCGTGGCAAGACAAAAATTAGAAGAGGCTCTTCGCCTGACATCAAAAGGCAGGAAACCATATCTACACGAGAGTAGGCACAATCATGCAATGAGGAGACCAAGAGGACCCGGTGGTCGATTCTTGACGGCTGATGAAGTGGCCGAAATCGAAAAAAACAAGGGTGAAGGTGGTGGTGACACAGATACTCCAGCCAAGGGTGCACCAACGGGCGGTGTTGGGTCCGGTACAAAGCGAAAAGCTGATACCGATAATTCAACTCCAAGCAAAAAGTCGAAGCCGAATGCGCCACCACCTCAGCGAAGTAGCGCAGAAGATGACGATGAGGACGATGACGATGCGGATGATGATGGATGAGCTCCTACCATATCTGGGAGACTCTCGCCTAATTTCAAAAAAACATCTCCTTTGTTGTTCCTTAGTCTTGTTTATGATGTTATGACAGCGTTGATTTTGTCGACTATCGATCTTTGATTTCTCTTTCCATCAGCGAGCTGGCTTCGAATCATCCGCGCATCTGGGGCATTCATTCCTGAATATCAACGGAAATACCAACATGGGGAAAGGGGCTTGGTGTGGAGTTCTCTGTAGTTGCTGCATTTGGACTGGAATTCGAGGACAGGATCGGATCGGATTGGGCTGCATATGGACGGTCAGGTCGGTTGTGGTTTACAGGACACTCGTTTTGCACGCAAGTCCCTTGGCTTTTCTTCCTCTCATTGTCGCTCGCTAGAGTCACTAGAATACCCCACCTTTTTGTCAATAGCATTTTCCTCCTTGATTCTTTGCTTTTGAGCGATGATGTGGATGGAACATTCTCTTCTGCTGGCGCTGCTTCATTGTAGCTCCCCCTTTCTTTTTCACCAGGGTGAAAGACTTGTACGGGTGGATTGTGGTCTTGACAGATGGGATGGCTGGACGTATGGATGGACGGATGGATTAGATCAATTCCCTCACGGATAAAAACTGGAATGAACAGACTGGATCGGATCAGGTCAGATTCAGATCAACAGCTTGGACTGAAGACTGCACTGGCTGGTTGGGCTGGACTGATTCGACTCTTATGATGATGATGGCGGGCCTCGTTCTTACAGTACCCACTTACTTAATTTCCTTGCTTTGCTTTTAGTTCAAGACTTGCCTCGCTTGCTTGGTTGCTAGCTCTACCTTCGTTTGAGATGGAGCTGGCTAGCTGGTGTGAACAGAAGGAAGAGAGACATATATGGATGGAAATGGAGCGCAAATCCTGTATCATATTTCTACACTGAACTAAGCTGAGTTGAGCAATGCATCAATTGAAGAAAGATGACCTTGTATCTGCTTGATCTGTGCTTAACTTACCATTGAGTATATACGCAATATGCCGTTGAGAATTGGCTTCTCAAGTCTTTTAAGACGAAATCTTGAACTGGTAAGTATTCTAAATGTGCAATAAGAAGCTGCTTCTTTCTTCCAATGACTGTCACGTGACCTTGTCTCCCTTCAATCTCCCTTTGGTACTTAGGTAGGTACCCAGTACCTGAGGAAGCTGCATATCTCAAGAATAACCCAACCCAACCTCTTCTCCCTCCGGCAGGGGAAGAGTTTTCAATCGATGTGCTGTCACTCACCCCACACGTCATGCTCTCCTCGCAATCTAAAAGACGAATGGCTTGACCCGAGTTGGGGGCCAAAGTCTATGCGAGCCAAGCCCAGATTGGCAAGGATGGAGTGAGGCTGTGTGATGGTGAGATTACGAGTGAGTGGGGAGGAAATTCAACGAGAACAATGCTTGGATATTGACTCCACGTTGTTGTTGTTGTTGTTGTTGTTGACGGCGGATAGATTTGCTCTTGTATGGCTGCTTCTACTAAGACTTCGGAAGTTGTAAGGGAGATAGGGGAGGAAGTCCAAGCACGAACATTGATAAGTAAGTAGAGTGATGACAAGGGTATGTCCTGGATGGCGCCTGATGAATATAGCAAAAGATACGGATGTGATTGCAACTGCTGGAGATGGTGGGCTGAGTAAAACAGGTGAGTAAGAGCTGAAGGCTTTGTTACTGGTGGATTCTGATGAGGTTAGTGAAAGAGAAGGATGAGATTGGGACTGTTGTTGACAACGCGACTCATGATCCTGGTGAGCACAACAAAACTCTGTATTGCCGTTGCTAACAAATTCTCAACCGAAGAGATAGAATCATTTACGGCTAAAGCAGATAAAGCAGACAAAGCACATTCTTTTCGCCAACAAGACAACCAGCCTTCTCTGAGAATTCATTCATCTGATACGCGCTCGGATTACGAGCTTGATATCGTGGTCATTCGAAGTCGCAAAGATGGCCAGAGTAAAACCACCGATCAAGGCCAACATATCGAGAGACCGCCAAACCCTGAGACTGTCGGAGACGCTGGAAGTGACCCAGATGTTGAGGCTCAACCTGTGCAACGAAGGTCCGGCGAAGGAGGTAAACGAGGAGGTAAAGCAGGTAATCTTGCTGATCTAGAGAAAGCAGCAAATGAACGAAACTGGGTGACAGATCCTGAGATGCTACCAGCTGTCATACCTGGTGCAAGGATTATTGAGTTCACTTTTTCTGAAGAGGGACCAAAGAGTGACAGGACCAAGGCAGCTGCCGTTGAGCTATCATGGTCTTTAGGAGATTGCCGAAAATCTTGCCTAAATCGCCCTATTATATTTATTGCCCATCGCCTTGCAAATGATATTTTGCTGGGGCTTCTTTCACTACCCCGTGATCTTGCCCAACAGATGTTCTTTTGGCCGCGTATCTCCGCTGAAGAAAAGCTTACCAAAGGCACATCACCGACTATCTTTGCTCCTACTACTTCAGAGTTTCCCAGCAGAGAACCGAGAACTTCTGATAAGAGTCGCAGCCGTAGTAAAGACAGCGATGACAGCTCCAGGGTCGTGATGGTTAAAAGAGAGAGTCTCAGCATCGTCGCTGGTATCTACCTTTTAGATATTCCACACATCGCTCCAAGCATTCGTCGTATCTCAATGGAGCAAGCAATACCGCTTCGGTTGTACACAAAAAGAGAATGGGGAAGTAGGCAATTTCGTAACCAGGTAGGTACTCACTGCATTTACTGCCTTCTCACTGACACCTCTCAAGCAAGATCTGGTTAAAATCATATCGGTAATTGAAAGTGGCTCGATGAACAAGTTCTCAGGACCGGATGATGATAATTACGTCCGTCTCAGAAGAGACATTCAACAGTTGCTTAGGCATGATCGTTTTCTTGACGCTGCTTTTAAGAATGACTATGGCACGGTGAAAACCATTTTAGATGCGCGACTGGATCCAAACCGACCTAAGCGTTTTGGACTATCCACGCTTCATATTGTTACTAGCCTTGGTTACGTGAGCTTGGTTGAACTCCTCTTGGCTCGTGGGGCAGACGTGACAGCTAAAGCATCTAACAATCAAGGAACCGCTCTCCAGATTGCTGCCCAGAATCTCTATCCTGACATTGTCGGCCTCTTGCTGCGGAAGGGAGCTCCGACCGATGTGTTTGATAATAACGGGTTCGACTTTTTGAAATTTAGTGCCAAGCAAAGACATCGCCTTTCCAATTCTAGCGTCACCAAAGAAGAACAGGCGAAAATCTTGGAAGTGTGTGAATATCTAGAAAATCCTCCTCTAGCAGAAGGCCCTTTGATGGATGACAATTCCAGAAACTACTTCCAAGACGAGCCTCCACTTGCACCTGCTACATACGGAAAGGAGGCGTGTCTCGCATATGGCATCACGGTGTGTGAGTTCTATAATGTTGCTACCTCCATGTCAGATAGTGCTCCCGGGAAGGCTCCAACGACAGAGTTTCGCACCGTAAAGAGCCACAGCGTGAAAGACGCGCTATTTTCCGATATTCTAGCAAAATCATCCGAGAGGAATAAACCACACATTAATGGCCAAGATTTAATGTTTTCCTGGTATCATATACCGGCGAATAATACGGCTTGGGTGGAGGGTCTCTTCATAAAACTTCAACTTCAGAAATGGTTACAAATAGATTCTTACGAGCATCGTGGACGGACCCCTCATTCTCGCGTCATGATGCCAGGAACAACCAAGCTTAGAAATGATAAGGGGTCTCAAAATCTGTGTCTATTCGTGCGTCTAATTAGCCAAACTAAATTTCTCAAACTAACAGGATCTTTACAGGCACCTTACCTAAATACCGAGAAACAAAAATTCCAAAGAAAGATGACAAAAACAATTGAGCAAGAAGCGAGAAACAGATACTGGAACGGGGTTTTTCCCCGCAGGCCAGCGAGACTAAAGGCTAACCGTAGCGAGGCTCCACCAGATAAATATCTGATCATAGCATACTTGAATGAACGTCGAGGATTGCACATTAGTCGAACGCTCGATCAGAGTCATTACTCCATGTTACCAGACACAAAAGCTCGCGACAAGGACCAGGTACTACTTCGCCATATGAATTACAGAGAACCAATGGTCGTTATGGTAGACCAGTTGTGGCTTTGGGTTATCGATGGCATGTGATATCTCAGATGAGAAACATTCATTCTAATCCGTACTAGACGTTTTGATTACCAGTTTCCCACAAAGATGGGATCACAATCAAAGAGATGGCCAAGACGTGCTTGGGATGATAATGGCATATCTGAGAAGACGGGATCGACTACCCTTGCTTTCAGCACTTGACATGGCGAGTGTCATTGTTGAACATTGTGCTGGTCTTCTAGATCTCGAATACAGCCGCCGAAATCCAGAACATGAGATTATCGATACGTATGCGGCCGCTCTTGGGAAATGCGTATGGCTTTGAGAACTGTCACTTTGACTTGAGTGCTAATCAGCTACAGGCAAACGAAGAGACGATATTATTGAAGAAGTTTCACTCCAGCATCTTAAAATTATCGCGACTAAGGTCCTCCGTAATGCCAACGAAGAACAAGAGGTACAGTGTCTTCGACTCTAGCAGTCATACAGATTCTAGTCGCTCTAGCGAGTTTCAATCATCTACCGACAGCTCGGACAGCTCAGAATCTAGCACTATCCATTCTAGTCAAAGCGGTTCATTCATTGGAACATCCGACTCTAAACAGAATCGCAAAGCTAATCGCAAACTCAAGAAACGACAACTCATCCAGCGGAAAAACCCAAAGAAAATGGAGACGCATTTGCTAAATTCATTTAACAATATTACGCAAGAAACCACACAGCTCATCGAGATTAAAGATATCAAAGATGAACTGGGGATGCTAATTGAAGTTTTAGAGGCTCAGCAACA
Source organism: Arachnopeziza araneosa (assembly GCA_003988855.1). Classification (NCBI taxonomy): domain Eukaryota; kingdom Fungi; phylum Ascomycota; class Leotiomycetes; order Helotiales; family Arachnopezizaceae; genus Arachnopeziza; species Arachnopeziza araneosa. The sequence goes on from QYAI01000073.1 coordinate 124,887, forward strand.
AGCTGTTAAGAAGTTTTCATCAATGCTGCCAGCGAAAAGAGAGATGCTCATCAGAACAGTGACGAAGGGAGAAGAGCAGATCGGCCGACTAAAGCAGATGTCTAAGCAATCGGAAGAAATTTTTGGGGCGGTATGTACCCTGGTAACCATACGTACAAGTTTCTAATGTTTTAGCTCAATCATCTGCTAGACTTAAAGCAGAAACAAGCCAATGCATCGGAAGCCAGAACCGCAAATCTTCAAGCTGAACAAGCGGACAAACAAGGCAAAACACTCATGGTTTTCACAATTGTTACAATCATATTCGTCAGTCTGCTATGGCTGCTCTTTTGCATCATGCTAATAAGCCCAGCTTCCCCTCTCCTTCATGGCCGCTTTCTTCGCCATGCCCATCAAGCAATTCCCTAAGAACGCCGATGGAAGTACATCCATGACCCTCTCCTTTGTCTCGAAATGGATATTTCCCATCTCAATCGCCATCTCCATCCCCTTCCTCCTACTCGCCTTCTCCGTCAACTCCATCTCCAAAACCTTCTCCTCCTTTCGCCGCAATTTCGCGGCCGCTGCGCTCACGAGGGCTTCCACCTATAATAGTAGGATCACGAAAGCACACGGCTGGAAGAAGATAAAGCTGCAAGTGAAGTGGTTTTCCCTGGGCCTCTGGCGCATTGGTAAGAGGACCTGGAGACCCGTCAGGAGAACCTTTAAATCTTTGAGATTTTGGAAAACGTCGAGGGCGAGGAGTTGGAGGAGAAGGGCTAAGAGGCGATTAGGTAGGGGAAGTAGGAGTGATAGCTCAAGTGAAAGTATCATTGTGGTCATCGAGTGAAAGATTCTTATCTTGCGAATAGGATAGAAACAGTATATAAATATATATCTGGGGCCATTCATCATTGCAAAGTACAGAAATACTCTCTTCTATTAATAGTTATAATCTGCTTTATACAAATACAGAATACCTTAACTCTTATCATCAATAAACTTTTACCCTGGTGTCCCTTTTCCCCCTTTCGACCTCGCTTAATCTCGCCTCGGCCTGTTTATTTCAACTCCGTCGCTTAATCGCTTCTTCTACGTCTACACGAAACTTAAACGTCAATGGGAAGATTCAAGGTTACTGACTATACAGCGAGGAATATACAGCTTGAGGTTGCAGTTTCATGTTGATAACAGGCGTATTGCGAGCTAGAGTCCTGATGAAAAAGTTTAGCGCTTTCTGTTGAAAAACGGCCCATCTGCTTTAAATAGACTTGCCGGTGGTAGAGAGTATATTTCTGGGTGATGTATCACCTGTGGCAAATGAACGAGAAGGATACGGGCGCTCAACTCATTACTCAGTGGCACAGCCGGGAGTGATATAAACAAGTAGATGATTCTACGAATGCCAAGAGAAGAATTAAATATTATAAAGAAGAATAGTACTTTACAAGTTCATGGTAGCATGTCTGCAGCCGATCAGTGAGGTATCAAATGAGTGTGAAATGGAAGAAAGGAGAGAAAGAGGATCACTGTGACTAAACCCCGAAACAGCTTCTGCGCAGCCCGCAAGAAGCAACCCACCAAAGGAGACGAGGAGAAAGGTAGATGTACTTATTTCCCACAGTTTCGATACACCTAACTCTTCTAGTCTTGTACACTTCAACTTTAATCCTGCGTAGGCCCATATCCGTTAATCTGCCACCCCATACCCACCCCTACATCCGTATCCACAACATCATAATCGCCCGCACTACTAAAATAGCTATCGTACACCGTACACTCCCACTGATTCTCAGCCAACAAGAAATGCACATCGACAGTCAGCCGCCCGTCATCGTGGCCAAATTCCATACATGAGAAAGCCGCACCGCAGCCGTCCATTGTGGCGGGGAATGTGGTCGTAAGGGGTGGGGAGTCGGCAGGATCGTCGTTGTACGGGTTCGAGGGCGATTTGACGAATCCTGATCCGCTGAAGATGGGAGAGTAGATTGGATTGTTGCCCCATTGGTCGACGAAGTTGTAGGTTGTTGAAGAGCATGCGGTTGGAAGAGGCAAGGCACCGAGGGTACTCGTACTGGTGGAGGTGGCACTGAAGATAAGGGTTGATGTGCTGCTAATGGTTTTTTTTATGGCCTGGAATGGGGAATTAGTTAGTGGTATGAAGTGAGTGGTGAGTGAAAAGACATGGACGAACAGTTTGAGTTAACCAGCCTGCGCAGGAACAGGCACTGGAGTAACGAGCTGCACTTGAACAAGCAGAGGCATAAGTGAGGATGCTGATTGCAACGCTTGTAGCAGAGACTCTTTTCTGAAAAGCATTTTTTGGGTTACTATAGTGGTAATGGCCATTACGGATACAGTGGAAGAAGCTGTAAAAGTAGCCGTGGAGGTACTGTTTCCAGAATTGATTAATGGGCTTAACTTCTGATAAGAAGAAAAACTTCCACTGTGACAGGCGCCGTCTTCAAGAAGTTCGAGCAATCAGCAGCCCTGTTAGTCGTAGTTTGCGCTTGCCCTGGCTGCGTGCCCGTCAGAGCTCGGGGCAGTTATCAACTAGACAGCCTGGGGGTGCGCGATCAAATAGATGGGACCATGCTGTTATTGCTGAAGCAGATGCCAAGAGGAGTAGAGGAGTGAAATAAATCATAATGAATAATATCAGGGAGAGTATAGAATGTACAGTACGCTCAGTGATGAAGAACGGAGCCAGTGGATCAACCCGACGTCATATGCGATTTCGCATTGTAGACCTGAGCAATCCTTTTTAAGACATCGATAACCTATTTGGATACATTTATCTACTTGAAGAGAAAAGGAAGATCTAAGAACCGAGGTATTGTGCACGAATATATACTGTGACTTGCGCAGCTAGCGGTTTTCTCGATTCGGTCAAACTATGAAGGATAGGCTCGGGGAAACAGCAAGAGACGGGCAACCATGAAAAAAATCCAAAAAAAGTCAGAGATGCTAATGAAGTAGAAAAAGTTGTGTTCAAGTTATATTGATTGTAGGCAGGGTATTGGAAAACATTGCGATTCGAAGAACAACACGCATTCACAATGTCTTGCCGCATAGATGAAAAAGCGGGATTCCTCACTGCAAATTTGCCCCTTTTTCGGTGCGCTAAGCGATAGGATGAGCCACCTAAGTGGCTCATCTTAACTCTTTTGGCCAGCGCTTTGGGGCTCCTGAAATTGGTAAGTGCTGGCGATTTAACAAAGCTTATTTTTTCCAACCGCGCCACACTTTTCTAGATCGATTGATTGGGTTAAGGGAAGACTAGCGAATTTGAAATGTGCCATGATTAATAAATGCTATATTTTGGGAGGCTGGCTTTGAATCTGGTGTGAATATTTTGGAAGTTTGATGCGAGAAAGAGGAGGGGGGGCAAAAGGGAGAGTCGAGTGTAGATCTCTCCTCTCCTCTCAGAACTCGCTTATTTATTGCTTTGGCAAATCAATGGAAACAAATGCCTGGAATTATTCAAGAATGTTCACATATTACATCGCAAGAAGACAATCTTACTGAATCCTCGGATTGGAAGCAACTTTCATAGTCCTTCATCTCCAAAGCTCAAAGCAGAGCCAATCTACCTTCTCCATCCCCTAATCTACCACACCGTTTCCAACCCATTTACACCTACCGGTTTCTCACCCAACGTCGTGATGCGGACTCCATGTCTCAATCCTTCTGCCTCATTGGTGACATCGTAATCAGAGATGGCGGTGTGAGATGTAACACGATTATCCCATAGAGCAACAGTTTGATCATCCCATTTAACACGAACTTGGACGTCTTGGCTTTGTGAAATATGCTAATAAATTATTAGCAATTGCTATTTCCTTCCACTCTCTTCTCATCTCATTTTGAAAAATTGAAAACGAGGGGGTAAAACTCACAGTAAACAAAAGCTTCAGAATAGCCTCACTTTCCTCATCCTTTAGTCCTTCAATCCTCTTTGTAAACCCGGGGTTGACAAAAAGCGCTTTCTGACCTGTTGTGGGATGCACGCGCACAATGGGATGAAGACTTGTCACTGGCTCTCTGCGAACATGTTTCCCATCTCTACGGGCATTTTCCGCTTGAGGAAACCCGGAATGCTCGGCTCGGAGGCCCTCGAGGAGGGCTTGGATGGGTGGGGAGAGTCTCTCATAAGCTGCTACTTGAGATACCCATCCGGTATCGCCACCTGTGGATGGGACAGTTAGGAGAGTCAAGATGGTGATTCCTGGGGGCTGGTGCTCGTAGGAGACGTCGGAGTGGTAGCCTGTTGTGGTGAGGCGGGTGGAGCGTTGTTGGGCGCGGTAAAGATTGTCTGGTCCGAGGTATATGTTGTGGAACTCGAGGTGGTTTTCAACTGTGGCTCCTACGGGCTGTTTAAAATACAGTTAGTCATCTCATTCGTATTCAACCACTCCTAAGTCTCGATTCAAGGAATTTCTAATCAAAAAGTTCCGAGAAGGAGAGTAGATCAGACAATTAAACAGACAGGCGTAAAGTAACTAAAAAACACTCACATGAACATGCAACTTTCCGAAGTACTTGCCGAAAGCTAACTGTTTCTCTGCGCCAATATCCTTGAAATCCTGACCTCTAAAGACAACCACTCCGCGTTCAGCAATAAGCAAAGCCAACTCGTTCTTCTGATCATCACTCAGCTGACTAAGTTGCAAGCCATGGATTTCGGTGCCGATCCTGGGGGTCAGTTTGGTGATTTTGGTGTTGGGAGCGGAGAATATATGTGGTTTGGAGGGTGAGGCGAGATGCCCTTTGTCGTTAAACTCGAAGGGAGCGGTTGGAGGGAAGGCTGTAGTATTATCGTAGATTGGAAGGTAGGATGTGTATTTGTACTACTTGAGAGTTAGAGACGAGAGTGATGAGAAGAAGAACGAAGGTAATATGAGTGAGGTCAGGTGAGATGAGAAAGGCTTACCCCTTGATGAGTCTTCTCATCAAAAGCAGTCTTGATCTTGATCTCAAGTTGTTCAACAGGATCCTGAGCTATTGAAGGAGCCATGATTGCTTAAGGTTTTCTCAGTAGTTGTCTTATGTGGATCTCTACACTTTCTGGTGATTTGTATTTCAAGGACAAAGTACTTCACAAAACTTCGTTACAATCCACGAGGAATATTACTCTGTTATATACTCTTCATCGTCAATGTCGCCATTACCCTCTCAACTAGCTCATCCACTGACAGTCCAATTCAGTACACTCGCATCATCAACATTTCCATTCATTAATTAACTCAAGAAGTGGGATGCTCAATTCATCACCCAACCGAGCGACCTGAATCTCAATCCCATCCCAATCGGTGGAGTTAAGAACTCAGGCCGGTGCCGTTCTTCCTAGTGTATAAAGAAGATCATGGAGTGGAGGTGGGGTTGAGGAGTTGAAGATGTCGCAGTTGCATCGTCATCAGTCTGATTGGTTGCGGCCACTCTGGCGACAATGGTGGCTTCGATGGCGCGAGAATTTGTGTTGAGTCACGAGACTGCAACGCACCTGATGTTGATTACCTCTCCAAGCCGCTAGAGTGGAGGCCGTATAGGAACCCCTTAGTACTGAATTGCTGTTGCGATTGCTCGATTTAGTACCCAGTGTTTTCAAGATCTTAAACACCACCGATCCTACTCTTCCATTTAAAGTCATTTCATTGACTGTCTAGTGCAGCCTTAAAGAAGGCTTCATTAAAACGCTTCGTGGGAGCCAAATCCTTTGAGTATGATCTAATGAGGCGCTCTAATGGTCAATCAAGTCATGCTTGAAGAATTCAAAGGCTCGAGAGCTAGCCGGCCATATTAGCCCTTTCTGACAATTTCGTTGGAAATGAATTTAGGAAGTGCAAAGGATGTCTTCGCATCAAGACAAAACATTTCAGAATGGAGGTTTATGTTTATCTTACAAATTTATCATCGTAAAGATATATGTAAGATTGTATTGACGGGAATGTGATTTGTTGTTTGGTTATTGTTTCGTTATGCTATGACAAGTAAAGGAGAAGCTGGTGACCTACAGGGTTCACGAACACCTCGTCGAGCATAATGCTTATTCAAGCAAGATTTGAGACTGGGATATTTGTTTCAAATAGAGTAGTTTCTTTATACACATTGAACACCAAAACGTCCCGTCACTAATTCACAGTGAAAAATCACCCAATCAAGAACCACTTCTAACCTCATCACGTTTTGATGCTTTTATGGTCCAACCAGGACTTGATTTGTTTTATAACCATGTATTTGTGCCCCAAAGGTTGTAGGTTATACCAAGAACACCATCAGATAAAGAACGTTCGCCTATTTAAACATTCCAATTCATAGAATCACATACCAGGGATCGTAGCAGCTATGTAAGCTGAAAAAGATTGAGTTGTTTTAGAGCCACAAAAGTTGCCTTTAGAGACGGCCGTGTTATATCAAAAAACATTGGTTAAAGCGATATCGGGCTTGCAGGAGTCGGCAAGTTTGTCTCCTGTGGAAAGGTACTTAGCGATCGTTTGTGAAGGGGGCCATGCTGCCTAGAATACAAGGAGAAGCTAAGAATGTGGTTGTCTTATGGAGAGTAAATCTAGTGGATTTCAACGTGCTTATAGCATCATTTTGGCCTATAACATTAGAGCAGAAGAGTGAGGGCTTAACTTAACGAGGATCGACTTATCTAAGCATGCCCCAACCTGAACTCGCCTCACAATCTCACAAACTGTGGCGCGGGTGGAGCAAATTAATGTGTGAAATTGATAACAAGGAGAAGTGAATCGTGTAGTGAAATAAATTCTTGATGAAAGATGGAACATGTAATTGGAGATTCGCAGAACAATATCCAACTTAGCATGATGAAGCGCGCGAGAGAGAGAGAGAGGCCAGTCCTGGCTCAGAACTAGATTTCAACCCCAAGTGTGCAAGTACCTACCTAGCTAAAGAGACGCTGTGAGGAGTGCAAACAAAATGCATTAATCTTATAAGAGAAAATTTTGTTGCACTTCGCGGTGCCGGTGCTCTCGGTGCTCCTTTTGTCACTGTAGCTCATCTCGCCGATCAACATCCAGTGAATTCTGAATGTCGGCGAGAATTTCGACATTCACATCTTAACACAGAAATATTTGGTTATATTCTGCGGTAATTACGGCTTCAGCGATTACCGTCAAAATACCTCTGCTGCCGCTACTAAGAAGGTACCTACGGTACACAAATATTTGGAGGCAATCTTGCTTAACCCCTATGCATCTCATAAACAACACTGCCTACCCTACATACATTCAACCAAATCGCCCACGAATACCTAATGATGTTGCTCCCCGGTCAAGCTCCAAAGCGAGAGATTATACTATACCTTTCTACACATTACCAGGATCGGAAACGGACTTTCTATTTATTCACCTAGTCTAGGATATCGCAAATTCTATTTCTTTGTTTCCTCCGTTTCGAGAGGCTAGCTTGGAGGTTCGCCCGATTCAGACCAATTTCAAACTGGTTGAGTTACTGCTGCATAGGTGTAAATAGTGCTAATGTTGGCAAAGGTGAACCTTCGGCTTAGCTACTTGAAAACTGATAATTGACTGCTGGTGGTGGATCGGGACTTCTACTAATTCAACAAGACCAGAATGGAGAATGTGTGCAATATTTTGATTCATGCGAGCACTGTTTTCAGATAGGACTCGTTCTAACCTGTCAATTCTAACACATTTATTTGTGTCATCTTTCTGAGGTACTCAAAAAGCTTATATACACTCATTGTCATAAGCTATCATTATGCAATCCAAACGCGCCAACCTTCTATCTTCGCCCGGTCTAACATCTATATCATTCCCTTCACTCATCTTGATCCAGAGGTTTATAATTCCCACTCTTCATACTACCCCCTCTACTCCTACCACTTTCTTCGTCACCCCCTCTATTAATGATACGACTAATCCAACCACCTACACCTTCAATCATGCTCTCACTATTCTGTCTGCTGTATAATGGTCTACCGTTCTCAATATTAACATGGGGAGGATCAATCTCTAAACCTGGAATTGTATTCGAAGGGCCAAGACCTGGGTTTGAGCCTCCTAAAATACCGCGGCGGAGGTCCATAGAGGGCACGGGGGAAGAAACTCCCATCAAAGGGGTTGTGATGCCTTGCGTGGTTGGAGTTGGCATGGCAGTTGTGGCATCTCCGAATATAGCGTCCATATCTTCCAGACGAACACCGGCCGTTTCAGGATAGATGAAGTAAACTACCTCTTGTCAATATCTACAACTGTTCAGGCAGAAAGGAGTCTTACCAACTACGAAACTAGTAGCACAGAAGAATGCGTGAATAAGATAGAGTCGCCATTTAATCCATCCTTGAAGCACAGGCGTAAGCTCGCCAACAAGCCAGTTGAAAGCCCAGTTTGTCGCGGTCGAGAGAGAAGCACCTTTGGAGCGGATACTAAGAGGAAGGATTTCGGGAGGATAGAGCCAAGGAATAGGGCCCCAGCTGTAACCGAAGGCTCCATTATAAATCATGACAAAGATAACAACCATTCTGGGTGTAATATGAACTTCCAGATAAAGGAAGTAGGAGATTGCCGAAAGAGAAATTACCATCAGTACAGCACCACTAAGGAGGATGAAGCGGCGACCGAGTCGATCAACAAGGTACCAAGGTGGGATAGTACAAAGAAAATATGTTATGCCGTTGATTCCTGTCATAAGGATAGCATCACGACCATACCAGCCAGCGGATTCGAAGACCAGAGGTGCGTAATATGAGATAACGTTGATACCGTTGAGTTGAGCGAAAGCCTGGGCTGACATAGCGATAAAGACACGAGTGCGATAACGGCGAAACATGTCGCCATAGGACTTCTCGCCTTCCTGGCGTGAGAGAAGTACATCCAGTTTGATCTCTCTATATTCATCTCGAGCTTTTGCGTTGTGAATATCTCCACCTCCGTAAAGGTTAGCAATTACCACCATGCCTTCTTCGTCGTGATCATTATCCAGAAGCCATCTATTTTCATTTGAGAAGAGTTGTTAAAAGAGGTGAGCTACAACATACCTTGGAGACTCAACAATGATTAAACTCCCAATTCCCAGAAGCGCCCCCATAACACATTGCATCAGTAGTGGTATCCTCCAAGAATAATCACTTTTGATATAGCTACAAAAATAATCCACCCATACCGAAGTAGCGTATCCGGTAATATTTCCCGAAAACTCTATGCATGCCAACTTTCCTCTATTGTGTGGTGGCGATATTTCAGACTGATAAACTGGCACAATGGTTGACAGCATACCAACACCCACACCAGCGATAATTCTGCCTAGTAGCATCATTGCCATTCCATTTGCGAGTGTTTGGAGAGCTCCTCCTGTGAAGAAAATCAAAGAACCGTACAAGATTGTCCTCCGTCGTCCAATGATATCTCCAACCCTTCCAACCACCAATGATGCGAAAAACGCTCCCACTTCTAGGATAGCTACCATTGTGCCAACTTGCGCCGGGCTCGGTTGGTTAAAATAGTCCTTAAAATATAGACCTCTATCGAAAGTCAGTTATTTCCTACGAATTGAAACCTGATACCATACGTGATGATTCCAGACATGACACCTTGATCGTAACCGAAAAGAAAGACCCCCAATGATACGAAAATACTTGTAAAATAACTGCAAAGTAGTCAGTCCTGTCTGGCTTGATATTTGTAGGCCAACTGACACTAAGGCCTTGCCCGTAAGGCCTTGCATTTGCCTTTCTCCACCCGACATGATGATAGCGATGATATGTTCTGCTCTACTGATATACCTAGGAGCCGGACTCGGAATCTCAATATCGTCTTTAACGATGCCACGCCGGTATGCTTTCCCGTCAGTATCTCCGTTTGGGTGTTGATACCGAACTATCTTGTGCCGTATCGGTTGTCTCGAGGAGCCGCCAAAGACTTCTTCCTCCAAGGAATCTCTCAGCTTTCTCTGCAGCGGATCCTCCTCACCCGCCAATCGCTCGGCAAGATCCCCGGTATCACTCCAGGAGAATTCAGAATCTGGAGATGAGGACCGCGAGAGAGATGAACGACGGCCCTGCTTCTCGTTCGCCCTGGAGCTACTCAACAGCGCAGTAGAGGGTTGGGAGCTTGATGCGGTGGTAAATAAGGCTCGTAATGGTATATTAGCAGGGCGTCGACTTGGGATATTCGAGGAAGGAATGGTGATGATCGTTGGACTGTTTTACAGCAGTCCTCTGCCCTCTATCTTTTTAGTTGAGGTTGGAGCACCAGAGTGGAATGTGACGTCTAAACAAGGGTTGGAAGTCGCCAAGCTCACTCAGCTGCATCCATTAAAAACTTTACCTGGAAAAATGGATATGTCATGTGAAAGAGAGTGGATCTGGATTGGGTAGGGAGGGAACTTGATAGTGTGAAAGCGTGCAGGTGGAAAGCAGGAAAGAAGTCAATTGTACACGAGGTTGGTGGGGGAGTTTCGTGCATATCTCAGAGATTTCTGACATGGAACGACGCCTATGAGGTAATTTGGCAGGACAAACCCTGATATCCCAGGCACGGAACGCCAATCTAACACTCTTTTGAGGGGACTTTGCGATAAGGGCTTGGCTCGCGATGCCGTACCTTTCTTTGCATAAAGAATATCGACTGTTACTAAGATCTTCCAAAATGTGTGTTGGCTGCGCCATGGTATGCTGTGAATGGAATAGGTAAATTGACTTTGGTCAGGATACTGGCGTTCGAGGATCTGAACTTGAGGAATACTGTTGATGCGCTCTTGCTATTTGGCACGACGGGAGCGCAAGAAGTTCCCATGTCAATTCGATACTTTTTATTGTACTCTCCGGATTTGGATATCCTAGGAAGTCCCGTTCAAGAGTCGCCCTTTCCAGAAAATATATATGGGTTTTCTTTTCAGCCATTTATAGGATCAAGATAAATTTTTTTTAAAAAAAATTAAAATAAAAACTGCTTTGACCAATGGTACTCGAAATTACGGAATTTCAACATTCTAAACTGAAGCTCTCCACAACTGTTGATAAATGGCTGACTGTACTACGCACTTCAGAATCTCTGCTCATTTTTCAAATCGCCTCAAGATCTAGTTCATTAGCAGACCTCTTCTCATTTCGTATTTCATCTCAATCAGGCAAACAGACTTCCAAGTTCCAATTCTTTGTTCTACACCGAATCTTCTGACCCGCTTCCACAAGGTGGCCAAATCCTTCATGTTCCCACATCATGAGATAAGGTTGTGGCAACTAGGTGTGGTAGCAACCGCGTCTGTACACCCAACTCTCTGGTATTAAAATCCTCGTGATGATCTTTCTTCTAGAACACCTCGAGAATAAGATCTAGATCAGCCTCATCAGATCCTCGAGGATGAGAGCCGCAAAAAGTACATCTGTATCCAGAAATGTTGTCGGCAAGGAAGATCATCCTTCCTATTGACCTGATTGGGACGGACCGAGACAGCCTAGGATGGGATGATTTGTTGCTGTGTGGACTCTCTGTTTTCGAAACAAGAAAATAATAAGATCTGACCAACAGAGCAGGCGGCGTACCAATATTCTGGGTGCATGAAAAGCACCCCGGATTCCATGCGAGATGAGTTCCATGACATCTGAACGCCTGTCACTTACCTTCCCCTTGATTTCTCGAGACACACTGTATCTGTATGATCTCAGAAGAGTCCTTTGCTCTAGGAGATCTTCGAGAAAGAATAGAGAGACTAGGAGTGGATTCTGCAGGGAAGATCCAGTGATCTCGCGTTGGTGGAGAGTTCGTGGCGTTTGCATAACCTGAAACACCAGAGGCGCTACTGTGCTAAACTGGACGACGGAGTATGCATATGCATAAAATTAGAAGAGCATTCTGCCGGCTGCCAGGCCGCTTGAGGGGTACAGATGTATCAGGAACTCAACTCTTAAGACTATCAATAATACCGCCGGGGAAAGGGAGACGACAAAAAGAAAGTCCTCGTCGGCATGAAAGCGCTTCATCAAACTTGAAGCTCGATCTCCAAGATGGGCTAGGCGTAGTATCCTAGATCCTGACTTGCTGTCGCTGTTTGGCTGGAATCATCTTGCATTCATTTCGGGGATCCATGCTTCAGGGCCAGGGGTGTAAAGTCCAGTTGGCATGAAATCAGGTCGTCACCTTACTTTACTGTACAAGTGCTCCAGGTGCTGCTCCCGTAATATTATTCTATTCTTCCAAGACCGACGGAAATCCTGCAGGGAGAGGAGAGGCGAATCCCACTCCGCAATTCAAGGCAATTAAAGGTCGTACACACCCACCCTTTCGCCAGCGATTGTGTTGTCCCCACGGTGAACACGTCGCAAAGCAGCACCAGGACTCGAAGGCTCGAAGATTCGAAGATTCGTTCAACCTCGCACGAGCAAAACGCCGCAACAGAAATCAGAACAGGCGATCAACGTCGGATTCACAGCCGAGGAAGCAAGATTGCGAGGGAAGTCAGCAGACGGCGCCGTTCCTGGATTTTTGGACGTGCTCTGTCTTGGAGGCTGGGAAGTGGGAGGGAAAGAGGGAAGGGGCGAGCAAGGCAGGCTGGCGAGCTAGCCACAAAACTCAAAACCACGCGGGCGGCCTCCTTCGACGCAACCAAGGAAAACTTCCTGAGTTTCCCACCATTCGCAATCGCACTCCAATACTTGACCGTTGAAGTCATTGCCGAACAGCTCCAAAACTCTGGGAGCTGCGACAGCAACACCCCCTCAATCGCAGCGCCAATCTGCGATAGAAGCTCATTTAATCTCCAGCCACCCAGAGCGCCCTGCGCCACACCCAGAACAAGATGGGTTCGACGCAGTTTGGGAATTTCCATGTGAGTACGATGAGATGATGGACTCGCTGATCCTCTCTGGAGCTCGAGCTGATTTAAATATTGCAGAATTTCTGCCGCGATTCAACCTTACCAGTCTGCAATGTACGTTTCCCAAGCAAATCGCTAGATTGCGACCAAGGTCCTAACATCTCGAGTAGCTCTTTCCAGGATTTAATTACGATAAGCCGGTCGAATTCTGTCGCTTAGAAGGAATACATCTCAGCCATGGCAGACATTTGGGTAACCTAGGTTCGTCAATTGAAGGCAGAGGTTGAATGATGAGACTGACCTGGACCAGGCTCAATCCTCCTCGCAGGACTTGCGATTGTAGTTACAGCATTGTTAATATGGAGGTCAGAACGAAAAAAAGCAGCTGTAGGAAGAAGGTGCGCGCAATTCTCGATTGTTAGCGCAAACTGCTAACTCCTCTCAGGGAAATGCAACTCTTCCTTCTCGGGTATATCCTGATTGAGATTTGCGAAATATTTACCGTTGGATTATTTCCTCTTAAAAGCACAATTCGAATCGCATTCACTGGGATACATCTGGGCTTGATCATTGCGACCTTATGGATACTCATGTTGAATGCGGTTGTGGGGTTTCAGTTACTGGAAGATGGGACACATCTCTCTATTGGATTGATGGCTTTCTCAGGTGCAATCCTCTTCATCGGAACTGGATATATCGCGCTCGACACCGGATACAATTGGACTGGCCATTTTCACAGTAGTCTGAGCGGAAATAACAGGAATATCGGGCTCTACGTCCTTTACCAGCTTGCGCCTCTGGTCTTCCTGTTTGTATTCTTTGTCCTAGAAACTCTACTGGTGATTCGAATCTTAGGAGAGCGAAAACCGATGATCTATCTTGCGGCCGCGGCTCTCCTCTTCGCACTGGGCCAAATATTCAACTACGTCATCAGCATCCACATCTGCAAAGGTAGCAGTGGGAAAATTGATGGAGCTCTGTTTGAAACACTCTTTACCTTGCTCTCAGTTGTAATGATATGGGTATTCTGGTCCAGTATCACAGAAGATGACTGGCCAATGGCTCCCTCGAACACGTATACGTGATGAGAAAAACAACCACATTGCATTGGGAAACGGAGTTTAGGGCATTTGATTATCAGCGATGGACCAACGCTTAGACGATATTTTTTAAAGTACTACGAGGATGTATCACGAGGTACAACTACTGGCAAGCATGAATATGAGAAACGGAATGTGCTTCGTAGCCATTGATTAGAGGGTATAATGCAGAAGGAGATCAGCATTGAGAAGTATGCTTCTGGAGATGGATGGATTGAGTAGCTTTGCATCTTGGATGCTTCGCTATGTTGACGATGGCTTCACTTGTATATGGTTTGAAGATTGTTAATAGTATACCCAAAACGAGAATAATGGAATCGTGGATCAATCACTTGTTTATTTTGCTATGGCAAGTCTTTGCAGAGTCAGGTCAAGTCGAGCCTGTGGTTCGGCTTGACACGAAATGAACATCTTATCACATTAGAACAAACTTCCAAAAGTTCAGATGAATGACTTCATAGATTACTTCTTCACGCTAAACACGAGACGAAAGTTCAAAGCTAAAACTTTTAAACTAATGCAGCCTCGACTCTCGAGCTCCAAACTCTGATTGGCTCCCCATTCCCTAGCTTTCGCCCCAGCGCCTCGAGACAACATCATCAGCCTCGTCCAAGCATCCAACCGCTACCTCAAAACACTACCACCAACATGTCTGACTCAGACGAAGAATACATCGCCTCGGACGACGACATCGACGTTGCTCCACAAAAGGTTTCTTCCTACGGAACACGAGCCTCGGGACCCGTAAAGGCAGCTGATAGGGGGGGAGGTGTTGGAGGAGCATCGGGGGAACAAAAATCCGGACGGAGAAGGGCTGCTTGGGAAGATATCCAGAGGAGTTGGGATACTGTTGTGGAAGGAGCAGATGGGAGTATTAATTCTGCGGTTGAAGGACTAAGAGAGGCAGGAAAGAGGAAGCGGTCCGTCTTTGGGGTTAAACATTATAAGAATGCGAGTTGATTCGATGGTATAGGTTACTGAGAGATACAACGCCCTTACAGAGAGGTATCATACGACACTTGGTTCTCATTCTAGATCTCTCCTTCGCAATGGTAGAGAAAGACCTTCGCCCCACTCGATACCTTTTAACGATCCGCTACGCCTCAGAATTCGTCACCGAATACTTCGAACAAAACCCCATCTCCCAACTCGCAATCCTAGGCATGCGAGATGGCCTCGCAGTACGCATCAGCGACATGTCAGGCAATCCCACCGCACATATTGAAGCTTTGCGCTCTCTACGAGAGAAAGAACCACAAGGAAATCCGTCTCTTCAAAACTCCTTGGAAATGGCTCGCGCTGCCCTCTTCCATGCTCCTTCCCATGGCACAAGAGAAATCCTCATCATCTACGGCGCCCTACTGAGCAGTGATCCAGGCGACATCCATGAGACCATTGCCGCTCTGATAGCAGATCGCATCCGTGTCAGCGTTGTAGGATTAGCAGCCCAAGTCGCCATTTGCGCCGAGATATGTAGCCGCACTAATGCAGGGGACGAAGGCAACTACGCCGTTGCATTGCACGAAACGCATTTCCGAGAGCTGTTCATGGCATTGACTACTCCTCCTGTTACGCGGACGAAAAAACAATCAGACAGTAGTCTTCTCATGATGGGGTTTCCCTCAAGAACCAGCGGCGCGGGGAAGACAATGAGTTTCTGTGCGTGCCATTCCAAACTAACGCGAGGCGGCTACCTGTGCTCAAGGTGCGATTCCAAAGTTTGTAGTCTCCCGGCCGAGTGCCCAGCCTGTGGATTGACGCTCATCCTCTCCACGCATCTGGCGCGATCATATCACCACCTCTTCCCTCTCCGAAACTGGGTTGAGGTACCCTGGATAGAAATTGACGCTGGGAACGTCATGGCAAAAGCATGCTTTGCATGCTTATCCCTATTCCCAGAAAGAGAGAGGGGAGAAGGAACACTCAAAGGTGTTAGTGAGAGCGGCAGATATAAGTGCGAGGTTTGTGGGAATGTGTTTTGCATTGACTGTGATGTCTTCAGTCACGAGACCACACATAATTGCCCTGGGTGTCAGGCAGGGAGGCAGGAGGTTGCTGTGGCAATAGAGGAAAATGGTAATGCTCTTGGTGAGGCGATGGTTGAATAATTTATGAAAAGGTAGCGGCCGGGCGTTTCGGAAAAAGACTGCCTGATGCATTACCTGGCGTTTATGAGATTGGGATATGAGAAAAGTGGCGTTGAAGATATCCAAAATAGCATCCGACATGGAAACTTGAGAGGCGAAAGCTTTTAGAATAGATTCAATCATATCCTAATTATAACTGTAACTTCTTCAAGCTTCCTAACTATAATAGGTACCATTCAAAGTGCTATTTACCAACTGAGATCATCAACTTCACAGATAGACTTTTGCTTCTAACGCCTCCCCTCTCTTAGCTTTGAGACAGCGAGGTCAACAAGACTCATTCCGTCATCTAGATTTCCCAACAAAGTAAGACTAGCAGCTCCGACCATCAACCTTGAACTACACCTCAGCCAACCAATTCCACAACTCAACAGACAAACTATTCCTGGAGGGGGTTTTCTTTAGAGTGCCTAGCCCGAGAACTCTAGGAGAATAAAGATTAACCCGTCTCTGTCTTTGTCGATTTTGCACTTGGACTGTGTCTGCGTGTTGTAACCAAATAAACTGTTGAGTGCGAGAGGGGTGGCTCCAAGAGATGAATTGCTCGCTACCTAGCTTATCGGTTAATGTAAATATGCGTCATGCAACGAAAATTGATTGCAGGTAGGGAGAGGTTCATCAGGTAGGTAGCCGGCTTTCAGTGAATTTGTGTAATGCAACGAAGAGTACACTAAATAGTGCGATAGAGGGAGGTTCGAGAGCTGAATAATCGGTTGGTCTTGGTGAATCAAAGACTGCGTCATGCAACGAACTCCACCGAAGTGTGCGAGATTTCAAGATTTAGATGAACAGCTGGTCTTTTAGTAAATGAAGTCTCGTATACAACAAGAATGCACAGTATGTAGCGAGAGAGATTCATGGGCTGGATAATTGGTTTGCCTTATAGCGAATCTAGCAAATGGCGTCATGCAACGAAATAAGTAACTGCTTGCAGCATTATTTTCTCGCTGGAACACACGGTATTTGTGTCTTGCAACGAAGTTGTACTGGTAGAATATTCAATAATTCGAAGTAAAATGCATGTAGGTAGTGCTGGCAGCGACCTCGCTTAAATTGCTTAACGCAATGATTGTGTCTTTGCGTTCAAAGTCTCCTTTTTCGCTTAATTCGCGTCTTGCAACGAAATTGAACTGTTGGGGACTGGTAGACTCGAGAGTTGAGATATTCGAAGCCGGGTCAATTTCGTCTATGTCGAGTGGCTTAGCAAAACATGTTATTGTGTTCTAACCCCTTACTCTATTATGCCTCCTTTATTTTGCGTCAAGTTATAATTCTCCACTGGTTGAAATGTTAAAGACTCGTAGGTAGTGTAGTTGCCGAGTTGGCAAATGTCGTCGTTGGATTTGACAAATCAGATTGCAACTATACCGAAGAATCGAGAATTTGGCAAAAGCAGCAACTAAGAAACTACGGAGGATATCGAAGATGAAAGTCGCCTTAGGTGATGCGATTCCTTTCAGGTTGTGCTTTCGGATTCATTGGGGTGATACCTCAAAGATCCTGTAGCTACTCAAAAACGAACCAAAATGCAATAATTCAGTCTCTGGGTTTTCTTCATAAGCGTGTTCCTTTCTTTTGATAGACCACCCTAGTCCCTTCTAGTAACGGCGACCAAGACGTCAAACTCTTCTTCATCTCAATAATCCTTGAAACCTCTTGTACAAATGCCTTCTCCACGCCACCCGCAGGTAATGCGGCATGAGCAACCGTAATTGGAAATACCATCCTATTGATCATATTTCCCGGCGCTGCGTTGAAATAATATTTCATGCTCCGACAGATCAGACAGGCATAGGCGAACTGCTCGTACTTCTGGATGCGATTCTCTGGGCGTGAGTCTACGGAGCCGAGGAGGATCATCGCCGCATACCAGAAGCAGATTATACGTGGGAGGTTTGGATCGGGGTATACGAGAGGTGGCGGCGTGACGATCTCGCCGGTAACGAGGTCTTGGTATTGGAAGACAGGGAAGTGCTCTCGTGATTGGAATTCAATCGCTAGAGCGGGACCAGCAGGATATTTGTCTGCCCAATCGAGCTTCCATTGGCGGAAGCGGGTTTCAAGATCGGCAACGCTCTCCCAGAGTAGAGCGCGTCGTGCGAAAAAGTCATCTTCACTCAGAGCGCCAGATGCGAGTTGATCGGAGAGATGGAGGATTCCAGGAAGGTCAACAACATGCGCCATAAGTTCAGCCATGAGATCTTTGCCGGAGCTGTCGCCGGACCAGGGAATGGTCTTCCATTCCTGTTTTGCTAGGAAGGTAGGTTTACGTGTAAAAATAGCTGCTGAAACCTAGATGGTATCAGTACATAGTTTACTTGAACGTGGAATATCTTCGTCAGTACCCAGTATGGTAAGAGTTCGGCGAATATCATATGTTCTAGTCCATACTTATGGCTATAAGGGCCTCTAAATTCCATCAATCGTAAAGCACCAAAGCAATGAACTAGGGGTCCAATCTCCGACGTATTTCGAAGACTCTACCGTAACTCATCAGAAACTCACATAGGCATCATCAGTCGCAGTTTAGCTCACCTCTAATGCCATAGAAACACAAATAGCTGCTAGTAGTCCTTCCGATCGACTCTGTTTCGGATGGACAACTGCTTGCTGCATTTGTTTCAAGACACGATCATATATCATCTGACCAGCAATCACCACTCTCCTATCTCCTATTGACTGACCAAAGTAAATGGTTGACGCTGCTTGGAATGCATCCTTGAGAAGAGGGGAGAAGACTCTGACGTCTCCGGCAACGCGTAAGGCATCTGACGTCCCACAGTCCAAGTGATTGTCTGGTGCAAAGTCGTCAACGAATCGCTCCACGAAAATATCATAGAATGGTGTCCCCTTGATTGAGTTGTACAGTACCGGGGTTGGTGGCCTCGATTCCCACCACGAGTTCAAGATGTCTAGACGGTGTTCAGATGACGGGAAACACAACGACGTCTCTATGATTTACCTTGTTGCAAAAGCTTTAACTTGGAGGGTTTCTCACCCTCGTTACTTGCGGGAGACAACTTGGGGTTTGGTCTCACCAGAATCCAGGGCTCGGTGGTATCAATGTGCTCAATTGACGGCTTGATATCCTCGTCAGCCGCGTCGGTCGATCCCCATGACATATCCATCTCATGATGGGAATAATGGACGAAAGGGTGAGAACAGAGGAGAGAGAAGATAGAATAAGAATGACAAGAGAGAGCAGCAGACGACACGCGGAGAAGATGGGAAGAGCAAAGGTAGTTGGCTCCAAGAACGGTCCTTCCTGGCTGGGGTCACCCCGTGAAAAGGTCCTGGTCGAGGGGCAGCTCGTCATTGGATCACGGCACTAGGCGGCCTCCCTCACCAAGCACCAGATCCTCAGCTGTCATTTTCCGCTCCCCAATCACGCCGGAACAAAACAGCCACGGTTCAAGCCAACCGGTGTGACAGACGTTGAGATGTGAATGATTATGGTATCATTGACGGCGATGGGCCGTGTTCCCACTTCCGCGTGCCACACTAGCTATCCCAGTCGATGAGAGCCACCGACCCCCATTCGCTGAGGACAGGACGAAGAGAGGAGCGCCGCTCGTCCACCAAAAGTCCCGATAATTATAGAAGCAGTGATCGGCACTGCATGCCTTTCCTTCTAGAGGCGTCGCTTTCCCTGTGCAGGAGCTTCTGAATGAAGGGATTGAAGATGGCCATCCGGGGTAGCAAGGCCAATGCCGATCTTCCGACCGGAATTCGTCCAGCAGACGGCGACGACGCGGTAGTTGAGGAGCCATATCCAAGGCTGCGGTAGAAGAGGCGACGGAGCAATACCCTAATTATGTTGTACCCCGGTCTAATTATAGTGGGCAAAGACGGGACGCATCATCAACTAGTGATATCTCTAGCCTTGGCTTGAGTTCATTTCTTATTCTTACAAACTCCAGAAACCGCGATACAACTTCCGGCCGTGCCGGAGTCTGGCTTCGAAATACATCCGAAGCTCTTTTCATTGCCTACGACAACGGAGAAGGTTCTCAGAGGGCCTTAGACATCGGAAGAAAGAATAAGATCTTAATCGACAGTACAAGAATGACGCTCTAGTCTTCTGTTGTCGAACAGAATCACATTCTTTTAAGCAGGGCTCGAGGAAATACCAGTGAGGGTAGATTACTAGAATTACCACAACTTGATTAACATGGTCTGGAGTAAAGCTCCTTAGGATAATGGAATCATCCTTATTGATTTTATCTTTGTTTTCGTCCTTATACGGGATTATCGAACAAAAAGGCCGGTCACCCGAATGACAAAGTCTCGAGCTTTAGACTTCATGCCGTCGTCGCAGATAAGTGAAGTTCCAAGACTAGGTTTGAGTTACAGCGTTCAATATTTGGCTGCATTCAAACCTAGGTCAAGTGATATCTTATCATTATATATTCAGATGGATCACTTGATGTTGGAATCGATTCGAAGGAGGAATACATGCTTCAATTCTTGAGTTCTGACTCGCTTCATCATTCTCATACAGTCTACTTCCACATTCTCATCCATTGTGCAAATCCTCCTCCTCCTCCTCCAACGCCGCCACAGCTTTCTCGGTCTTCTTTTTCTTCGTCATCCTGCGAGACAATCCTCCCCACGCCTTCCTCCTCCTCAGCCGCTTCTTCCGCTTCCGCTCTTCTTCCTCTTCCCTCCGCTCCTCCACCTCCAGATCCTCCCAACTCCAATGCACAATCTCTGTTTCTTTTCTGCCTTTCCTAGTCCTCTTAGTGACGTGAGTGTTAGTGGGATACAGAGGAGTGAGCTTGGGCCCGATGTCGAGCGGCGGAATATCCTCGTCATCCGTCTCGTCGCCGGTGATAATGATGCCAGCAGCAAAGACGACAGCCGGAGTGACAGGGGAAAGAGAAGGGGCGGCAGGGGCGGGCTGGTGACGAGCAACGCTGGGGATGAGCTGCTCGGCGTAGTAGAGCCAGTCGGTTGCCGGATGGAGAGTAGTGAGTTGGCGCACTGTGGCGCGGGTACGTGGACGGAGGTAGATCTGGTGTTGGTTAAGTGTGGCCATTGTTTGGGTGATGAGAGGGTGGAGAATATCTTGAATGTGGAAAGATTTTGAGGTTCAAGAATGAGATGGAAGTTTAGATAGATTGGTCTCGGAGACTTGCTGCTGCTGAAGAAGAAGAAGGAAAAAGAAAGGAAGAGGATTTGACGACAGTATATTCCTTCATGGTGACAATACAGTCTTGTTGACAATACCAAGATTGTCGTCGCCTTCTCTGCTACAGCGTCTGGCCGAAAGTAAATTCAGTCCACTATTGTCATCTTGCTTAGTATTGTCAATCAAGCGGGGCATAGGAGGTAAAAGGTACTTCGCAAGTGAATTCCGAAAGGCCATGTTGCTCGACGCAGTAAGAACATTCGGAGCTAGTTTACAGTTGTGTTGAGAGGAAACTAGTACACACTAAGAAAGAAGATAATGATTTTACATATATACAATAGCAAAATGACGAAAGCAGTGTGATGGTATTTGTTAAAAAGAGACAATACCATCTTTTCACTTCAAAAGATTGTGCAAGATACAATATGACTATATTCATTTCTTTCAAAAGTCTAAAGGATATGATCGACAACAGAGGTGACTTTGATATTGGATACAAATGAGGCGTCTTAGTGCAAGCAACTTGCCTTTCAAAATGATATTGTTTACAGCAAAGCTTCAAGCAATTGAAAACAACCAAGGGCGGCTCTTAAAACAAATGGAGCTTTTAGTAACCAAAAATACAAATAACTAGACATCCTGGAAAAAAGATTTTATTTATAGGTTCAATGCTGTCTGCTCATGGAGATCATCCTTACATATCTTGGTTTACAGCCCAATTTGACAACACCAACAATATTCTAGGGGTACGACTTCGTATCACCTCAAAAGGAGGCAGCAACAAGTCTTAAACATGTTGCTAGTGTTTCCCGCTGCACACAGACAACAGAAGTCAAGACACATTCTCCTAGAACATCCTCCGAGCATTCTTCATCTCCATTTATTCTAACCAATCCCTCTTTGCATTTTCAGGGAGCGAGATGCTGCGATTACTGAATTTGTTACGAAAAGTCCTCGTCGAATGTGATAAAGCCTTCAACACTCCAGTAACGTGGGTCCTAAGCTCCCTTGGTTTCCTGACCTTCGTCCATTCGACTCCAACAGTTCATGCCAGCAAGTCTGGGGTAGGTGACTCTTCTCGAGCCAGTCACTTGATGGTCGAGTGACTGCGATTACCATCTCGATGATCACGGGTACGGTCCTCTGAAGACTGCTGTCTCCGTGGGCCAAATTGTGCTTAGCATCGTAGCTGAAAGCAAAGGGGCAAACTTGGCCATATTCTTGAGTAAATCGAGCATCCTGGTCCCGTCCGATTATATTCCTCTCGCTTGTATTATCCTAAATTCAGTAATAAGATTGACTTACTGCTAGATAACGTTTGGTAGCAATAATTTTTTACTTCTCTTTGTCATTCCACCTTCGATCCAGGCAATCAGAGGTACTTCTCGGTTGCAGTATTTACGTAGTACTCTAGACTGTCTAAGGGGAATGAAGAAGAATAGCCGATGCGAAATGTAAAATTCATAAGTCACTTCCCTAGAAAAAGGGCAGGAAATCAAATAAGCAGTTATAGCCCATCTTGTTCCTCATTCTAAATTTTATCATTTCGCCATCACTTCTTCTTACTATATAGGAAACGGCATGATTATGAATGAGAACTTCCCAGCCACTCTAGCCGATCATTCAAAGCAACTGCATTCGAGAGAAACACATATTTAGGTATAGGAACCCGGCACTAAACATACAGCAACCACTACGCCCTCGAGCATTCATTCCACGATTGTAAAGTATACACTAGGGATTATCTCGAGGCCCAATAGTTGGCAACCAGGAGATCAGCGGAATGTTGCGACTCGAAAATCATAAGCAAACTTCATGATGAACAACATTTTCCAAGCCCTGTGTCCCTTATTGCTAGGATATTTCCGATAATCCTCGACTGAGGCCTGTGAGCTCAAAATAGCAACGAGGAATGAGCACGAACATTTTTAAGGAGAGATAATAAGCAATAAACGATGAAGTAGGCTTGTTTTAAAGGTTCTACATTGCACGCTTCATAAATATTTACAGAAAACCATCTTACTTTGTAATCTTTGCCAGCAAAGACAAGCCAACTGTCTACGAAATTCCCATCGCAGTGTTTGCTCTCGTCCAATATGCCAACCTATCAGAGGTAGCACTAGTCCCAACACAACTTAGATACGCAGAGTACCCAGCCTGTCCACCAGCCTGTAATGCCGGTCTAGCGCTGGCACATTGCGTAGTTAAGAACCAAGCCGCACTAGCCCAAGAGTATTCATCTGGCAGCACCAAAGCTCGGATGTCATTCAGCTGGTCATCACTCAATCCAGTTGTTGAGCTAGCCGTGGTAATAGCGCTAAGCTGGGAAGAGAGAGCAGGAATAGACTGTGCATACAGCAGATTGTAATTAGGCATCTGCATGTTTCTCGTTCCCTGGCCGGGGCGACCGGGGTAATGATTGATGTTGTACTTGAAATCACCCGTCTCATATGCAATGAGGGAGAGGAGTGCGGCGATCTCGGGTGGAGAGGTAACTCCGTAGCTGCTCATAGCTGTGATAAGGTAAGGTGCAGCTTGAACATTGGTAGCGCATTCGCCTGCGGCGGGAGCACCTGAACAAGAACCCGATGTTGGGGCAATTTGGAGGAGCTGGTCTGCGGCGGATACGGAACGAGCAGAGATGCTCGAGAAGGAGACTTCGGGGATAGCAGCAGAGTAGGCAAGCCCAGCTAGCACACTGATTTCGAGGATGTAGGAGCGCATCGTGCTTAGATTTTTACGCTTTTTTGTTTGTTGGTGATTTGGAGTATGCGTGTTAAAATGTGTGTACAGTATAACTTATTTCCGTGCTCTTCTAAAACTTTCCAGTGTGGGTTATGTATATATAGCCGCCAGGGTGTTGTCCCAGATTGCGATTCTTGACTGTTCCAGCTTGATAAAGAGCGAATCTTCAGATAAAGAGAATGTGTTTGCTGTCCCGCAGAGTCATAAAGAGTGTATGAGAAACTAAATGAATGTCAGTGAAGAAGGCCACAAGAAATAGATATAGCTAGTGGCCATGTTCGTAGGACTCCTGAGCACTCAAGGTGCAACCTCCTGAACCTTCCCTTCCCAGACTTCCCCTCATTCCTCCATTGTGCTGACGCAAGAGCTACCAAGAATGCTGGAGGGAAGATGGCCAATACAAGGCAGACAACTCGTAATGGTGAAGGAAGTTTCACGCAGCTGATGGCAGGTCAGAAAGGCTGGGCCAATGATCTGACTGAGGAGGCTGTCCGCTGTGGCGCTGAGAGAGATCGGACGTTTCAAGAAATCCAGGAGCCTTTCGCTTACCTAAAGAGCGCTAACCCTTCTCGACTCAGGGGCGTTTGGAAGTCAATAACAATGTTCTCTTAAGTCTTCTTTTACTAACAGATCAATGATCACGCTTTCCATTCTTCACACAATGGGAGTCCAGATCTATCTCAATTCATCACATACAGACCCCCTCCATGATTGTTGAAAACCCTGAGTCCGTCAAATCCCTGAGTCGGTTCAAATCGCCAAAGCTTACAACTAACCTTGGACTTCGAAATTAGGATTATAAGAGATTGAGGTCGATTCTCTGTTGTTAATTTTTGGAGTTGAGAGGCTTTGTCACGTAGTATAAAGCCACAACCCCTGGGGTATCCGCTTTCATTCTTTCTTTGCAGGTCGTTCCTTTGTTAGGATGTCTCTTCCGTCTCTCTTGAACTTTCGCCGGGCCATAATTCATATTTGTGCTTCCCATATATATATTCTTCCAAAATGAATCCAAACGCCCCAGAGCACCAGCCCTCGGTAGCCCGAGATGTGGCTGTCATAAAATCAGCTTCCGATAAGTTTTGGAGCAACCCAGATAATGAAATTATAGCGAAGATCAATAAGCGTATGAAATCGGATACTACTTGTTTTCATGTACTGACTTGAAATCCTCAGTGATCGGCAATCTTTCTGATATACATAATCGACGAGAGAAAATCAACAAATCAAAGAAAGCCAGTGGAAGGCCAATGAAACTACCACTTATTCCAACATTCTCAAAGACACCTTTACCTACTCAGTCCAAGTGAGTAGTTCAGTGGTTCGGATATCAATCTAATTCATAAGATATAGCGTTTGTCGAGGTACAAAGGTTCGCCTTGATCGTGGACTCCGCCTCCTCAATCCTAAGAATGGAACAGCACCGGTGTGTACAGAAGCTACATTGGAATATATATGTGATGTTGGTCCATAAATTGCCACATTTCACGCTCTAATGTCCACAGTACGCGAACAAGTGGCACAGCTTACTTTCAACAACGGACTACAGGTCGCCGGGACAGGCCCCTAAATTCTTTTGTCTTGAAGATTCTTTCCACGATGATCTCATGTCTCTCACTTCTGAAGAAATGGCTACAAAAACGGCAAAGACTCTACCCCCAAAGCAATTTTGGGGTATCCGATACATATTCATCCCTATTACATTTGCGCCTGACCCTCAACTCCAAGCAAAGCACGTTGCCTTATGCTGCATTTCCCCCGAGGCAAAATCAATCGATTACCTCTGTAGTGGAGGCGACACGTAGGTTTCATATCTTATCTATTTCACCTGTTTTAACTCATGATAGCGGCCTCATTAAACACAGCCCCCGTTTTGACGGTTCCAAATGTGTCCCCGCGCTCTTCCGCTTCCTCGCCGCCTACCTCGACCTAACCACCACTCCCTTCATGCCCAGCGCCTGGACTTTCCGCAGCAGTGGTTCAAACCTCCAAGACCTGCGTCAGGGCTACTGTGGACAATACACCAGCGGTCAAGCCATGAGTCTCGCATTCGGATGGGGATTGGCCTGGCCAGTAGACCACCAAGCCAAGATGCCCACGCGGCGGAGACGATACGTTCAAGATCTCCTTCTCCACGGGTTTACCCATCACGATCCTGACCCCGCGTCCAAGAACTGGCAATACTATCCATTACTAGATGTCAAGCCGACTGCTGAGAAAGCGGAACATTTTCTAGAGTTGCCGAAAGAAGTTAAAGATGCGTTACCAGGATGGGTACTAAGGAGGAGAGAGTGTTATTTAGGGTGTAAAAACAAAGCTTTGTTGGCTTTGCATTGCAGAAGAAACGCGAGATTTTATTTAGGCTATGAGAGGATGGCATTGGATGATCTGCTTGGGTTGAAGGAGTATGTGCAGTGGGTTGAGGAACGAGACTGGAAGCGGAAAACCGGTACTTATGTCAAGGGCATAGAGGTTCTAGATTTTGCGTATCCGGATGCGGTGCCTAAAACATGGGTTGACCCTCGGGTCGCAAGTAAGCAGCTTGGTCTAGAGGGGCTTGAAGAAGCGTTGTGGAAGTAAAAGAATTCTGAACTAGGTCGCAATGTTTGGATGAGAGGGGATAGGTTCCGTTGACACCTTTATATTTCACGCCGGCCTGCCTATATTAACTACATTGCTCCCTTGTATTCCTTTCTTCACATGCCAACCAACTCCAATCCACAACCACCATGCGCCAACGTCCACAACTAAAGAAATGACAAAATAGATTCCGAGAGCTTACAGCCTGTCCAAAGGCTTTCTAGCCCAACCATTCAAAGTCCTCCATCCAGCACCACAGGCTCTTCCTTCCTGAATCACATCTTGGACACCCTCCAACCCAGTCCCTTCTTCCTCACCGGTTTGCACCTTACACCTCACCAACCACTTCTCCCAAGCCCATGCACCTACATTACCACAAATACTGGCAGCATTTTCGGTACTCCCGGTAACCATTGCTTCCAACTCAAGTTTAACCTCCACCCCCAAACTATCTCTTACGATGGTTTTATCCTCGATCTTTGCACCCATGGGTAGAAATACCCACGCTCTCTTGACGTTCACATAACCAGCTTCTTGCAATCTCGAAAGCCAACGCTTGGTAGGGCTAGGGTCATAACCCAAAGTCGTTAGATTGAATCCAAATTCAACACTCTTCGCAAGTCCCAATGGCCCCGCATTCACAATATCCGAGTCCATGATTGAGAACTCTAAATATCCGCCTGGCTTGAGCACACGCATGCATTCCTTCAAGCAAGCGTCCCATTCATCCTGACCGTTCTCCGCTTGTTCTTTGAGAATAGTGTAGATCTCTCTAGCCGAGATGAGATCAAACTGATTGTCTTTGAATGGAAGCTTTGTCAAACGTTCAACAGCTACTTGGCGATGGTTCTTAGGACCCCGAATGTTCGAGTTGGAGAGTTGGCGGAGAGCTTTTGTCGTCACGGTATAGACTTTTGTGTTTTGGTACTCTGCTGCGCAATGCCATGCCCAATCGCAGGTGGCCTGACCACCCAGATCAAGAATCCGAGCACGGTCACGGGGTGTGCCATCAAGCTTAGGACCCATCGAGGAAAGTCGTGCAAGTCGCTTGGCAACTGGTGCAGCAATAAGGCGACCACCGTTGAGGAGCTTGACACTCATGACATTCCAGGTAGCTGGTGACATTTGCTGAAACGCTTCATATTCCTTGTCTTGCTTGAGTTTCGCGGGATCTTCAGGCGTAATCTCATCACCCCGAGCTACGTTGGCAGAGAGTCGGCGCTTGGCGCTCATTGGAACTACACTGAGTTGGTACTTTCCAAGAATCTGATTGCGATGTGCTGCTGGAAATGAGACACGCTGGGATTGAAGAGCTTCGAATCGTGGGATGCGATGAATGAAAGTGTCTCGAAATCTAGAACGGGTGATCAAATGTTGAAATGCACGATAGTAGGCCGATTCTTGATGACCAAATTTAGGCAGTGGACAAGCGATAATGTTCGGTGTAAGAGTCTCAGTTAACACAATACTTGAAAAGCGGACCGTCTTGCGTGGTGGCGATTCTGTCTCCTCCTTGCGACTCCGATTGCTTGACGCTCGCTTCAGAAGAGCGACCTCGTCATCACGATCTTCGGTGGGATTGATGAGCTCCGAGACAAATGAAGCTTGAGCAGATAACCACAATCCCGTACGATCAAGGGTAGCGAATGCGGCATTGTCCAAAAGTTCAAAATATCCTGGGGCGTAGTCGGTAATGATTTCATCGGCAACAATATCCTCAACGGGAGATTGCTGAAGGCCAGTGATAGTCTCATCCGAGTCATTGCGTTGCAATTCTGGGCGTTCAGTATCCAACTGAGAAAGATTTGGCCTAGCAGTTGGAAGACCATCCGACATAGTCTCTGAAACCTCAACAATCCTTTCGACCGGCAGTGAGGAAGACCATGGGGTCTTGTAGAAGTGCTCTGCGGTGGTAGAGGAAGGTGGGTGAGCGGAGTCTGGAGTGCACGCTACTAGATGCCAGGTGTGCCTAGCACTAGGAGACAGGGCTGAAAAAAACCCTCCTGGAGATGGAATATCCAACCTAGTTAAACCATCCATACATTTCTGTTGTCTAGGTGAAAGGATGATGGAGTCGTTTCGGTGGATACTGGTGAGGAGAGGAGGAAGTCGCTGTTGCATTTCTAGCACTGGCGAGTGTTCCGGTGAAATATCTGACAACTCAATAACCTGCTCGGAGTGTTGTTCATAGAATTCATCTCCACCAGAAAGTGCTTGCAGGGTGGCCATCGCAGCTGGTTGAAGCTGAACACCACCCCATCCATTACCATCCTCACCGTCATCACTACCGATGATTGGCGTTGGTGGGGCAGATAATTGCGCCATTTGTTCAGAGGTCAAGCTCCCGTCAAGAGACGGTGGAGCGGAACAAGATGGAACTTCCTGTTCTTGAAGGTACTTGAAGATTGCTGGTGACATAGGTACCTTTGGGGGTGGGGTCGGTGGAACAGGAGAGGTCATGGCTTTGAAAGCTGCATGTCCTGGCCACGGATCTCCTTCTGATGGAATCACCAGAGCTGGCAATGTGGATCTGGTAGTCCGAGAAGCAGTTGCAGCCTCTACCGGAATTCGTGAAGACCTGTTCGAACTGCGTGTGCTTCGA
Organism: Arachnopeziza araneosa; assembly: GCA_003988855.1. NCBI lineage: Eukaryota > Fungi > Ascomycota > Leotiomycetes > Helotiales > Arachnopezizaceae > Arachnopeziza > Arachnopeziza araneosa. The sequence continues at coordinate 153,969 of QYAI01000073.1, forward strand.
GCTCGAGCGATGTTTTTCTTTCTCCGCGTATCCTCGTCCGATGATGCATCGTAGAGATCGTCAAATTCAGTATCCTCCGTGGTAAAACTGCTTCTGGTCCATGGAGCTGAAGAGATGGACGGAGAATTACTCCTAGAATCCGAGGCGGTCGACGATGGGGGAATTGGAGCGGACATGAAATGATGGCCGCGAGGCGTTGGAAAGTGGTCACTCAGAGGAGATAACCAATCTGCCAATTTGGGTGATATATCACGACCCCTGTGTACCTCAATAACTGCTGATCCTGGTGCTGACTCCTCGTCATCTTCGATTATAGTATTAAGAGACATGCGAGTCCTCCGAGCCTGCGGAGGAGACGGCGGTCTATAAGTAGTAGCGGGTAAAAGACAATCCAACGCGGACATTTTGGCAACCCAGAGTAGCCTTCGTAGAGAAACGGCGTCCCTGGTCGAATGCTCGACGGAGAGTTATTTGTAGACGACCAGCGTCGGTAGTAAGAAATAATGATGATGTAAGTGTTAAACGATAGACTGCTTCGATCAACGAAGACTTGGAAAACAAAACAGCAATAGCAAATAACGGCAACGACGAAGAGGATGTCAAGAAGGAGAGGAGAACAAACCAAGGGTACTTCTGGGCGGCCAGACGGTTTATACGACTGAACGAACTCCAGAGGGGGTGGAAATCTGGCAGCGTCGCGCTGTCACTGGTTGAGCGCTAAGGTCAGACATGGGATTGTGGCTGGCCCTGAGGGTCGTGGATTGGGCCGCACTGGAGGTGTCCAACTCCCCGACATCGCCCTAGACGCGCAGAGCTGCTGCTCGCTGCGACATGTTGGTGGGGGAGAAGTCCGGATGAAGCAGGACAAGCAGCAGTTTATCATGCGAATGCCAATGCCACTGTGCATGCGTGGCCCAGAGACCCAATCGCGAGAGCCTCCACCGCCAACTTGCGAACCAGAGACCCAGAATAATCTCCGTAGCCAAAATTAGACCCTCGACCAGATCAAGAATACCTGCAGGTGGCGCGCGCGAGATGGTGGGCGGTCTGGTGTGATTGGCACCCTACGCTCACGGCGACCACCAATACCAATGCCGGCCCAGGCGCATACATCAGCTGGGCGCTTACAGACAATACTTTGCCTACCAGCACACACGACGACCTGTTCGAGCCTGAATCATCGCCAGCCAGTCGAGAACGCCGCCCAAAGATCTGAATCAATCACAACTCGATCAAGTGTGCCTGCAAACCCTTTTCTAATAAGAGCGGACCACCTGATGCGCCTCGGTTCAGAGGACAAGACGCTTGAAATAACTGCGATTGTGAACATTGCCAATATTAATAGATCGACGTGACGTTTGCGCGGGACACGGAATGCTGCACATCGTGGGGAGGAAAGATGGTCAGGGTCGGACAATATCCATATTCGTCCCATCTACGTGAGCAGGATCAGGCGGGTGAGGTGAGGTTGAAGAGGAAGAGGATCTCCTCCCGCCTTCCCGCCCGAGCACTCGCTTCGAGCGATCGTGGTGGCGTGCGATTCGGGACTCGGCCACCGTAGTCATGGGTCCATGGCCTATTCAGGAAATGGATCAGAACAAACATTTCATAGATCTCTGACCATGTCTTGGCAGAACCAGACCCAGCCTCTTCTAGACCTGCTTTCAGTCTACTACCCCCGTCAACGATATTTCCTAGATCGGCCAAAATGCACGCTTGTCTCTGAGATACCCAAGACAAATGTCAGGTACTAATCAGCACATTCGGCACATTCAGCTCACTCTGAGATGCTGAGCATCTTTTTTAAGGGCTAGGAAAATTCGTGCCATGCAATAATAGATTGAAACGTACGAAGTGATGACTAGTTATGAGATATAGCGAATTCCAGATACGTCGATTGTCCAAATCTACATCCGTATTCAGTAAACTTTACCTCTAGGAGCCTCGCCATTTAGTCTATTTATAGGCAGGTCTTATAGTAGGAATAGAGCTTTTATCGAGGAGGAAATTGCTTCGATATGCCTTAGTTGCTATGTTACAAGATAGTACCCTCAATATCTAAGGAGTTTCCGTGTCAAATAGCAGCTTCAACTTTTGGGATATGTAATAGTGACTCCGGGTATATAACAATGTCTCGACAACTAGAATACTAAAGAAGAGTTTCTACGTTAAAAGAACAATTTCGACAATAGGTAACAGAAAGAGGAGTTTGGTATGCACTTCACATGCTAAGAAAGTTATTTTTTATCTTGAACAACTTCGACATTGGATCAATAAAGGCAGGGGCTTGTTCAGAGTAGTCGCTTTGACATTGAAAACTCCTCAAATGTCTTTTCGCATTTAAGATCAACATTAACTTTTGTCAAGTACACGGAGGAGCTAAGTCTAGAAAGGTCGTTTAAACATATAAAACATGTAAAACAAGATTACGTGTCTAAGAGTAGTTTCAACATCTATAATGCATAGATAGGTCTAAAAATAAGTTTACGTGTAGAAGATTGATATCGACATAGAGTAACTTAAAAGCTTGATTTTGTAGAATGTAGCCCCTTCGACATCGAATGCACTAAGATAGTTTTCCTGTGTCTCGTAGGTTTTTCGCCATCTAGCTGTAATTCAAGTACATTTATAATAATACAAAGTCATAGGAAGATGAGAAAAGTACCAGGATAGATCGCTCTAAGCATTGCACGGCAGAAAACTTTTCAAGTGGGTGTAGTACATTTAGTTTCCTATGTACTTCTTAAGTAAACCAACATTCCACTCCTGAAACATCCTACTAGTAGGAGGCAAACACAACACACTCTCCCGCAGCGCACGCTCCAGCTCGACAAGGGCTTCCGCCGGTTGCTCCATCTCCTCCACCCCCGGTTTATCCTGTAGTAAGCTAACAGCATCCTCTTTCACCACTTTCCAGAAGAGCTTTATAACAGGCACGCCGGCCCCAGCCCTAGCGCCGGCAGTAGACGACCACACCGTGGAAGAGCAGCGCAAAGCTGGACCAATAACCCAGAGCAGGAGCGACGATGCCGGCCCGGATGAAAAGGTTGAGAATGCATATGGTGTTAAGAAGATCTTGGACACCAGCTGGTCCCGTATCAACGCGAGCGCCAGGGCGGGGAAGTAGGTGGGGAAGGCCCAGGCGGACAGCGATCCCTGCCAGGTAGTAGATAGCGATAACGATGAGGAGCAGAAAGACCGGGCTGATAGTGAGCGAGTGAGTTTCCACTTGAGCAGTCGACATTCTGAATTAGATATTCCAATGATGGTCAAACAACGGATACAGCGTAAAGAAGTCTAATGTAGTCAGTAGAATGTCCGTGATATCCATTGTTACGACGCTGCATGTTCCTCGTGCTAACCCCATGGCCTTCTACCACCTTGAGGAAGATATGGAATGAGATGCTGAGGAGAAAACCTCCAACCAAATCAAGTAACCCATCCAGTTAAGAGGAGGGTATGAATGAAGGTTTATAAGAGAATGAATGTTAATCTAGGGAACTTGTATCGGTGGCCAGGCTACTGAAGAGTAGACTCAAGGCTAGGTCACCTTCTTTGTACCCAGCAAAGAGGATTGTTGGAAACAAGATAAAATTTGAAGCAAGAATTATAAAACGCTTACCAGAGAGGTCTTTTTGTATGAAGCGTCCGCAGTTTTGGGAAAGGCCGATGAGCTTCCAGCTATAGAACAAATATCATTAGTGACTGCGACAATAAGGTACGTGCGGAAGAAAGGAAATCGGAGTGCTGGATTCTTACATCCAGTTGCAATATCAGCCGACAATAAGCTTTCAGCTACAGGAAATCTCGTCAGTGACCGCAGACAACTAGACTTAGAAGCCAGGTAAGAGACGTGGTGATTAGAAAACGCACATTGGCTTATAGTGTCTAATGGCAGCGTAGTGACAGAGGATTTAGTAGCAGCGGTTACTGAGTACGACGATAAGGCACTGGTAGCTACCGGAGAAGTAAGATCGACCACGTTGGTAGGTGAGAATGCGAATGAGCTTGTTTGTTCAATGTTAGAACAAGCACAATCGCTTGTGAGTATTGGTTGAAACAAGAGAGACGGAGTGGTCGTTGCAATCTCGTCGAGAGAAGTAGATTTGACAGTGTCATTCAAGGATGGCTGTTCAATGTCAGTGAACGTAGTGTTAGTGCAGTCATTTTCTGAGACGAGAAATGTTGTGATGTCAACAAAGCCAACACCAGGCTGCGCCGCGAATTTCGAGTTAGCTCCATACCCTCGATTAGCTAGAGCCGTGCGGGGATCATTTGTCTTGACACGATCACGATTCTTTTCGCTATCCTCCTTCTCCTCCTCAACAATGTCTGGTTTGTGACAATGCCAGAAATCCATCATCTCCGTCCAGTTCTCACTTGGGAGATCTTTCCATGTCTTGATTGATCCCCTCTTCAAAATGACAGCACCGCAACTCTGGCATGCAAATTCTTCATCTGGACCAAGCGTACTTGCAGACCACGGAGCGTCGCAACTTTGAGTATCTTCTTGGTCTCCACGCTGCGCCTGGCCAGCAACAGGAAGACGCCACGAGAGTTCGCTGCTACCCAGAGCAGGCTTCAGAATCTGAGTACTTGGGTTGACCTGACCTGGAAGTACCAAGGTATGCGACTCTCCGTCATGGAACAAGGTGATCTGACAGCCATTCCCTGATAGCTCTACCTTGGTAGTCGGATTACTTAGGGTATTCAAAGCTACAATGACTGAGATCTGTCGGATATTAGACAAGAGCTCAGCGTAGATTAGCGGTTTGGATGAAGCCATGGCCGTTGTTGTCGTCTGAAGTGAGCGATCGGGCGAAACATGTTGACTAGAGAAGCTAGATGCAGAGACAGCCGGTCTGGAGGAGGTTGAAGCTTTCAGAAAGGGATTCGCTTCACGGCTTTACTTCGGCGAGACTGGAATCAGAAGGGAGCTTTGATGCCATGCCCCGCAGATCTGTCGTCAGCATCGATCCCTTCCCTCTCTTCTTCAAATGGTCAGACGAAAAGATGCTGAGTTTGCCATCGCTGTCCTTGCATCTATCATCATCATGTCTTCACCCATGATCGCGTGGGTTCCGCTCGTAAATAGACTTCACAGATATCTGACCACCAGCAATTACTCTGCACAGTCCATCGATCTACCGCCTGTCGAGATTCACGATGTTGAGACGGCTCCCGAGAAGCGCTCACGGACTCTCAAACATCTCCTCAAGGCCAATCATGTGAACCACTCATTACTGTATCACGGCCTCCACTACCACAATCATATGCCACATCTACTTGGGTCAGCGTATCTCTTTGGTGCAGATGCTGAGCATCTGCAGAACATCTATGACGAGGAAGCGAGAGAGCTAGAGGAGTGGAAAAACTCGCCAGCAGAGGTCACAGAGACGGACTGGCGAGAATTTCTGGGCCAAAAGAAATATCAACGAGCCTATGTTGATTTCTTTGAAGACGAATTGGCTCTTAAATTCGATTACAATTGGAAGAGGGTGATAGAAGAGTATTTATTTCAAGGAAAGGAACCTCTGATCAGTGCTGTAATTGGAGGACGTAGGTTGAGTTTAATCTTTCAGCACAGAGCCAAACTTCAATCGAGTTGCTCTTAGGCAAAATGATTTCTCTGCTGACAATCTCCCTAGTTGGTCACCCATTGATCCACCTTGCATATGCCTATGAACTCTCCTCGAGAGAGCTCGCTATGGAAGGCCTAGCTTTGACCGCCTCCTCTTACGACTATCTTCACAAATACCTTGATGACCCTTCTTATACCAAACCGTCCAGTTACTCTACAACCTCTCCTCTTGAAATCCTCCACAAAATCCATACCGATACCCGCTTCGATAACCTCTTCTCTACCGCCAACGAGGGCAACATCAAAACTCTCTTCTTCTCACATGAGTCTCTTATCCTCGAGCATTGGAATGCATGGTCTATCGTGGATCCTATGAAACAATTCCAAGATTCCCAAGAAGCAGCTGTAGCTCTTCTCGTCAGAACTGTCAAACCTGGCACCCACGCCTATGATTTCTTTCTGGCGCATACCCTTACTACTTCTCACGCCGTCCGTATCCTCCTTCCCCTCATCCCACGCAAGTTTCACATCTCACTCGTCCGCGCATGGCTCCTCCTCACATTATCTGTTTATGTTTCGCAGCTACGCCCTGCTATTAGTGAAGACTTGGAGAGTAAACCAACCAAGACGTGGAAATACGTGGAAGAGAAGGCCTTGGCTGGACCTTATAGTCTAGATGCGCATTATGTCAAGGCTTTGAGGGCTATTCGTGAAGTTGCATTTACTTGGGGTGACGTGCATGAGCTCTATCTAGGAGCTGCAGTGGAATTCGCAGATAATTTTAGGGGATGGACAGGATGGAACTGAGGAGGAAGAGGAATCACAGGACTAATTTCCAGTGGAGATGAGGTATATCTCAACAAAGACTGCTAAGAGCAATGGGACTTGAAAATTCACGAAGAATGACATTGTAATCCAGGTACGACAGTAATTTATATGAACCATCAGTGATGCGTTTGCTGTAAAACTCCCACGGCGAGCATATGTCCAAGCATAATACACAGCACTAATTGATGCTGGAGCTTAAGCCTGATCATATAATCTTTATTCAATCATCCTCGATATCATCATCACTCAATACCAGCTTCTGCTCTACTTCCTGTAACGCAATTCCACTGGATGTACTCCGCCCTCTCATGACCAGTCCCCTTTTTCGAGGTGAAGTTGCTTCTCCTGGTCTATCGGTCGTCCACTGCTCGCCTATTGCATTGCTCTCGCTCTCTTCATCCGCAGGTTCGTCGTCACCTGGGTCTCCAATCCCGTTAAACGTCGCTACCTTCTCCATCTCTTTCATCGCAAGGCTCGGTATGATCTTTCTCCTCGAACGCGCGATTGTAAGCATGTGTGGCAGGCGCTCAAGAAGCATTTCCTTGCGAGCTGACGTGCCAATGGAAAGAATCGGTGCTGCATCCGCTTCAGGCTTTTGAGAATTGGGAGCTCGAGGTCCTGTGCTCTTCCAACTCTCCACAGTTCCAGGCCTTTGACGCGCAAACACCACAGCTCCAGTAGTAATACCGCTCACATACTTCAGTTCGCCTTTCATGAGCCTAGTCACCCAGAGATCAACTGTGGATTCGATCTCCTCTTTCATTCGCCAGAGCTTCAAGCTTGTCGGGTAGAACATTTTGTACGCATCATTGGCTTTGCCTGTTTTCAAGCCACCAGCTCCGGGGACTTTGCGCCTCACTGGGTTTGGGAGAGAGAACAGAAGGCCACGGACCGCGATTTGGAAGCTAATTTCATCCTGACGAAGAATATCACCTCCTGTTCCTCGCCCGCCAGTGCCTCCACCAAAACCAGTCGAGGTGAAAGACCCATCCCAGGATGGGCAGAGAATATCACTGTCGGAAAGTGCGTCGATACAGCCATTTACGTGGTCAAGGGATGAATAGTCGAAGGAATTTGAAGAGGCATCACATGAGAGTATATAATTTTCATGAAGGGCAGCGATATACGTTTGTGTGTCTGTGCCAATCTCATCGATGAGTTCATCGACTAAGACCTGGGATCGTTTAGGTCGGGAGTGGATTGACATGAAGTCTGGCAGCCGCTCGCTGTCTTGATCCGCCGATAAGAGAGTGTTTTTCTCATCGCGTTTGTTGTACACTACTTTTCCGACGGCATGGAATATTCCTAGACTAGCTTCCCGTCGAGTTACAAGTTCAAGGCTTTGCTCTTCCATCTTGGTCAAAGCAACGCCTTTGCTGCTCTTGCTGGATTTACTGAAAGTTACTTTTGCTCCCCAGTCTCCATCAAGATCGCCCCGAAGACAGAGGAACTCTAGTGACGCCACCGCACTTCTGATATCACCAACTTCACCCAATTTTTTGAGAACCATAGGCCCTGGAGTCTTCCTTCTGCCAGACTTCCTTGATTCTTTTTTAACTACTACTTCGAGCGCTCTTGTTAACAAGGTCGGTGCAATCGCATTAAACTCAATTACTCCGATCCCAGGATGTTGCAGAATTTCTGGGCCAAGCAAACGGTGTGCAGTAAAACTATCGGCAGAAGCAGACGAAGTAGTGAGTAGTGTTTCTGAGACAATCATAACCACTGGCGTTACGATTTCATCGGAAGGCATTGGATGCAATAATGAGAGGGGCGGTGTGTGAGATGTGAGATATTGCAAAACTGCAGACCGGAAAGATTGCAAAGTGGTAGAAGATCGTGTGAACGTATTTGGAAATTCTTCAATAAGAATAATATTTTTTCTCCTGTCCAAAGGTTTAATCTCCGATTTTAGGAGTACCTTCTCATCTGACGAGAATATTTCCAGTTGTCCAAACTTCCCTCCTCTGCCCATAAATTCTTCAAACTGCCCAGACATAGACAGGAGTCCGTCCGAAGAGCTTATGGATCCAATTGGGTTACGCCACTCGAGAACTTCGCAGCCCATCGCCTTGGCAAGCAGGTGGACTGTGGTAGTCTTTCCTGTTCCCGCGCCTCCCTTCAGCAATAACAGCCGTTGTCTTATTCTACCATTCATCACATTCTCTAGCCACGTTCGCACGTCTACTACTTTCCTCTTGTGCACAACAAGCTCATCCAGACTGACTGGTGCAAATCTCTCAGCCCAGGGCCGGAGATCAGCTTCATCTTTCACTTCTACTGGTAGAGTAGGCTTCTTGAAATAACGCTGGCTGCCACTTGGTATATCTCCATCTCCAGTCTTGAATGGCTCCACTCCCCTTGACCGTTTTCGAGCAGCTACACCGACCACACTAGCAGGCTGGGCTCTGACTTGGGCTAAGCCATCCCCATCTGATATAACATCGTCTTCGGCTTCTCTTGGTGTGCTGGCTCGACTTATAGTAGTACTAATTTTGGATTTCGTTTCTGTCGTGGCTTGCTCGGCTTGACGTTCAGCTTGCTTTGCAAAGAAGCTGAAGATATTTCCGCTTTTCCCTTTCTCCTCAATCTTTCCTCTGGACCTCGACTTCTCGGGGCTACTACTCGCACTGTTACTAGCCGCCTTACTCCCACGGTTTCGACTCGGGAGGTGTATTGGAGCAGCATTGTGGGGATGGTTCGCAGTTTTGGCTCGACCCTGCGTTGTGGCTGGAGTTCGTATTGCTGATTGGCTAGATGTTTTGGCAGATGTTGAATTCTTAATCTCATTCGAAGCTGGTGGAGAGGAGGATATTAAATCCATTATTGAGGGCTTGGACTTCGTCGCAGAAGTTTCCTCTTCAGAGGACGACGAAGAATACAAGACATTGCGCTTTCGACGCTTCGCTGGTGGGGCCATCATGGCACTTGAACAGTTTCAAAAGCCTTCATTTGCAAAACGGAGCAATTATAGAGTCGAGTATGACCGAGTTGTTGCATCATTCTCTCCTTGGTGCCTTGCGGACGCAATGAGGTCGGCGAACCTAGGTTGACTCTCGCTTGTGGCGTTATGGCTGTGCAGATGCAAGGGACAGTAACATTCAACGCAGAAACTCAGGGACACCTCCTCAGCTCCTAAACAGGCCATCCTGAAGCGGAAGAAATTTGAGCCTACAGTCCATATCGGAAGATGATCTAGTGCCTTAATCCCTTCGGTGTCTCATTTTCCGTGTAATTATGGTTTATCTTTCCACGATTTTTTTCATGCCCCAGACATCGAACCCTTTTACAATCTTCAGTCAATTTCCCGTTTGCATCTCTACTTTATCATATCACCGCTAAGCTCTTTGCCTTGCTCTTGAAACCTTTTGTTGAACTCATTGCCCTAAATCTCAACAGCCCTCTCTACAATCTATAATTGAAAACTTGTTGAGCTGAGAAAAGGGTACGACTCAGCGGGCACCACCTTGTCTACTCCTTTCCTTCCTAACTTCATCTTGTCTTCCATATCTAATAACATCACATCATCTCCCTCTCCTACGTCCTCATAAAATGTCGCTTAGGCTCTGCCTTACATTTCTCACTCTAAGCCTCAAGATATATGAAGAAACAAGTTGCTCGGTCTCCTAAGTCTTTAGTGAGTGTGCCTAAACTAGTGGCCTAAAAAATATGTTGCAGCTAAGGGCATTGATCTTCAACTTAGTCGATGAACTCTCCCAGTTTGGACTATGATCCAGGTACTGCGAGTCAATATCACAAGGTGACCCTAGTCTCTACACCCTGACTCTTTCATTATTTCGCTATTTGTGATACTATCCTATTTCATTTATGAATATCTTCCTATGTTGTGTCTGTGGTTTCCTGTAAACGTGTGTCATCACAATATGCTACTCAATAATTCTCGACATTGCTATACTGGTCAACACAAAAATCGGTGTACAGCAAGTGGCCAATTCAAGATGTTTTGTGGACCTCAAACCCAACATCGAGAAGGATGAAAATTACTCGCTATGCGACTTTCACAAAAAACATACTATGAAAAGTAACGTACAAAGATCTAAGTCCTCGGGGGGGATCCTTGCAAGTCTATTTCAAAGTCAATATATGCCATTCGTTCTAGATCATATCGCGAGTGTAACGATTATTTGTTATTTCCTTCAGCAACCTCCTCCTACTGCGTAGAGAGCAATTAGAGCACACAACTTGATAAGCCTACCCCAATGCTCAGGCCACCATCAATACTTCAAACACTTCTAGAGATATTTCTACACCCTTTAAATGGCTACATATATCTGGTAGGTCCTATTGGACACCTGCAGCTGGATACAAACTTTCTTGGTCGTCTTGTAACATTGAATTATGGCAGTCTCCTCGTGGATTGGATCTCGCAAAGTTGGAGTGAAAGTCAGGTCCAGTGCAACTGTCACTGCATACATCATCAGCTGTCCATAGTTAGGTGTGTAGCATGACATGTTGCTTAGCAAGCGTGGACGGAGCCTTCTCTTATCTCCATATTTGCCAGCCTTGGTAGGCAGGTCCATCCTGTTTGAACTTCGATATCAGTGGATGGTTTCATTGTGATTGTCTGGCATGTGCACAATGCAGCGAAAGAAGTGGAGCAGCGATTCTCTCGGTAGGTGTAGTTAAGGTTTGGCAGGCGCATGGACTGCGGTCCGGTTCCGAAGTTGGGGGCTGGCCCTAGCGTCTCCATAGCCACCGGCGCCGTGATTGGAAGGAATTATATTGTACAATATCGACGGCATATGAGAACATTTCGACACTGCACTTGCTTTCCAAACTATCCCCACGAGGAGAAAGATCCGGAGAATCCATCCTGGATTGTCAATCACGATGGCGAATGGCGTGACTAGAAATAATCCGGGCAACGTGGGTCTAGATCCATCCCGTAAGCGTGACTGTTGTTCCCCTTCCCTCTGAGACTGACGATGCATGAGCAAGAGGGCTACTTTGACATTTAATCGGATTTTTTAGATGAATTTACGGTTCGTTGCATGGCAAGTAAGTTACCGGTTAATCTTGAATCTGTTGTTTTATGTTTTCTTCTTCCCGACAGGTATTGAATAAACCTTGCCGTGTCAATTTTGGTACCATTGATACCTGTGCTTGGATTACAGAGCAGCTAAAATCAAAACGATGTGTGTTCCCCTCGGTTGTGGAGAAGGAAAGCCACCTCGCCCAAGATGCCTCGATAGATTGGTTGTACTTAGAAACTGGCGAGAACAGACTATCTGTCGAAATCCCCGCCTCGTCTTGCGAATCGCCATGAATGTACGCCACCGAGCGCGAACGCAGCGCGGATGGTACAGTCTGAACTTTTTTCTTTAATAGATTCAACTCGTCGTTTCTCTTGGTATTTATATATACCCATGGTCCAATTCTTCGTTCCACCACTCTATCTGGTCTTCTCTATCCGTCTTCATTATCTATCACCTCTGATTCCTGCATTGTTCGAAAAATGGCAGAAAAGCAAGTAGCTGTCCCGTCGATTGCGTCGACGACACCGAGCCGCACCTGGAAGGGGTGGTTATGGGACTCGGCTGATGTTTCCAAAGAAGAAAGGAGATTTCTCCTCAAGGTTGGTTACTTTGCTACGGTATCCAGGCTGATGTCCCTCTTCTCTGACAAAATATGCAGCTGGATTTCACCCTATTGACTTTTGGAACACTTGGAATGTTGATAAAATGGGTAAATAGCCGAGGTTCTTCCCGTTAACCAAGGTCTGATAAATATCTCACAGATTGATACTTCAAATATCACCAATGCCTTTGTTTCAGGGATGAAAGAAGATCTCAACCTCTACCAGAACCAGTATAATTACATTGTTGTTGCATGGACCGTGGGTTATATCATCGGACAATGGGTGAGTCTTTCTTGACCTCTACATCAAGTTGAATCAACACTTACATTGCTTAAATACAGCCATCAAATTTCATCCTGACTCGAGTCCGCGCTCACAGTAAGCGTATTCTTCTAAATTGCACTCCAATCGAAGGTACTAAAATTGGTCTAATAACTTCTGTCCAGTCTGGATCCCCTTCCTTGAAGTTGGCTGGACAATTTTCACCTTCAGTTTAGCAGGTGCGAAGACATACCATCAAATGCTCGCTCTCAGATTCGTCGTCGGTCTATTTGAAGCAGGTTACTGGCCCGCTCTCTACTACATTCTTGGGAGCTGGTATACTAAGCGTGAGTCTTTTAGCTGAATTTGTATAATGTTCCAGGAGAGCAATGCTAACTTAATCATAGGCGAGCTTGGAAAGCGTAATGGCATCCTACAATCGGCTGTATCAATCGCTCCCATTTTCAGTGGATTTTTGCAAGCTGGGATTTACGATTCATTGAATGGTCACGCCGGCCTCGCGGGATGGCGATGGCTCTTCGGTAGGGTCTCTCATAACTTCTCGCTTCTTCCTCTACTAATGGGCTTGCAACAGTAATCAACGGTGTCATCTCTGTACCAGTCGCCGTCCTCGCTTACTTCTTCTTACCTGATACCCCTGGCACAGCTAAGGCTAATTGGGTATTTTCTGAACGTGTAAGTACTTAAATATTGTGCTCCTGATAAGCAAGTATGAAGAATGACTTGTGATTTTGCTCTATCAATTAGGATATCGAAATTGCACAAGAAAGGATGTCGAAAGTTGGCCGCGCTCCTGAAGGCAAACCTTACACTTTCAAGACTATTCTTGGATACCTTACCAGCTGGAAGACACTTCTCTTCACCCTCATCTTCAGTAAGGCTACTTGGCTCTTTGACAGGAGAACTACTAAAACTTGACCTAGTGATTCAACCATTCGGAAGTCAGCCAGCTACTTCTTTTGTTTTTTGGCTTAAGGCACATAATAAACCAGGAAAGAAGCCTGTATACACTGTTGCCCAGATCGTATGTCTTCACAGCATTAATTACTATTCGAGCAGCGCTGTGACTAACTTGTCATCTTTCTGGTATAGAACGAGTATCCGACCATTGGCAACGCTTTCACGGCTGCATACTCTCTAATTTCAGTCTGGATTTCTGATGGACCCTTGAGAGGACGTCGTTGGCCAGTATGCATTTTTAACAATCTAGTCGCCATCGTCATTTTTGTTTTACTAGTTGTGACTCCCGTGTTTGGACCTTTCAATCATCGAGCACCACTCTATATTGTGTCTTCCATTGGAGGATCCGCCGTGCCGCTCACCATGGCGTAAGTCTCTATCTTCTACCCTTTGACTACAGAAACCATGACTAAGACGTAAAAGATGGATGGCAGAGTTAATTACAGATAATGCCGAGCAAAGAGCCTTTACCGCAGCTTCGATGAATACTCTTCAATGTGGGTCGTTCTATATCTCCCCGCCAACTGAGGACGCACAGTAACAGAATGGTGCTTACAGATACATTCTCTGCCTGGATTCCGTTAGTTTGGTTTCAGCAAGTTCACCAACCAAATGGTATGTTCTTTCATCTACTTAATAAGTGGATTCTGCTAATCGCTACCTCTTTTAGTGACACCTGGAAATAGAGGCGCAGCTGTGATTGCAGGAATTAATGTTCTTGTGTTTATACTTATCGCTATCCTCGCTAATAGGGAGAGGATACAGAAGAAGAGAGCTGGTGAACTTAGACCAGCCTCTCTCTCATCTGATTCTTCTACGCCAGAAACAAGAAAGAGAGGTGAGAAGAATTTTACTGCAGATATTGAGGAGGTGAATCCTGTTGCTAAACTTTGATCTTAAAACTGCTTGGTGTAACGGCACGAACACGAATATGGCTAGTCAAGAGGCATATGGGAGTGCGTTGATAGTCTGAGTATATTCGGTTCATAGGCTAGCTACAAAGGAAAAGAAGAATATGAGGAAAGAAAAACTACATAAGTGAGGTGTGCCTTATCTACAGTAGACTTCTCTCTGGCCCTAGTCCGAATAGACTCTGAATATACCCCTTATTCTCCACACTTCGGAAATGAGGTCCTGTCGCCCGTGCCGTCCACACATGACATTCGTAACACGTGATATCCTGCTCATCACACTTGGAGAAATTGAAGCAATATAGTGTCGTGGTAAAGAAGAGTCTTTAGAATCTAATGAAATTTATATATTATAACATAAGCTATATAAAGGTTGATATAAAACTAAAAAATCCGCAACCTTCTGAAATATTTAACACTAATGTTACGAACCTGGATGGCACGGGACTAGCAAGAACGAGAGAGACACGTGAACAGTGGGGTCACGTAGGGGAGTCCTGTAAGCAAGGGAGTCTGGGATGTTAGAAGATTCTTATCTTTTCACGAACTCTAGACTCTAATGTAGCGTAGACTCTACTAGAGCAAAAGGTCTATATAAGTACAAGTCTTTACTTGTTAGATACAGTAGAAGCTTTGTGCTTAATTTAAATAAAGTATCTTATGTTAAGTCCGTGCACCCCCATTCCGAACACCCCCCTATTCCGAACACTAAAAATAAGCGATTTTCTAGACTGCAACTTCGACAAGATAATTAATTATTAACCTAATTCTAATTTCTTTTACTTTATACTTAGAATTTCTTATCTTTAAGCAATTATGCGTTAATATGCGGCTTTTCGTAATGCTAGAAATAAAAAGTCTTTAAAGCGAGCTAGTCAAGAGTAAAGTGTAACGGCACGAACACGGATGTGGCTAGTCAAGAGGCATATGGGAGTGCGTTGATAGTCTGAGTACATTCGGTTCATAGGCTAGCTACCAAGGAAAAGAAGAATATGAGGAAAGAAAAACTACAAGAGTGAGGTGTGCCTTATCTACAGTAGACTTCTCTCTGGCCCTAGTCCGAATAGACTCTGAATCATGACAATCGGTTCACGTGATATCCTGCTCATCACATAAAGTATTCTTCTTAGCACACTCTAAAATCGTAAATATAAAAGTAAGAACTATACTTTTGTAGCTGAAAGTTAGCAGAAGATATTAAAGATACAAGAAAAACACTTATCTACTTAAGTTCTAGCTTAAGAAGCTTTAAGTGTTTTTTTAAGTTATAGCTAGATTTAGCAATTTGCTAGCTAACTTCTAGCAATTAAAGAAGATAATAAAAAAGTAGAAAAACGTTAAATAAAAAGCTTTTTACAACGTAATTTTATTTTACAAACAAAAAAAAGTTAAAATATTAATTTTGTACATGTTACAACTACTGTAATTAAGTCTTAGTTTTAACAACTTACTATTCTAGCTATTACTGCTATTAAGCTTGAAAATTAATATAATATAAATAAATCTAGTATTATAGAAAGTTATAAAGCAAATAGCTTAGTTGTAAGAAGCTCTGAAAAGTATTTTATTTAAAAGAAGCAACTTAGTTTTTGTGCTTAAACTTTATTTATCGAATGTATATTAGCTACTAGTAAAGCTTTTTTTTTCTTGTAATTTTCAAAGAAAAATTAGTT
Source organism: Arachnopeziza araneosa (assembly GCA_003988855.1). Taxonomy (NCBI): domain Eukaryota; kingdom Fungi; phylum Ascomycota; class Leotiomycetes; order Helotiales; family Arachnopezizaceae; genus Arachnopeziza; species Arachnopeziza araneosa. The sequence goes on from QYAI01000073.1 coordinate 169,803, forward strand.
TAACAGCAATAGTTTTTACAAAATCTAAGTTTTTATAAAAGCTAGTAATTTACAACTACTAATAATGCATAAACTTTAAACTTTACAGCTGTAAAATAGCTAGAAAAAGTGTTTTTTTTTAAACTTATACTTCTAAGCTTAAGTTACTTATTCTAAACAGCTACAACAGTTATAAAACAACTAAATTTATGTACTTATGTTACTAGCATAATGTACACTTGCTTTTCTTACTTTCGCATATATTACATGTTTTGCAACTTTTAAATTTATTTGTGTTTTCGTCTTTTAAAACTTACTACTAAACAGCTGTAAGTTATTTAGCTTTTTTAACTAGCTTAATTAGAAAGCAGAACTTTTTTGCTTGCTATTTTAAAGCTAGAAAAAAAGCTTTATCTGCTAACATAATTAAGTCTAAGTAAAAAGCAAGTAGTTTATAGCTAAAATTAATAGCAAAACTTTTTTTTAGCTTTTTACTTCTAGAGAATAGCAATTTAAAAAAAAACACTTTACTAGCTACGCAAAGCTTTAATACATGTTTAGTAATTAATTATTATTAAAAGTTTTTCTTTACACTTCGAAAATTAACTAAAATTAAATTTTAAGTAGCTAAGTTTTAAACACTTAAAAACAACAATTTTTTTATGCAAAAACTTTTATTTCAAAAGATTATTAAAAGATTTAAAAAGCAAGAAAGTGTTTTAGCAAATTATAGCTATCGAATACAGTTTTAGAAGTCTAATTAAAGAAAGCTAAACTAAAAAAATAAAAAAAAGTTAAAACTAGTTTAAATTCGAAGTTTGCGAACATTATTAAGATTAAGAATGCGCAATTAGCTGTAGAAGAAGCTAGCTTTAAAAAGAAAGAAAAAGAAAAAGCTAATAAATCTGATTTTACTTTAGATTGTATTTTAATTAAGTAGTTATTTAATTATATATTTTTTAGTTAGGTAGGTTGTCGCTTATTTTGGTGTTCGGAATAGGAGTGTTAAAACATAGGCCTGAAAGCCTAGGCAGGAACTAAGACAGCACTCGAATGTTGCGAGATTATTTGCTTTTACATAATTTACTATTACATAACTGTAACAGTTATGTAACTTAGCTAGGCGAATATAAAATAGCTGCTTTCTATAGAATTAAAAATCTATTTTTTTGTCACGGGTTAGACCCGGTAGTCAGGACCTAGGCAGAAAATAAGGCAGCTCTCGAAGCTGATGATTTAAATACTTTTAATAGACCTATTAAAGAAATATTTAAATTTAAAGATAATATTGTTAATAATACTATTAAATACAACTACAATTCTTTAAATAAAGATTTTAAGTTTAATAATACTAGCTTACTAGCTAAATCAGAGAAAAAGTTAGCTAACTCGCTAATTTCTAATTTGCAAGACAATAAGTTAGCTAGTAACAACAAATTAGATTAATAGTACTATTAAAAGTACTAGTAATAAGTACGATAATTTCAGTTAGAAATTTAATACTAGCTACAATACCGACTTAGAATTATAGCAACTAAACTTATTTAATGTAAGAGTTCACGATTGCACGGTTAGAACACGTGAATGATAAATCTTATGTATTTCAAGAAGGTAAAGCTGAAGAGCACTAAGTGCATGAAGCTTTCTAAATATACTCTTTGTACGAGAAGAACAGTTAACACAGTTCCTGTCGCACGGTCTTTCTTCAATAGTCAATTAATAGTCAATTAATAATTCTATCGATAGTTCTATTAATAGTCTTGTTGATAGTTCTAAAGATCGCCTTGCTAATCTTCATTTCTTCTATTAAAAAAAGTCAGCTCCGAGTGCTGCCTTGGTTTCTGCTTAGGTTCTCAGGCCTAGGTCCTGACCACCGGGTCTAACCCGTGACAATTAATACTGCTAAATTAACTAGCGGCTATATATTATTATTAGTAAAGAGTGCTATTAGTTGAAAATTTAAGTTACAACTTATTATAGCTTAAAGTATAACAAAAGCCGAATATATAGCTATAAATCTAGCTACTAAAGAAGCTATATTTATAAAAACGCTATTAGAAGAATTAGAATATTATAGGCAAAATAAATTTCTTATATTTACAGATAATAACAAAGCTTTATTGCTAGCTAAAAATTTTATTTTTTACAAAAAAACTAAGTATATAGCAGTTAAATATTATTTTATAAAAAACTTTACAAATAAGAGTGTTATAAACTTTAATTTTATAAAATCCGAACTGCAAAAAGCAAACAGACTTACAAAGGCACTTAATAAAAGCAAATTTAATAAGTTCCTTAGCTAAATTAAGCTTAGTAACTAATTATATACTTTATATACTAGTTTTTATATATAAGTACTTATTAAAAGAATGTGTTAAATTTAAAGGTTCGCTAAGTGTTAAATTTAAAATTTCGCTAAGTTTGCTAAAGAATTGTAATTAGATTATTTGCAACTAGCTAACTTTAATTTAATAATAAGTACTTAACTAGTAGTCTTTTTACGTCTAATTTTAGATATTAGACTAATAATACTTCTAGCATCTACATTTAATTATTACGTAACTTAAGCCTAATTTATAAAACAGCTGTACGTAATTCTAAAGCATAACTTTTATTTATGCACACTTAATTAATAAGTCTACGAAAAAGCTTATAAATTGCTTAATTTATAATCTAGCTTGCATTAGCTAGTTTTGCTTCGCTTTTAATTTCTTTAATTAGTAAATAAGTTCTTATAGCTTAGTTTAGCCTGAATTGCGTACTTAATTTATAATCAAACTAAGAATCTTATATTCTGATTAGTTGTTAGCTTGTTTTTAGATTTGAAATTAAAATTAGAATTAGAATTTAAATTCGATTCTAATTAAATATATAAGTAACGAAATTTCCTAGTATTAGTTAGATAGTAAGCTCTTTAAATACAATACAATTTTGCTTTACTTTTATATATACAATCTTATTAGCTTATAACTCGGAATTATATATAAGCTTATTATTACATACTTTTATTTCGCTAAATTTTACACAAAAAAAAGTAAATTAAATTCGCACTAGTTAGTTAAATTTAAGCTTGTTATTACTTTAAACACTATTTACTGCTAACACAACAGTAACTTTAAAACTTAACTTAAACTTGCTTTAGCACTTCTTAAGAATTATTAATTTAACTAAACTGCTAAAGTAATTTACTTAGCAAATACAAGCTACAATAAGCAAAAGCAGTAACTTAAATTAACAAGCTATAACGTTGCTAGAATTATACAAATTGTAGCAAAAGTACTACGTTAGCAAATACTTTTACAAAAACATATTTTTAACTTTTTACTAAACTTTAGCATTACTGCTGCTAAAATTAGTAACACGAAATAAAAACTATAAGATATAGAATATTTAACTTAAACTTTAACAAATTATTTAGTTTAAGTAACTATATGCAATCTAGTATAATAGTATACTAAAAAAAACATGTTTTTATTTACTAGTAATAACGCATAACAAAAGCAAGCTGCTGTTGTTTAATGTAACTTATTATTATGTTTGCGTAAATTAGCACTAGCTTAGTATACTTCGAAACTTAATAACTTTTAATAAAGCAAATTAAAGTTTTACAATTAAAGCGTTACTGCTTAAGTGCAAGTACTAACAAAACGCTTTAAAAAAAATTACTATAGCATTATAAAAACTATAGTTTAAAATATATACTATTACTAATGCTAAAAACAACTGCAATATATAGTTATATATTGCTTTTATAATAAAACATGTAAAAGTAACTAAATTAAACAAGCTAATTTAAAAATTGTTATAAGTATATAATAACTTTAACTTAGCACTATAGCTATTTATTATATAACTTACAAAAGCTATATTAATACGCGATTTTATAAAAAAAAGTATTAAGTAAGCAAAACATATAAAAATATATACTAATGCAGTTAGCTTGTTTTAACTTAAACTGTAACTTTTGCAGTAAAAAAAATAACACTTGCTAGTACACTTTAAGTATTTAGCGTTTTTTATTTAACAATTGTTATTTTATTTAACTATATAACTATAATAAAAACTAATTTTTTACTTTTTTAATATAAAATACTACTAACACTATTAAACTAAAAACACTAATACTAAGTTAGCTAGCATATAGTTACTTTATTTAAAGCTTAAAAAACTAAAACTAAAACAAATTAAAAAAGTTTAATTTTGCTTTAACAAAATAGCTTTTAAGCAGTTATATAGTAAATACTTTAAGTAGTAGTAACTTTTAGCGCTACTAACGCTTTAGAAAATATAACAAAGCTAACTATAAAAATAATACTTTAAAAAAAAAGCAACTAACAAAAAAAATTATATTGCTTATAATAAAAATTATAAAAATAATAACAGTAATAACAACATAAACAGTACTATAATAGTACTTACTATTAATAAATTAAAGTTATAGTTTTAAAATTACTAATGCTTGTTTTTTTTAATTTTAACTTTTTAAGTATATATATGCTAATTTGTGTATAACAATTTTTAATATACTAACTTTTATAATAAAAGCTACTAGTAGTAAAGCTTTTTTGGTTATTGTTATAGCGCTTTAAAATACAAACAATATATAGTAAAGTATTATTAGCTACACTTACGCTGCTACTAATGTCTAGCATACTTTTAACAAAACTAACTACAAAGTATATATAAATACTAAATATTTTTATTTATTAGTTGTACAAAAATAGCTAGTTATAAATAAGTTAGTAACTTAAAACTAGTTATAATTTACTATAGTTAAAAAACTAAAAGTTTTAATGCTGTTGTTAAAACAAGCTATTTTTAATTTTTAGTTAGTACTATTACATTAAAAAAAGTAACAATTATTACTTAAGTTATTAATAAACTAAGCTTTAACTTGTTAATAAGCAATAAATTCTTGTACTTATATAGTGTAACTATTTATATATTTAATAAAATTATAACACTGTAATTATGTTTAAACTTAATAATTTTTTTATATTTTACTATTATAGCAAAAAAATAGCTTTAAAAGTAATTACTTAAAAGCAAACAGTAATTTTACTACTGTTTAGTTTTTAAGTAATAGTAAACTATATATTAGTTTTACTAAACTAAAATTATATGTTTTAAGCTAAACTTAAATATAAAGCTATTAACGCTATAGTACAAAAATATTATATAATTACTATAGTTAATTAACAAAACAAACACATAGTTATTTTTGTTAACGCTAAGCTAGAAACTTTAACAAAATACAAAAAAACAGCTGTTTTGCTTTTACAGCTTTAGCTTTAGCACCGCAACTTAACACTAATTTAAATAATACTTTTAGCTTTAGCAATTAATTTTTTTAAGTACTGTAGTAGAGTTCTAAAGTGCATGACATTTTTCCGTTATTTCGCTAGCGGGAGCACGTGCGTAGAACTCTCTATAAAGAAAGTTCTACAGAGCACCTACAAGAAAGAAAAGAGAATCAGAAGAATAGATTAGAAGAGAAGAATAGACAATAGCAGTTAGTTAGGTTTTTTTATACAATTGATTTTACGAATAGATTTAGATTAGATACAGATAGAGCATTAATTATACGAACTTTATTAATATTCTCTTTGCACTAATACATTAATTTATCTGCTTGTTTTTTATTTGTTGTTTGCACTAGTTTCTAAGCTTTTTACGCGCATACATTGTTCTTGTTCTAAGTTAGCTAGCTAAGAGCTGACAAGACTCTTGTTTTATTAGCTGCTTTTGTGCCTCTTGTACAGTACTTAAAATATTAAAGCTTTTTAATATTTTAAATATTAAGCTATTAAATAAAGTTTATATATATTAGCGCTTAAACTTTAACATAACTGCTAAGTTTACTAGCTTAGTTAAAAAGTTTAGTAACTATTAAAAAAAAAAGCTTTATTGCACTACTTGTAAACAAACGCATAAAAATACTATTAATTAATAGCTAAAAAAAAATTAAAGTAGCTTTAAAGTATTATTTTTTTAGTGTTAAAAATTGTAAACTACTTAACAAAACATTTAATAAGCTTTACGCTTAAAGTAAAATAAAATAAGTTACTAATTTTACTTTGTTTAGCAGCTTAGTATTTGTTATTTAGC
>QYAI01000074.1:0-130556 GCA_003988855.1 Arachnopeziza araneosa
CTGGTTTTTGGATTCATTGCGCGCATACGTTGTTCTTGTTTTGGGTTCTTTGCTCTGGTTGTTCTTCCGAAATATACATATCGAGAGCTAGCTGAGGGCTAACGAGATTCTTATTTTATTGGCTGCTCCTCTGCCCCTCGTACACTACTTTTCCTGTTGGAGCAGCTCCATAGATATCACGAACGAATATAGCCGTGATTGGTGATGCCGAGGCCGTGGAGAGGGCAACCGCGATGGCGAGAATGGAAGTGAAGGAAGGCATTTTGAATCGAGAAGCTTAATTTGAAGACTGAGGTGAAATGAGTATATTGGGTTTTCCGAGAGAACTTTGTAATCGAAGATGATGATGTTGCGAGAGTGTGATTAAAAGTGATTGCACAGAGCTGTCGAGTCTTTATATCTAATTTTAAGATGAAAAAATGTCGGTTCTACAACAAAAAGAGGGCAGTACTATTCTTAGTTCATGATACTGCCGATTTCGTATCGCCATGAACCAGCTTTTCAGGACCACAAATTTGCACACGCAACTTTCACGGCATTTCGAAACTAAGTGGACGAAAGTACTGTCCACAGCACGGACGCGTAATTAGTGAGGCTTTCGCCATATGCTAAGACCCACTGGGATATGCTAGCTCAAACATCTGATGCGCACGACATATTCGAAAACTTTTCGGCATATTCATGAATGTGGGGAAAGTGGCTTGTTTTCGCTTGTTCATAATATAGTTTCAAACTGTTCGGCATTATTGATACTATAGGTAGGCATAGGTGGTGTCGAGCATACGTCAACTTGTAGGTGGCGCAAGCCCTGGCTAGCGATCAAACTGGAACTAACGTCAACACGACCTCCACAAAAAATCGGTCCTAAACGGGAGAAGGGATTCTAAAAAAGGAAATATTCAAGATTAAGAGGTCATTATACCGTCAGTTCTTAATATTCATGCGTTCGAGAATCACGCAGAGGTAATTGATAGATCCACAAGCCTCGTGCGAGGACTATGTCGGAAAGTCACAGGTTTTAGCCATCGCTGCCGGGAAAACATAGCATAAAATAAGATTGCATTGGTTATTTACATTTTAGCAGTTCTCTTAATACATTAGCCGAAATTTAGCAAATAATCTTTATTGTTAAGGATAATAATCAAATAAGCTCTTGCACCTATTTAAGGCTGTAAACCTGGTGTTTTCTGTGGTGATATAAGCAGTGGAATGAACGCGTTTTTGATTCAATCCACTGCGCCAAGAAATAATTGTAACAAGAATAGGGGGGGGAAAAGGTGGGAGAAATTCAAGCAAAGCATAAATCAGTGAGAAAATCTTTCAAAACTGGGTCTGTAGAAGAAAACAGCCAAGAGTCTATATTTAAGTCTACTCCACGCATCGACTCTAGTATATAAAATTAAGTTTTTATGGTATCATTTAATCGTTACAGAAATCATAAAAGCATTTTTTAGGTGATTTAGAAAATACACAAATATTGTAGAGACAGGAAAAATTGCAAATAAACTCCCAACGATGCAGTAGCGACAGGAAACTCAATGACCTCTTTTCTTTCCCTTACAAACGAAAGTTCTCAACATGCCACCAAATATGATCGAGCTGACAGCTGGGTTTTTATTCGAAAAGATGGCAGACGTTCGACGTAAAGGTATAGGCAATGCAGGCAAGGTTTCCTTTGCAGGCTGCAAGGCAAGCTGCGAGATCAGTGGCGGCGGGAGTAGCGATCGGTTCTGGCGCGCCCGCTGGGACAGCATTCATCGGATTTGCGTGGGTGCCAGTTTGAGTTGGGGTTGTAGGGGTAGTTGTTGGGTTGTTGGCTGTGTTTCCACTGGCAGTGTTTCCGCTAGTCTTGCTTCCTTGGTCTTGACTACCAGTAGTTGGCCCTTGAGCACCGTTCTGTTGTCTGCGGCCTACAGTAGGACCGAAGAGCTTGCAAACGTTGGATTCAAACGTATAAGCGATGCAAGACGGTTTTCCTTGGCAGGCGGCGAGACAAGCGGCGAGGTTGTCGACAGAAGGCTCGGAGATGGGAGTTGGGGAGCCGGCTGGGACTGAGTTGATTGGATTTGCGTGGGTTCCGACTGGATTGTTACCTTGGCCTCCAGGGACCTGTCGTTGAGTAAGTCCGCCAGGGTTTGATGGTGTGGGAACAACTGATGGGATAGAGGTACATCCAATATCGTAGGCGACAAGGTCGGTGGATGGTGGGAGCGAAGAAGCCGCGACAGAAAACAGTTCACACTTATTGACACCATTTACAAGACCGAAGAGGAATGAGAGGCATGCTGAGTTGGCTTTGCAATGTGCAGCGCAACCTGCGGCCGTTGCTAAGAAAATGGTTAGAATATGATTTGCAAAATTCGAGAAAAGAAAACTTAGACTTACTGATTCCGTTGGGCTGCAAGAGCGGTGTCTGGGTGACAGTCCCAGTAGGAGCTGCACCACAGACTTGGCGTGATACAATAGGGCTTGCAGAAGTGATTGAGATAACACCAAAAGCGGCTATAACAGTAGTAGATAATGAGCAATGCATTTTGAATAATTGTTGCAGACACCGGAAAATGGGTAGTGATAGTTTATGGGAAAGTGAAGTTGACTGAGAGAAAATTGAGGAAGAGCAATGAAAGATAGAAAGAAACCGAAAGTTGTGATGTTGTTGATGTTGTTGATGTTGGCGAGGATGAAGAATGAAATTTGGGAAGATTCTTAGTTCCCTTTATACTTTTCTCAGTCTATTGATCTGGAGTTCATTTTGGAATGTTGTTGTGTTGATTCACCTCGGCTAACTTCAAAATCTATTGATCCCTACTTGAAACTGCTTTTGGAGCGGAGATGTCATGTTTCGACGAGGTGGCTTCCTGAAAATAATGCAGTCCACACGAATGCGCCTCATAGTGGTCCCGATCGCGGAGAATAATCACTTGGCAGTTTGATCATACACTGTGTTTATTTCGCGAGTCGTACCTCATGCTGAGATGGACCAATTGGAGATATACCGGAGACGACAAACAATACGTACCCCTGGTTGAGCATGGATTAACGTTTCTAACGCGTGTGCCAGGCGCAGCGTAGAAGATCACTACTTTCACTTAGTCATTGATATCCTATTTTATTTTAGTTGAAGGATTTTAGGTGATAGTGACAATTCCATAGAGCTTTCAGGATATATCCATTTACGCTGCATATGCCAGCAAACATCTCTCTCTTGATTCATTTAAACACGTTCAATCTACATCACAAACCAAAGTCCAAGAGTAGCAAAGAGATTATACCTCCGTAGTTGCAAACCTAAACTAGCACCACTCGCAAACACGTGGCTGGGTGTTGGCATCCTAGAAGCAACTCCTGTTGCATTACTAGCAGAATATTTTGTTTGGCTAGCAGTAGGATAGGGTGTGATAGAAGTGGTCTTAGGCGCCGCTGTGAAGGGACAGATAGTCGTGTACAGAGAAATGACTTCGGTGGTCAGCTTTCCGATGTGAGCTGGGCAGTTGGTAACAGTTGGTGCGCAAGATGTTACAGTATAGATGGAGGTCGTATAGACTGTTGAGGTTGCGGAGAGAGCAACGAAGCTTGAAGACGTTGATGAGAAGCGACTGCTGTTTGACGATATCGAGGATGAAGCTGAGGTAGTGCTTACGGATACAGAGGCTGATGACAGGGTTGCTAATACGGTGGAAGGTGAGGAGCTAAAGCCGGCCGTGGTCGAGCTTGAGAGGCTGGATGAAGGTATCGTCTCAGTTGCATTGAGCTTGTACACCTTTATGGAATTGATGGCCCAGTACCTATTATGCTTAGATGGAGCAAAAATAAACGACAGTGTACACCTACATGTCACTAAACGTGTTTGGATTCCCGGCAACATAGGCCTCGCAGGTTGGGGCCAATGCCGAGCAAACGGAATTCTGAGACCAGATGGCACCAGCCCAACTACCACAGAAATCCGCACTCAATACGAACTTATTCTCAGAGAAATGCTTATCAATATCACATTTGCCTCTGAAGTCTGCAGCTGGCTTTCCCCAATTTCGTGGGCTTGGAGCGCCGTTGGTGATATCGACTGGGACTGCCCCTCTCGGGAAGAACCAGATCCAAATGTACTCCGAAGTCCATTCGGTAGCAAAAACGCCACCTTTGTTGGAATTGAAATCGTAGCCAAAGCTGATCGAACGATTACTATATACACTGCAGCCAGTGCCATAGCTTGCGACAACGTCGCAGTTGTCGTACATCAATGGTCCCGATTGGTAGGCTCCTGCGACGCTACAGTTAGGCGATCTGAAACTGTTAGCGGAAGTGTACTGTGGGATACCAGAGACCCTATGTGTAAGGCTACACTATAGAGCTCCAGCTCTCCTCTGTTGGTGCTGCATAGAGTGAGGTATTACAACCCTCTCTTAGGCAAGCACCGTTCCATGCCATCAGATAAGGAGGTTCATAAAATCTTGTAGAACATACGTTTGAAGAGACATCAAATTTGTTTCCTGGGTATTGACACCCTCAATAATATCAATAGTGCCTCCCTCAGGCAAATTTGGGCCGTAACTCTTCCAAGATGGCCAAGTACCGCAAGCTCCACCAGGCATATTTGAAACGTCATTAATGAACAGACCGTGGGTCCAAATCTCTTTTGTTTCCAGTCTGACACTCTCTCTGCCTGGTCCGTTTGGATCTATGACAGTCGTGGAGTCGACACCGATATGAACCGTCCCATCATCTTTGACAGACACGTAATTCTTATCCAGAGCTGTCTCCTCATCAACATATCTAAACGGATTAGTATCAAGTAATAACGTTCATCGATATCTTACGTGACAAATCCAAATTTAGGATCACTGTCAGTGACAAAATTGAAGCCATCAAGGAATCCTTCTCCGGAGTATGTCACATCTAGCGTGTAGACTCCAGGTACTGCTTGGGGCACTGCACTTGTACCTGTCGTCAAAAGAAAAACAATAGCAGTACTACTCTGAAGGAACGAGAAGAGAGTCATTTTTCGCGAAATATAAACGAAAGTGGCTGTCGAAAAGACAAAAGCATAAAGAGTTTGAAAGACCGATGATCTTACATTTCTCCCTCAAGCGGTACATTCAATATGTACCACATCAAGAAACGCCTCCAAATTTAACCAAAACGCCACAGAACATTCCTTGCAGGATTTTGAGTGTCAGGATTCGAGAGCCAAGATGTCGATCTTCCATTTCGGGGCCGAATACGCTAACAGCGTTGCTTTTTCGCCTGAGCCGCAGTAGAAGGAGCGCACTGGCGACTTGGCGCTTGGCGCTTGAGATTTAAAGGGGGTACGATCAATAATATATTCTCACCGTATCACTAGTCTTTATGAAATATTTGCATAACTCGTCCCCAACACCCTCCCGCATCATTAAAAGCCAGAGTTCGAACCGAATTATCGAAGAGGCATCTTTGAGCAGTAACACTACGTCAAACACTGGGGTTTAAAGGGAAGAGGAGGATTTAAACGAGTAATCAAGCAGAAAACCCGGGCGGGAGGGGTTTTTCTTGAGCCTGCGGGCTTTCATTTTTGCTTTTTTCCTTTTTTTGACCCCGTGGACTTGCACTTGCCTTTGAACGCAAGTTTTTCTTTTACCTTGCGCTTCAGTAATCTCCCGGTAAGACCTTACAGTACTCGATGAATTATAATAAGTAGGGTCCTGGCTGCCATAATTATGTATGCCTAGCGCTAGCACAGCACTGGTGATGGCTGGAAAAGATCATAGAAACTATTTTACTCTGTCAAGTACCAGAATAAATTCAAGCGAGTTTGGACCTGAAGTGATATCAATCTGTGAAACTTTACTCGCACAACGTAGGCAGAAAACCTTGGTCAAAACCAAATCAAAGCACAGATCTTAGAGAAAGCCGAAATGCAATCAAACTTTCATTTTCCGTAAAGCAGCTGAGCCAACGTCGGGGGCGCCAAGATCCGACCCAGTATTGATTTACTCATGTTTATTGTTAAAGCATGTGTTGAATATCTCGACCCTAAAGTTACCTCGATCTAGTCATCTTGATTGTCGAAAGGCAAGTTGGAAACTTAAAGAGCCAAGCAGGTTGGAAAAAGTCGAAACGAGATCAGAGTGCTTTGTGGAGTAATCAGCTTTGAGAAAGTCGAAAGCAGAAGTAGCCTCTAAATTTTTACAAGACCTAACACAAAGTTGAAACGAGATCAAGCTACTATTTAAAAAACAAGCAGCTTTGAGAAAGTCGAAGCAAAGAACAGGCTCTGTTAGCTATACCAAAGCCACTACAGAGTGAAAAGCTTCCGACCACAATCACACGAAGTTATTCACATTCATTGTCATAGCTGGAAAGTGTTGATTCCACACGGGAAGTTCACATCCAGAAAACTGGGCTATCTACACACACAAAGCAGGACCACAGCCGGGCCCAGACAGCGTCGACCTAATCCAGGTCCATTCTCTCCTCCTCAACCTCAACCTCCACCTCCACCTCCTCACCCCCACGCACCAACTCGTAGGTGTCCCAGTGGTGCTGGGGAGCCCAAGCCTCGATGATGGCTGGGCTGCCAACCAGCACCACCGAGACCTTCGTCTCCCGACCACCAGACATCTTCACCAGCGATGGGAGCTGGGCCGTCCACTGCTCGAGGCAGTCCATTCTCTGCTGCATGGTGGCGTACTGGCCACCATCCCCCTTGTGCTTGGGGAGGTTCCAGGCGTCGCCACCGAAGAACCAGAAGTCGAAGGAAAAGTCGACGGCTTTGTCAAACATGGTTTTGACGTCCGAGTGGGACGTGGCGACCTCCTCGGCGGTGCTGGTCATGCCAGTCAGCTCCGGCAGAGCTACGAGCTGGGCGCCGGCTCGGAGCGATTTCTCGAAGTACATGACGCAATAGGACAAGTCGCGCTTCAGAGGAGTGGTGAGGATGTGAGTGACTTGATTGGTGGTTGCGAAATTGATATCTGTGAATGGGAGAACGATCTTCGATGGCTTTTCAAGGAAGTCGAGTTTGGGACGGAGAAGGTGACGCTGAGCCATTTGATTATGGAACTTGACTTCATGATGCTCGATGGGACCGGGGAAGAGAAATTGATCCCAGTTTTGGACCAAACGGAGCTTGAACTGTTCGCGGCCCACTTCGATATAGATTGCGATACCATGAGCTTCCCATCGCATTAGACGAGAGTTGCTTGGATTGTTGACGAGGCTATAGAGCAATTGTCGGCGGGGAAGATCGATGGCATTGGCAAAGCGCTCAAGCGTAGTCTCAGCAACTTCTCGGATATACATATTCTGGGGACGGTTGGCGTGGAGCTCGGCAATATCGTCATCATAGTCTTTACGAATTTGAAGCAACAATTGATTCAGTGCTTTGGCACCTTGCTTTGTGGCAAGGAACTTCACGATTTCATCTCGGTCCTTTGGCTTGTTAGTGAATGTTTCTCAATGGTGAAGCTGATAGCACTTACGTTGGGAACAGCCATAAGGAAGAGTCTCGGGCGTTCAATCTTTGGAGGCTTCTCGCGAATGACCTTGTGCTTGGTAGGTTCCTCGCTAGGGGCTAAGCTGAAGTGGATTGATGCGATCTCAAGGGGGTGGAAGGGAGGTTTGATGTAATTCCTGTCGTTGTTTGCAGTACCAACAGCCATCTTCTCAGCAATTTCGGAGGAATAAGAACTTTCATCATCAACAGAAACTTCTTTGGAGCTAGAAAGCCCTTGGACAATTATTTTGCTGAGAGCCTGGGTAGCAGCAGGGCATAGATCAAGAGGATTTTTCGGAGCCTCGGAGTAGCCAGCAGCATCCTTGACGGTAGATGAGCTCGAAGCAACGCCTGGAGCAGAACCTGAAGGGCTGGCGCGAGTAGAATCCGACATGATGGTATCTGGGTTGGAATGATCGCGAGCCGAAGAAGTTCCTGGAGCGTCGCGAGTAGAAGAAGACTGATAACCGCGGACGAAAGCCCTACCAACGATGGCTGGATTGAAAAGATAATTGATAGCAGCGTTAATTGCAGTGTCAGGACCTTCAATGTAATGCTCAGATCGCGCTGAAGGTGATGGAGGTGGCGCAGATTCAAAAGAAGACGTGGCGCGGGGAGATGGCGTGAGTTCAATGAGAGACGTGGCGCTAGGAGTTCGAGGAGAGTTAGGAGATTGAGGCGGCCAATACAGCTCAGGGCTTGCAGGGGATTGCTGAATGTCAAGTGAGCGAGGACTTGCAGGCGATTGCGGGGTTGTAGGTGCGAGAGGGCTTGCAGGTGAGAGAGGGCTCGGTGGTGTCGTGAAATCAATATCCATTTTGTCAAATAGTTTGTGTTTACTCGGAGCTCGCTACGCTTTTCGCCGGTGCAGAATGAGGAAAAAGTTCTGATTGTGATAGGCGGTAAGAGGAGACAGAAATTCACGGGCCAAAATAAATCAGATACTCGAGATTTTCTTCGGTCAACTATTCCTGGCTCCGAGTCTCGGCGCGACGAAGAGCAAGAGTGAATGAGCATAGCCTCGCGTGCCCGTAGATCAGATAAGGATATTTTGGCATGTTATCAGAGAGCTAATTACCTCTTGATTACTTACTAAGATGCCATGCTCTTCGGAAGAATCAACAGTAAACAAAGGAATCTCAATCAAAGAGCATTGTTCCTGTGCGGTTGATAAGGTCTTGATCTATGCTTCAGACACAATTATAGCGAATTGAATTGGAAAAAATAAACAATTCAAAGCATAAGCATCAATAAGACAATTACAATGTCCCAAGAAATGAAATACAAGAACAGCAAAGCTAACCAAGAGCGTCAAGGCAAATCACAAAAATCAAGAAGTAAGCTCAACAGCAAATCCCATCTATTCATTAGAGTGCTCGTGCTAGTCTTCATGCCCATGGGTATGAGAGTGTTCATGCTCAGGTAGGTTTGCATGAGTAGGGTCAATCCATCTTACCCCCTCGGGGACTTCCACCGGTTTTAAATCAGGTAAGTTGACAGCAACCGCTTCGCCATCGCTCCTGCTCCGTCTCAGCTTTTTTTCTTTCCATACTTAATCACGGAGAAATGCGATTATAAAGTCAGTAAAGAACATACCTCATCAACACACATTCCAACCCTTCCCCCTCCTCTCCCGCGTTAATCTCTTGATGCGGAACCCAAGGCGGCACAAAGATAAAATCTCCAGGGCCCGCTTCAGCTACGAACTCTAGGCTCTCACCCCATCGCATCCTTGCCTTACCTTTCAGGACATAAATCACCGATTCCAGATGGCCGTGATGATGAGCACCCGTCTTGGCTTGGGGAGCAACTTTTGCTATCAGTCTTCCCGAAATCTCAAGAGAGTCATGCATCAAGAGCACAGGGAGATAAATTATAACAAGAAGGAAAATAGGCTCAGTTACTTGAGACGGTGCCAGCCCAAAGTTTCTGCGCTCCTACTCTTGCAAAATTGATAGCTGCTGCGCGGCTCATGCCTGGTGTTTGCGCGGTGTTGGAATCGAGAGAGTCTGACGGGATGACTCGCACTCCTGTACCTTTCCAGCCATCTTCCGGAGTAGACACAGGAGTGTGAGTATGCGGTTCAGAGGATGAGGATGCCATTATGCTGATGGTGACAGGATAGAGGGAGAGTGAGGTGTCGTTGGAAGTGGAGTTCGCTTAACCGAGGTTTACCCTGTCACGTGAAATGACATCTTTGGCTAAGGTAAATCTAGGTTAGGAAAAGTAGCAGCTGATGACTTGGTAGAAGAAATTCTTCCTGCTGCTTGTTATGAGTGGTCTTCAGAAATGATATTTTTTGCATAAACCAACAAACCAGCAGTGCTCTCCTCCGACCATTTTAAGCGAGATCCTGATTTCAATCAGGCGTCGGTAGGATGACCCTAAATTCTTCTACCCGAGGTAAAACGCTAGGATAGCTAAATCGTGACCACTTTAAGCCAAGTAAATAATTCTCAAGCTGTCTATTTTTGAACACCGCCGTCATCTGACCTTCAGATACCTCGGGCTATATAGCTATCTAATAGTGCCTTAAAATTTCAGTGAAACCGCCTGTCACTACGAAACATCGTTATAAATGATCTTATTCCATACATTCGCTTTCAGTCCAATATATTTTGCAGCACCGGCCGCTCCTGTCCAAATATTTATCGCCAGGACTCCAAACTCGAAACTCCAATCTTCCACAGTTTTTGGAGCCAAGATGTTCTCCTCCATCAAGAAATTCCTCGTCAAGTCCAAAGGTCCCCAATCACCACCACCACCAGCCTACTCCCTCCAGCTCACCGGGACTGCTCTCCCCTTTATCCTCCACGAAAAGATAAACGCCTCGGACATCCCACAATGGGAGTGGACGAACCACCAATGCCGCACCTGGCTGTACCTATTCTGCGTAGAGAACTTCAGCATGACGCCCGAAGAAGCCACCGCGGCTGCCAGGAAGTTTGAAGGGAACGGCCCTGCCATTTATGCCATACAGCATAAGACGTGGCAGAAGTGGCTTGGAAATCAGAGGGGCTGGTCGTTGCGTATGAGGATAAAGACCGTGCAGAGAAAGGAAGGTGCCATCCCCAAAGGAGTGACAGTAAGAAATCAATGGTGATTTTGCAGGGTCTTGAAAGGCAGGAGATTAATATTTGAGCAAACTGCTGTTATTGAACAGGATTTGATAGTCTTACTCTGGTTGGAGGCTGAGCGATCATCAAGAAGTTTAGACGCACAATCACAACTTTTTTGGATTAAATGGCTACGTTCCCTCACTACATGAACATGCAGCACCAATATTTATCCCATACCCGCTCAAACTTATTCTCTCCAGCTCACGATGATCAATCAAAAACTTCCTATGTCATTGCCCAAAAAAAGAAGCCAAAAATAAGGTTCAAAGACATCACCAGACCTAGAAAGCATCGACCAGGCCCATTTTGATAACGCTTAAGAGTCTGCTGAATAAGCTAGGAGATTTACTTTCGTCATAAAAAAATACGTCTTAGTATAAGTTTAACATTTTCAATTTTTTTCCTTGCTCTCCATTCTCAAACCACAACACGAAATCACAACCAGCAACTCTCGGATCCCGTTCAATCTCAGTACAACACACACAAATCTCCGCATGCGCTCAGCACCACCATCTGACCCTGCTTTTCCAGCCAAAATGAACCCGGCCCAAAATTTTGACCATGCGTCTACCTCTGGCGGTGACTTGAAGACGCTGGGGTACATTTTCGTCGCAATCCTTATCGGTCTCGTGGCTTCCACTCTTACACTAGTAGCAATTAAGTTTGCACATTTCCTTAACAACAGAATGAGGCTGAGGGCGCGGGGCGAGTTGGACCAGGAGATAGTGTTGGCGATGCGGTTGAATAACAGGGTTTTGGGAACCCCAGGAGGCGTACAACGTGTTTATGATGAGGACTGGATCAGATGGTATGGTGTATTAGATCAACAGCATAGTGATTTGCCGTGATGATCAATAAGTGGTGGGCTTTGTATAGAGAAGCCAGCTAATCGAATCCTACTACGGCTAGGATTTCATCTGGTAGTCGATTTGTTCACTCTCACAGTAGTCAAATTATACTTGAAATTTTCCAAAGAAACCTTAGGGAACTGTACAGAAGAAATTTGTATCAATTAGTTGATAAGTTTAATTTTGCAGAATCTTCTCTCCTGCTCTTAGACTATTGAGTTCGGTTTCGAGTGTGTTTCTTTTCTTGATAGGCTCGTCTTCATCACCCGCAATCTGATGCAGTTCAGCGTCCGACATCTGGCCAATGAAATGCGGAGAGAAGATCCAGAGAGGGCTCGTCTTGCCACTGACGAGAAAGTGACCAACTGCTTGCAAGCAGACAGCATCTACAAACCTCTTGCGTGCAACCTTATAGTAAGACTTGAGAGTATCATGCAAGTCTTGGATGGTGTGGTCGTCTTTGCTCATGATCACTTTCAATATGTTGTTGAGGCGTAAGAGCGGCTCTCTGTGGTCATCTTGGGTCTCCCATGAGTTGAGGTTCTCAAGTTGGAGCTTCAGTCGTGCCTCTCGCGACTTACGCACGTTTTCTGCGAAGTAATGATTCATTGTCATGAGATTTCCATGGCGCTCAATCTCAACCAGGAACAAAACTTGCTGCAGAGCTTTTTCATATGACGGAAGAAGAGGGTGGATTAATTTCTCCCATAGCCGCTGGCAAAGCGTGTCATCTTTGCAGCAGTATTAAAGAACCTTGTAAATGAAGTGATCAATTTTGCGAATCACTTTTACCACATGATTCTGGGCATAGTAACCCCATGCTTTTGATTGTTCAGCGAACAATGACGGCATCAGCGAGGGGTTTGTCGTTCCAATTTCAAAACCTTTTGATCGATTGTACTTGGATGTGATCCATTCCATCATGCCACCCTCCGCGGGTTTGGGTACTGGTTCTTTTTGAGACATAATGCCTCGTAGCTCCAAATACTCCGGCGAATCAGGGGCAGGAGTTGAAGGTTCTACTAAAGAGCTGAGATTATCGCGATCAATTGAGACCGAACTCGATATGACAGGAGAGGGAGTTTCAGACTCGGAACCAACAATTCCAAACTCCCGTGTGAATCCTCTCTTATGTATGGTCTCCGAGAAACTCTCGTTCATCTCTACGACAAGTGTAGCTAACCTGAAAATGTCATCCATTTCAAAACATTCATCACGACCGTAGTATGCGTCAACAGCTTTTGTCGAAATCTCACGGAACTTAGAAGCGATGTTGATGAGGTGGTTTCGCTGTTCATAAGCCGTCTGTCTCACTGGGCCCATGATCTCTAGCTGGTGCTTGAGCTTTTCTATCCTTCGAATATCTACAGCGACTCCTTGAAAACTCTGGCGGGTAATATCGACCAAGAGCTTGTCCAGTCGATGCTTCAGAGCCTTCATACCTGCTCTCTCTTTTGGAATAGAGCTCCAAGGATCTTGGGTAAAGAACGTGATCTCATTCAAATTACGCTCGTCAAACGTGATGCTAAGATCGCTCTGGCTCCTATTGCAAACAACTGTATATCCTAACTCGAAATGGATCTTGCCCTCTGTATTTGTAACAAGCTCAAAAACCTTTCATTGCTTTCTTCAAGCTTGTCTTCGGCTCCTTTATCAACAAGACCAGGCTTGGTCAATACTCCTAGCGTGCGTTGACCATTATGATCGGCATCTTCCGCCATTTGAATTATCTCTTGAGTAGTGAGATCTACATTAGCAGGAACTACAGCTCTAGTAATATTTAGCGACATTCCTTCAAAAATCCAAATATTGTTAGTACTCACAGTATAATACTTCTTGGATTACTAAGATATTTTCCTACCATCTACCTGACCAAATCCATATCTAGCTTTGTCGTTTGACCTGCTGTAGGCTCTGATGGGTTTCAGTAAGCTTGAGTTTGCCTTAACACGACGAAGGAGAATTACTTCTAAATAAGCCAGGAAGATCAACAACACTGAAGTGCTCATATTCGGGTCCCGAGAGCTCAAGTTTTAGTATATTGTCGGAGAAGGACTCCATATCAATTGCCCGATCTTGTCCTGGTCGTGGAAGTCCCATACATTCGGATGCCTACGTAGAGCACAATACGGAGTTAGCATAGCGTGGCTCTATTCATAATATGACGACTCTTCTTTTGATTGCGCATACTTCTGCTAGAATGTCCGAGAAGGTTTTCTTGTCCAATGTCTTCATTTTCTTTTTCCCAAACGCTGCTATCGCATCTACTGTCGAGCCATCTTGTCCGTGAGTAGTCATGATGCTGGCTTCTGTAGTTAGGACTTTCGAGCGTTTGAAAACGATCTGAGTTGGGAACCGCGTGCAGAGACCGGAGTCACGAGGGAACGGTAGTCCAGTAAGGCCTTCAAGGACTGAACTTTTGCCGCTTGATTGATCTCCCACGACAACAAGCTATCAGTCTCTTATCAGAATCGCAGTAAATAAGTATGTACCCAAATGAACTGACCTGTGGAAGAGATACATATTGATCCAACCGTAAATCGTACAACTCATCAATCTTTTGCAAACGGGTTCGGTCTTCGGCCAGCATTTCGAAGGTTGTGCTAGCGAAAAAAAATCTCCAAAGTTCTGTTTGGTGATGATAATTTAAAGGTTATTATTAGCGAGAGCAGCAATATCGTCGGATAATTCTCTCAAAAGTTGAAGCTGGCTCAGCACGAGCTCACCTTGTGGTTGCTTTCATTCACTTCCAGAACCCTCTATGGTTTCATATGCAACGAGAACCACTTTATGGCCGAATTAGACTGTGGAAAAATGAAACCAGATTATTTAATTGGCTGGAATATTGGATATCTAATCGGGGAAATCCAACCCTTGCAGCCGGGCTAGATCTGGGCTGGCTCTGACTCATAGCTGACGAGCCGCGAGCGGCGCGGAGAGAGAGTTTGCTCCTTCACAACCTAGAAATTCGACAAGATTTCTGATTGATTTGCCATCCATTCGTCAGAATGGATCTAAGCATTGCCTCAACTCAACCACCGTTGAAACTACGAGAGCGAGAACTCTCAAATGCAATACAAATACGATTTGTGGTACCGCCTCATTCAAGCATCTTCTCAGCTTCAGCTGCACAAGTCCTGAATACAAAAGTGAAACCCCCAAGATACTTCAAAGTTTTTGCTAGCCACATTCCAAGCTATTGAAACACTTTATCAACAAACTATTGACAACACTAAATAACAATGCCCCATCAGCTAAACTCCCTACAGCCGACTTCTGGGGCCTAGAGAGCATCGAAGATGGCTTGGTTGATCTGAACAGTTGGGATGCTCGGCAAACGATCGTCGATGTTTACAAAGTGGTTGCACGACCAGCTGTGGGGACTCCAGGAATAGTTGGAAGCGAACTCAGATCCAACTCTATTTTGATATCCGAGCAAGAAGTGTTGGAGATTCGAGGATCGCACCTACTTATTATGATTGTTATTCGTTATCCATTGAGAAACATATTCAGCAGGAAGAAGAAGTCAAAGACCGAGGAATCACGAAGGACTTTCCTCATTCCAGCCGAACTAAAGCCAGTTGATCTTGTCAAACTAATGAAACTGACCGACAATGTGACAGGCCTTTTTCAGACACAATACAACTCCGAAAATCTACTGACAGACACTCGAACAGCCACGCAGCTGGGTTGGAAGCATGGTACTCAACTGATGCTGGAGATGTCATGAGCAGTTCTTAAAAATCCCCTCACCTGTGTACGCCTGAAACATGATTTGCGTAGTCAATCAAGTTTCTCTATTTTGTCCCTACTGCCCTGATTCGAATATTCTTCCACCCTGTCTTCTTTTCCCGCCAACAATCAAGTGTCCAAAAATAATACGCTACATCTCTGCCACGACAACAGCCTACGCAGGCCTTGGAGGATTGGTTCAACCAATGCGGTCGATATTTATGCCAATCAAAAGAGGGACTATCCTGTTTCGCCAATTTTTCGAAAAACGGTACTAGAAACTTCCATCTCAGTCCTGAAGAAATACTATTGGCGCATAATTATGGTAGTCCAAAGGAGGGGCCTTGTTGGTAGCTAAGCGATTGTAGGCCTCAAAGATAGCGCGAAGCAGCCGACCCCGAGTAGGCCTGGTCCTAGGCCTCAAACTTTCATATCATCCTAGCACAATCTATTCAAGGTTTCTCAAATTTCCAAATCGCCATGTCCTAGAGAGTCGGATGTGATCACAGCCATCACTTTGGTATCAGAGAAATTTGACGCATGGTTCCAGACAGCAGCTATCGTCTTCTAACCTTTGGGCATGACACATAATTGGAGACACTTCATATCTATGGTTGGTATTGGTGCATAGTCCGGTAAATTCTTTGCTTCCATAGGTCGCAGAGAATATCACAGGACAGCACCATGGCCCCATCGAAAAAATCTCAAAAACGCCAGGAAGCCAAACTCATGGGTCGTTTCTATGAACCGTTGATCCTTCTTCATATTCTCGATGAAAATGGTGGGCAGAGGATATCCCGGTGTCCTTCAGGAGAAGTGGCCGTGCCCCAATTAACGTCTCGAGAGCTGAGAAGAGCCTTCCAAGAGCAGCTAGCATACGTTTGCGATCGCACTAAAGGGGGTGACACTGTCACAGCCATTGCACTTGAGGCACAGCCTTCCGTTGTTGTATTCTGGGTAGCTTGCAATGAAACTTTTTCTTCAAGAGCAAGAACCTTCCTCGAAAATATTCTGAGCATCCTGAAACGTCTCGGCCTCTCGGAATACGAACCTGCAAAGGCTGCCTTAGAGGATGAGATTGTTGAGCAATGTATCCAGTTTAACTTGCAAAGAATCCAAGTATACCAAAATTTTCTGCTCCGAAATTTGAAACCGTGTTTGAAGCATCTCAAGACTTCGAATGATGTAGCAGGTGGGCTGCCTTGGCTTCCGTCTCCTAATAAAATAAGTTAATGCTGCTCTTAGACAAACCCCTGGCAGATTGGCTCCAAACTTTCCGAGCCTTCAAAAAGGATTTACCCGGTTTGTGCCGCTATGCATATCGGGAGAGGTCAAGCCCATATCTAAGGGAGCTTATTCGACATATTGGTGAAGAGACTTCTGAAATAACCGAGACTGAATCCAAGAGGCAGCTCTTTCTCTTGACTCGCCACTTTATTGGCAGGCTAGGATCTCACATCAAAGCAGCAAAAACGCTCATCATGGCCGGTCATCGACGGCAGGATCTGTTTGACAATTTTACCATCAAAATTCAACCAACACCCAAGGCCACTTTAACACTACGTCCAACAGACCGCGTCACAACGTTGAACGGCATCTTGAAGCGAATGCTTCCTCATCAATCAGCCGACCTTGATAGATATCAAGAAACTTTGGCTTCTATGGACACAAAGTTTGAAATCCAGAAGAAACTCATAGCTACCTACGAAGATCAAGATTTTACGCCGAGAGTGCATGCTGAAGTGAATTTACTGGAACACTTCCACAGGAATCGCCTACCCTTTGTGGATAATGATAAATTTATTGGCTGCAGTAAACCAGCTTGTTACTGTTGCTATCACTACATCTCTCATCATCCAGGTGGCTTCGTCCGACCTGCGTCCCACGGAATTAGATATCTCGCTTGGCGACCTCCGAACGTGGAGGATCCCGAGACGGAGTGGAAGCACCAGCTCGACATTATGAACAACATGATCGGTCAGATTAGGAGGGACACTTTCCGCCAAATCGAGCAATGTACAGGGCCAAGTCCCTGGCGACCGGACTCTACGAGTGGAATCACCTATTCGATACCTTGGAATGGCTTGAGACAGCAACCAACCTTGTGTAAGTGACTCAGAAGTCAACACCCTGTTCAACGTCTGATATTTTTAGTCCCGGATGAAGCGGTAGATGTGAATGATTTCTCGGATCGTGAAGAGCGACACGGAAGCCCTGGCTCAGCGGATACGACACCCGTGTTTGATGATTTTTCTGATCGTGAGCAAAAATACGAGAGCCCTGGGACAATTATTACAACACCATCATACCTTGTGAGTGAGCACGATAGCTCGGACTCAGACTCGGAGTCAGAGTCAGATGTTGGTGGCGCATCACTGTGAGTTGTCAGAGAAATGAGTCTGCACATGGTTCCTCGTTTCTGAACAGTTCTCGGTTTCATTGGACAAGATTGCAGTAGGATATTTCAAGTGCTGGGCAAAATCGAGTCTGTGATTATGAATGTTGGACTCTCTTTTTGTTATGAGAACACGGATGATCTAATGACTTTGGCTTTGGCTAAGCTTCAATGGTTCTGAAAGTTTTGCGCATTTTTAAATGATAAATTGAAATTTCTTTTTACAGCTCGTCGTCTTAAACCAGTGTTAAAACAATGCTATTGAGAACGCGTTCAATTTCACATTTACTGGTTATCACGGCTGCACATATATGTCTGACAATGCCAATGTTGAGGAAAGTTCAAACCAAAGTAGTCATTACGTCGTCAAGAAAAATCAAAGTAACTAAATGAACACATTTTGCCAATTCCCGACCTCCCCTATCCCTTCACAGTCCCAGATCAGGCTCTATTTCCCTTCGAATGCACCTTTTCTATGTGTCTATCACGGTTATCTAGCCTCGGAAACCCCTTCCTAGAACGAGAGCAAGAGATGTGCGGGCAGAAATACTGCCTAGCACCAAGTACCTCAGGATGCACAGAGCCAACATGCCGATCGAGATCTTTCGAGTATCGAAATCCTTCGCTGGAGCACGGCTGGAAAGTGCATTTGAAAGGCTTCGTGTGCACCTTTTCATGAGTGCTATGGGAAACCATATTAGCAACCTATTCGTGCGGAGATTTTTATAATTACTTACTTGACTTCGTGTCGCTGAGAGAACGTTCGAGGGCAGTATTTGCAGGCGAGTTGGTGGTTGACAGAGTGTTTGGACATTTCTGCTGCGGGGACGGCTGACATTGTAACATTGAAATCATGGTCGATCGGGGATGGACTTGAGATGGTAGTATTAAAATCATTGTCGAATGTGAACTGGGAATAGTCGCTGGACACGGGGTATGATTCTGAGGAGTACTCTCCATACTCAAACGGAACAGAATTGTGGTTGATATACAGGGGTTGTGTGATAGGAGATGCAGAAACATATTGGTCAGGGGGGAGATATTCAGGTCTGCGAGTTAGCAATCGGGGATCGATCGTCCTATCCAGGTAATTCTGATTGGGTTGATGCTGTTGACCTCCTCAAGATTGCTGTTCTTGACCGTCTTCTGTCTCCCCCTGTCCGCGATACATCTCTGAACCTGACATGGGGCCGAGAAAGAAATAGGGTTTAGGGAGAAAAGAAATGTTTGAGTGCAAGAACACAAGAAACAAGTGTCACCGGAGTCATTTCGAAGTATAAAAAGGCTTCAAACTCGAGGTGCTCACAAGCGATTCGCCGGAAAACAACAATAGGCCTCAAAATTAGCGTAGAAATCCAGGCAGCCAAAGGCTTACTTCAGCTCAAATTGTGTTAGAGGCCTCAAATTTAGTGCCAGTGGGTTGCGCAAAGAGGGCGCACACCGAAGAGAGCCCCTGTTATAGGCCTCAAAATTTGGTGTGATGTGGCTATGCACCCCACGCTGTACTCGGCCAAAGAGCCGTCCCAGGCCTCAAACATCCACTGTAAGTTGACGTGTACGTCTGAGACGAAATATGGCGGATTCCGTGGTTTACCAAATATTGTATTTCACAGCCTCATCATATAGAAGAAATTGTCAAGGCTAGTCCGGCACGGCATTTGGTTGATCGCTTTTTAATTCGACAAGCAACGACATTGGTTTACATCTAGGGGGCAGTTCCGTGTGAGGCGTTCTGGATAAGCTCATTACGATGAAGAGAATTTCAAAATAGATTTTTTCATGTCGGCTTCCACCGGTAGTTTTGAGCAAGGGAAATTTATTTAGTAAACCATTACGAGAACCACAGCTGAAGATAACACTAGCAATCATTTCGTGTTTATTTCGACCACCCTTAGAGAGAAGTTTTTGATCCCCTGCTCTTCTTACCCTTCTTGCGAATGGAACCCCAGTGGAAGTCCTCTGCTTCGACTTCCTTTACCTCATCTTCCTCTGGCGGTGGAGGAGATGACACTGCTTCTCCCAATTTTTCAACCAAAAGGCCCGACACACTAGAAGTCTTATCGAAGTCGCTGAGATTATAGTCTGCGGAGATGGGTGTGAATTGTGGTTGAACCTGAATATTCTCAGTGCCTACACCGCGTGTAAACAAGCGATCAAAAATGGACAAGTCGGATTTATTCTTACCAATAATTCTAACACCAACGTAACGCTTGCATGTTTCTGTGCCTTTCATGAGGATTTCCAGTTGTTTAGTTAGCATTTCACGCTGAGTGCGACTTTCAACAGATTCACCAGCAATACTGGTCACGCAGTCCTTGGGCATGGACATGACGGTCATCGGGGAGAAAATCTCATGTAGCGAAGAGATAAGTTTAGCTTCAATGACTTTAATCGCAATGTCATCAACGAAACGATTCAATGCCACCTTTCAAGACACGGGACAGTATTAGCGAAGGTTTGTATAGGTTGAGGAGAATTTAACAGAAACAACGGACCTTGTAGTAGGCTTCCATACATTCCAACGCTTCAGAGCATGCAAAGCGATTCATGTCCGGCTCTGTCCGCTGTGAGAGAGCTTTGGCAAGTGGGCGAAGGTCTCCATCAAAATGCGCTGAGTCAAGTGAGGGCACCCGGAAGAAGTCCTTTATGATTTTGGAGCATTCATCCAAAGCCCGTTGGGTGCGAGCCTTCTGAAGACTTTCTGTAAAATCAGAGTTGTATGTGATTGGATGGCTTTTTTGATGAGGTTTCAGCAACTCAGTAGTCTCCACCTTCAAATCTGCCAATAATTGATTCAGAGCAGGCTCGAAAATATTTCTAAAGAGTACTTTAGAGGTTGGAGCATCAGCAACGTAATCACTTGCAAATTGAAGGAAATCTTTGGTCGACCTCCAAACTCTTTCAATGTGAGTCCGGGTAATCGCGTCCCAGGGAGTTGATTGTTCCCGAAACAAATCTGCCACTACCATAGGGTTGAAAGATCCTGGTAACTCTCGGCCTTTGGTCCTTTTCATTAAGGTCTCTATGTGCTCCATAAACTTGATTCGTGTGATAGAAATGGGCTGGCTGGCTGGAGTAGAGATCAAATTTGAAGATATACTGGTGGCAAATGTAGTAGAACTTTTGATCTCCATGGAGCTTTCGATGTCATGGAGATGGCCTCGCCTGTTAATATGCTCTCCAAATTCTTTATTGAGATTCTGTACCACAGCGCGAATGCGTTTGTGAAAGCCAGTTTCAGAATAAGCATCCTCAAAAAACGGATCATTATATGTGCCGTCCACAGACGCTTTAACAATAGATTGAAATTCTTGACTTATATGAAGCAAATAAAGTCTCTGTTCGTCCAGTGTAGCTCGTGGCTCTCCAAGTTTTTTGAGCTGATTGCAGCAAGCTGTAGTTTTGACTTCAATCTCATTGATCAAGCTCGGCAGCTCGGCAGCGATCTGTCTGAGAAGTACTTGACTCAACCTGTTCCGCAACTTTTCGATACCTAACAAGGCACGGGGCAAATCGTCCCAGATTCCCTGCGAAAAAAATTCCTCTTCCTTGACGTTGCGATCCGCGAGTGACCACTCTCCTGTTTCAGAGTCCATGTTCTTCAAGACGTGCCAGCCTAGCCGGAACTCAACATCTTGATTTTTTGCAAGAGAAACATAGGACGCTTCGCTCCCAGACATTGGAATCAGTGTGTCCGGCTTGGTAATGACACCTAGAGTCCGATTACCTGGTTTATCGGCAGCGCGAGCGAGTTTCAATACGATCTGATTCGCATAGTCATTTTTTGCTGAAACTACTGCAAGGATAATGCTCCTTGGTTCTTTCATGTAGGTTTGAACGACATCTTGCACAAGGTCGACATCGGAAAGCGATTGTTGCTTTGTTTCCGAGTGGATGAGGCCAGGCAAGTCCACAATGGTCAAGTGAGGTCGATCAGGACCTGAGACTTCAATACGAAGGATATCTTTCGAGAACGCTCTGCCATGTGTAGAGATTTCCAAGGCTGCTTTTGCAGCCTCGATTAGATTTGGCAGCTTATCGAAGTCCTCTAGTTTTTCACGAAAACCCCTGAGAAAGAGTTGGTCCAATTCGTTCCGTGATTCGTGTGGGACGATTGACACGCTGACATCAATTTGTGGTGTCTTGCGAAGGACCAATTCGGTTGGAAATCGGGTACACAAGTTGCTTTTCGTAGGAAATGGCACGCCGGATATCGCTTCTAGCACAGAGCTTTTTCCAGATGACTGGTCCCCACAAACGATAATCTGAGGCAACGAGACATAATGACTGATACCTTGCGAGCGTAGACAATCAATAGAATCCAGTAGTTCAATCTGATCTTTAGAAGACAGTTCGTTCAGAGCATCTCTTTGAAACGGTTTTGAAACCATTTTGATCTTTGAAAATCGTAGCCGAATTGGTTAACGATGCGAAAAGGTAAGATGCCACAATTGAAGTTCAATAGCAGAAGTTTTGGGATGTGAGGCAATGAAGAAGAAGCAAGGCGCGAGTGAAAGAAAAGCCAGCGATAACAGCGAGCATGAGATTTATACGCTGCCTTATTGTTGGTTTTGTGTGTTTGGCTGCTCAGTCCGTGTCACCTAACTGTTCTTGACTCGCGCAACTGTGGCCTGGTTGGACCGACTCGCATGAACACACTAACCATTTAGAGTGGCATTTTCCTCCTTGAGATAGAAAATAATGATAGGGTAGAGCGGCAAGGTGATCAGTTTCATGGCATGCACCGTAGGCGCCTTGTTTGTTGGCTCATAGCCACTGGCCAACTCTGGCGAGGCGCATTCTCCAGGTTACACCAGGATGTCAGCGTGGGGGACCGTTTGTTCTGGCCTGCCATTTCATGCAAGATTCCGACAAATTCACAGATTTGAGTAGAAATAATTTCTATCGTGCTCGAGAAATTGTAAGATAAGAGTTAGTAAGAGAACAAATATCAAAGCTTTTGGTATGTACTTGAAGCAACCCAAAAAAATTCTTCGTCCACGAAGCATGTTGAAAATATCTAAGTTGCTGTTTGTATTTAAGAGGCAGAAATCAACAAATAGAATCGGAAGGGAATGAGATCTCACATTTTATACCGCACGTAAAAAGTCTTACACACTTAGAGTTTAGAAGTTGAAAGTTGAAAGCCATTCACTCTTTTGCCGCGTTTAAACACATATAGTATTTGGATCTCATGTCACGGAAAATTTATCTGCAGCAAGCTCGGCATAAACGTAAAAGAACGCCATGCATTCCGTCTTCTGATTACCTCTCTCTTTCTATCCAATATATTTAAGGAGACTATTCACGTGCTTTATCCCAAGAATCATATATCCTACATGCTCGAATATACTGTAATATACCTCCTCAACTATCCAAGTTCTTCCCTTTAAATGGTCTCAACGCCATAATTACCCCTAACCTTTGTGCCCACATTGGCATCATGTTAATAACAGCAGCCTGAAGCCCATGCCAAAAATAGCCCGCGACAACTGTCCTTCCACACCCCACTTTTTCTAACGCTGCCTTAGCAAAAGTCCTCGACGTTGGCCGGAAAAGATTCGCTGCACGTTTATCCTGGCCACTCTGTGTATTACCCGAGAGCACCGTCAAGACCTCAACTTTAAAGCCCTCAGACTGCATCTCAATACTCAAAGCATTGCCCCATGCGCTGAGATATGCCTTGGTAGGAGAATAAACGGGCATGTATGGCATTCCTGTATAGGCGAGAGAGCCAGTGTTGAGGATCAGAGCGGATTCGTTCCGGGTTAACAGCGGAAGCAGAGCATGAGTGAGATGGGTAGTGAAGAGCAAGTTGATGGAGATGAGATCGTCAATCTCCTTGGTCGTGTGGTCTGCAAAGGTCGTAAAGTCCACTGCCATATTTCCAGTTCCGCCAACATTATTGACGAGGAGCGTAAGATGGAGGTCCTTGATACTCGCAACGAGGTCCCGAATAGCAGGAGCTGTTACCTCAGTAGAAGTTGCTGCATCAGCGACAAAAGTTTGGAACTGGGTCTTAGGAAATGATGCAGATAGTTCGGACTGAACTTGAGATAGCTTGGTTGGGTTTCGGCCGTGTAGTATGATGTTGAAGCCTTCGGAGCAGAGTTCACGGGCGATTGCTTGGCCAATACCGTCGCTACTTCCTGTGACAAGTGCCCAAGCACCACCATTGTCCTTGTTATATTTTTTCAGAGAGCCAGAGCGAAGGTAAGAGTAGAAGAATTGGAACAAGTGGTAAATAATGACCAGAATCCATAATATACCAACAGCACCAAAAAATGCTAAAGCTTTCTCGGACTTTGATAGCATATCTAAGGCGTTCTGAGAGAGAAAATAGTATGCAAGATGTCTGAAGTATCCGGTTTGGAGATTGAAGAGAGGGATTTAGGACAGAAGTAAGATAAGATATTTCGATATTGTTTTAATTCGCAATAAAGGGTGTTCTACTTTACTTATATACACTTTAACGCAGGCTGGCACAATTACGTTTACTTGAGCAGAGCATAGATGGATGCGAATCGAACATGCTAAACGAGATGTCCGAGCTGTCGGACCCGCTGAGGCAGAAGTCATGATGATTCCTTGGAACGCCCGAAAAATACCCGTCGCAGGCATCGCGATTGGTTCGTGCGCCGAAAAAGTGCGACCAGAAACGCCACAGCCGTCAGTGATGGAATAATTAACGTCCGGTTCAGTGATGGTAGTGATCCCGTCGGCACAAATATTTAATCTCTCTGCAACTGTACAACATCATAGAAATAGAAAGATTCTTCTAAATTTAAATTGCAAGTGTAGAGGTTATCTCTAATCTTCCGCCCAAAGCTCTAACTTTAACTTTATCCTAGTGTTCCCAACCCAATCGCCTCCCTACAATCTTCTAAATAATCCTCTCACCCATTCTTCTGGTATCCCTTCCAGTTGCATCCCTTCACTCAAATAACTCTCTCTGATTAGAACATCAAGCTGATAGCGAAGAGTCTGTGGTGATCCGAGAGGTTTCGCCTTCTTCTCCTCATTCCTCGCTTTCTTTTCAAACCATTTATCACATAGAATCTTCATCCCTATTGGGATTAAAATACCGAAGATGAGAAATATAAAAACGACTAAGAGGATAAATTCAGGTGTGGTAGATATGCGGCTTTGGGGTAAAAGTGGGCCGTGACGGTGACGATTGCGGCGGCTGACAATGAAGAATTTGTGGGCGCGGCAGTGATTGTGACGGTAGATGAATAAAAAACTTGAGCTTTTGTAAGTTTAGGTATGGTTGCAATTGAAGTTGGGGCTAGAGCTTGAGTTGAGGAAGATCCATACTTGTAGAAGCTGAGATGGTGGTGGCGGCGATATTTTATAGGTGCGGAAAAGGTTGAGAGGAAGATGAGATCAAGTGGGAGAAATAAGTCGGAAGAAAGAAAGCTTTAGGGATGTAATAAGTCACAATCTTCTGGTGAAAAGACAGGTGACATCATTCAATATTCTTAAATTTCGAAAGTTTTAGTACGTTTTAAACCTTCCAGATATCCAAGTCGGGTTGGAAATTTCCCTAATACTGTAGCCTCCTCGGTCTTTGGTATATTGAAAACAGAACAATAACGCCCAAAATGTATCAACCCATCTTTTAGCTACAGAATATCCATGAACGAATGAAGAGATAAGAGGCTTGAAAAGAGAAGGATAGGAGGATAGAGTGATTTCACTAAAAAGTCATGTATGATTTAGCCATAAATGAAATTTGCAATGTTGTAAGCTCAGAAATGAAGATATTAACCTCCATGATTTTATTGTCACAACCTCCAGTCTATACTCAAACACCAAAGACCGTCTCCCAAATCCCTGCAAAAGCAAAAGCCGAACGCTTTTTATCAAAATCCTATTTTCCATACACAGTCTCAAAATCCCAACTCCAGATGAAACCTGCTCCCTCTTCGAGTAAGACCCTCAAACCACAGCACCCACGGCATCCTCTTGCTCATCAATACAGACTCCATCCCCTCTACCTCCCTCTTTTCCATTTATTCTGCCTTCCATCACCGCTCTCTTTTTTTCCGCTGGCTTCCTCTCCGTCTTCCACATCCACCACCCTAGGAACAGCAAAGCCACGGCTGGACCACCGATCGAGAGAGAGAGGAAGATGGTTAAAGAAAGTCTCTTCCTTGCGGCATCCTGGACTTGGATCCATTCGCTTTGGGGCGGCATGATGATTACTCGAGTGTTCGATTTTGACGGGTTTTGATGAGGAGGGTGTAAAGGTAGAGTTGTGAGAGGTGAGAGGTGAGAGACTTTGATGAGGAAAATTGCAAGGATGGGAAAACAATTCCTTGATGATTGGAGTGCTTTATAGAATTCCCAAAAAATTAGTGCGACTATAATTAGAAGGAACTAGCGATGGCATTTGACGGTTCAAAGCACTACTCGTAGTGCCTCTATATTACGGAACGGAAACTTAACATTAATATCCCAAAACCCAGCCCGCCAAGAAAAACGTAAACTTCCGATTTCCTGATCCCATTTTCAAATCCAATCTTCTATGGTCTATTCAATATAAAATCCAGTGAAGTTTTGACGTTATTCAAATCCAATTCAAGCAGCAACTTCCATGTCTCAATCTCCTGAATTTCGATCTGATTCTCCAACCTCCTCTCCAACACCTCCTTCTCCCTCTTGACCTTGTCCAGTTCCAAGTTGTACTTCAGCTGGATCAACCAGATCTTCCGCACCAATTCGTCCTCCCTGTTCTCCCTGTCCCATCTCTCCTTCAGCCGCTTTTCTCTCTCCTTCTCGTCCCTGTCTTCTCTCTGCATCGGCAATACCAGCACCAGATAGCATATGACGTATCCAAGAAGCAGGAGACATGCCACATGGAGCATGGAATACATCAAATACAAGGCAGGTAGCCAGTTTTTGCCTTGTCCGGCTGTTCGCGATGCGTGGGTTGCGTTCATGGTTGTTGGAATAGAATGGGGTTCTTGGGATGTGTGGTTTGGTGATAAGAAGCTGTGACTCTTGAGATGTGTGGTTGGATGAGAAGGATGTGATTTGAGGAAAATGAAAGAATAAATACTTGAGGGACAGGTCCTTTATTCTTCCCCCCGTCATCCGAAATTCATTTGAAGGGTAGACTAGTGGTCATATCGTCATTTGACGGATCTCTTAGCTTCACTTACACCAAGCTAACCTTAGTGAAACCTCCCAGTCTAAAAAGTCTATTCTTTGAGGAAGAGCTAATTCCTCGAGAATTGGGACAGCAGAAACAATTGCAGGGTAGAATTCCAAAAAGATTACTCGATAAGGACTATGATCCAATAAAAACACAGCCTAGTATAAAAACGTAAATTCAGCCAAAAAAACACCAAAAAAAAGGATATTCATTACGAAGGTTTTTAACCTTTTCGTCGTTTTTGCTTCACTCATATGGTGATACATGTGAGCAGTAATTACAACACATATATTTTTCTCAAAATAACCACAAATAGACAGACCCCGTCACTACAGCCATACGTAATGCTCCAAACCAGCCTGAATTCGCAGGCGCCCTTGATATGAAAGTTAGAAGGCCGTTCGAGCTGCTATTAGCGCCTCCATTGATGCTTGAGTTTCCCGTCGTCGCCGCCGTCGCTGCCTGAATACAAGGAGCATCAAACACACCAACGGTAGCAAACAATGAGAACATCCAAAAGTGAATGTTCTAACTTACGATGTTGAGACTTAAACAGTCCTCATCAATTGGCTCTGTATTTGAGCCTACAAGTCCAATAACCTCAAGCCTAGAAGCAGTGATTCCAGCAGCTGCAAAGTCTGGAGCTCCACTTGCAGAAATTCCAGTTGGCGCACCAGATGATTGCGGACAACTAAATCCCTATTCTCAAATCGGACTCGCACAGCTTCAAGATTGCGGTATACACAAAATTCCCCCTATCGATCGGTGCAGTTCGATTGTATTTCTGAGGAGGTTGAAACCTCTTGACGCAACATGCGGGAGGATAAAACACATGGTGGAATAAATCTTCAACTCAAATCGATCGTTTGGCGTTCATCAGATTTGGATGAGAATATCCGTCGTGACCATTCTCATGGTGATCAAAACGAGTCCATCATTACTTAACACGAAAGATATAAGCAGAAAAGGTGTTCAAACTTCTGATGGATCCTTAGAATGATGTAGATTCAGCTGAGCTGTGGAGTCGAACATAGAGGGTGACAAAATAAGCGCTTGCCCACGAGACGAGCTCAAGCCAAGTTCATAGTTTTAACACACAGAAATTTCAAGCAACCCACCAAAATATTTCGCTTTGCAACAATTTCAATAAGTGCAAGCTGTCAAATGCATCCATTACTCATGGCAATCCACCCACCTCAAGCCGCTAGCTTCTGTGGATCACACCGCATTTCCACAATCTGTACAAAGAGAAGTTACCAACAAAATGCCCGAACACCAGTTGCTTGAATTGCATGCTCGCATTAAGGTCGTTCATACCATTCCTAAAACACTTGGTATCCCATCCTATCCATACGCCAGATTCTGCCTAAAGAATTTCCGTGTCCCTTGCATTTCCTCACCTTCGACTACTCCCTTGTGGTAAAATTCTACTTAGACTCCGAAGAACTTCTTGTATAGGCAAATCTCTAGTGCCTAATTCTTCCTTTGCTTTCCGATCTCGTTCTTCTAACCGTACGGCGCTCAGCGCGAGAATTTTATCTGCTACTCTGCCAACAGTTTCTTGGTATTGCTCCAATTTGTGGACTCCATCTGCAAATTGATCCACGTTAAATTCTAAACTTGATTGTAAAGCTCGTAATCGATCCGAAGCCTGTGCTCGAAGGACTGACGCAGACGATGAAGCTAATTCGTCGAAAATTGCGGCTTGTTCAGGATCGAGGAGCGAAGCGTCGATTTGTGATAGGTTAAGCTCGGACGAGTCGCTGGAAAATATTGGAGGTAATATAGGCGGAGGTTTTGCCAGCGCTTTCCATTGCTTTCTTTCCTCTTGTAGTCTGCAAACAATTAGTCAATTTCACCGGGAAATCTTTAGCTTCACATACATCTTTACTCGTCCTTCCAAGGTCACTAGATTTTGCTCTACCTCGATATTTCGCGGATTTGGTTTCTTAATGACTTTTGTAGGTATTGGAGCTTTTCGGTCGAACCAGTCTGAAAATTCTGACTTCTCTCCAAAATCTTTGAGCAGTGCCTCTTTAATCATTCGCGCTAGAAACTTTTAGCAGAAAGTTCGTTAAACCGGCATAATGTCTTACCTGCTAGCTCTATATGCGATTCCGGATCGCCATGTTCAGGTTTCTTGCCCATACACCTCTCGCCAGTCCAAGTTAACAGTTGTTTCATCCGCCGAGGTTCGCTCAGCCCTTCTGCTTCGATATGCTTGTAGAACTCAGATGATTGTACTTCGTTATGGGGAATCGCACTGTGTCCATTGTCAATCAATGAACTTGCTCTGCGTCCACGAAGACCTAAACTGCTCCTCCGTGCGCCATTTGCTCCCTTCTTCCTTAATTCCTTGTTGCGATTGATTATAGGCGTATCACTAAACGGTAATGCGATTACTGTAGAATGCTTGTTTACATCTGCACTTGAACCATTCGTTTCCGCAGCGTGATTGACAACCGTCTCCCCTACCAAACCTATGGGATCGTGGTTGCCGCTATCCATATTGGAACTATTCGTGTTGGGTTTATCATTTTGAACTTTTCCCACAGATGAACGGGTGCTTTTTCTTCTTTTGGGCACGACAAGACTATCAATATCTGCCTTTGGTGTAGAAAAACTCATTTTCCTCCCCCGAGACTTTTTGGCTGTCGCAGTTTCCTCATCGTCGCGTTCCTTCGACGGCTCTTTCGGCTTCCTACTCCTCTTCACAGCTGGGGCCGACGTGGTTATAGAAGTAGGTTCTGGTTCCGGCGGCGCGATCTTCGTCTTTTTGGATCCCCGTGTGAACATGAAATCGCCATCCTCTTCCTCGTACGCTACATCCTGTCAGTCAACCACAACCAGTTCCCTACGCGATGTGCCCTTGAAACTCACCAGCAATCCGTTTGCTTCTCCTCCGCGCTGTAGGCTGACTCATGGTCAAAGTTTCGAGAGGAATCCGCGTTTGCACGATGGTAGTCATTGATTCGAGATTGGGGAGGTCATCGGTCTGGGCGGGGATTTTCGTTCCGAGGGAGATTAAAGTCGCGACAGTTCGTGCCTCGCGCGTTATTTCGATGGGTTTTCGCGTCAATTGGTATTATCGATACTGCGCGACCTGGAACTTGCAATGCGGGTTGCCTTGAGGGTATGTATGGTCCACGTCGTCATGGGATGTCTGGGTTTGGCAGTTCGGGAAAGAAGCGGCGTTGTTGTTTACATTTGGACTTAGCGTTCAAGTCACGTGCATCGATTCATCCGCGATCTCCCCAAACGTTTTCAAGTCCTCTCTCCACATGGATCAAATAACGACAATCAAATAATGATCAGCAGATAATCACTCATTCACCACTTTTTATACACAAAGCAAGTTTGCTAGCCACTTTATCAAAGCACCCATCATGATATCGTGCTCAAAATTGATTTATTCTTTTCTTTTGCTGTCTAATGTATTTTTACCTTGGTATGGTCTATTCCAAGTAGTATCGTCATAGGGGAACCTTTTTGTTCTGGATCCGACTCTTCGGCAAAGCGAAAAAGTTGCGCTTCGAAACCTTCTTCAACCCGCCTTCCCTCTTCGCGCGGCGCTTCATTGCTTCCGACTTTGTTTGTCGTTCAGCTCTCGTTTCTTTGTTTGCGGGTAAACTTCCCGCAACACACTTCCCTCCACCCCAAGCTACATCAGCAACCTTCATCCAGATCGCTGTCATATCAGAAACCATACTGGGCTCATAAAATAGCCTACAATCAGCAGGCAGATACAGAAATTGAGCTGGCACACCATCCTCAAGGTTTGCTCTCAAAATATTGTCCCTCGCATTGATGGAAGTATCCGTACTTCGGTTGAGAGGGAGATCGCTGTATTGTGTTATATCCGACCAGGTTGCGATTTGAGCTGGAGTACCAGTCCCGAGGGCTACGCCGGCGAGCTGCATGATGTAGTCGAAACCGTAATTGTTTGCACCTTTCGTCCCTCCAACTCCTTGAATTATGTCGGTGTTTGGACGGCCACCCATTGCGATGGACTTCACTCCACCTTGAGTCCGCATGAAGTCGCTAAACAATCCACAAGTCGAAGCACAATACCCGTCATACAATAGGATAATGTCCGCTGGTGCAAATGGTTGTGTAAAATTGCTTCGAGCTCCATAACCTGTTATTGTTTCTCCAACCCCCCAGATTGGATTCGTTGTGAGGGTGGGATCATTCAAATTCCAACGCACAATTTCAGTATAGTTATCTCCGTTCACTACCTGAGTCTTAAATTTATCATCGTAGGACTGGAATGGCCCATTCGTGAAATTCAAGTCGAAACGATAATTCAGGACTGATTCGTACGCAAAAAATTCTTCGGCATTAGTTGTTGAAGTGGAAAAGTTCGCTGAATACTCTGATACTTGCTTGCTCATAGTCTTCAATGCCTCATGGGAACGGAGGCGGGAGAAACCATCTTGCACAGTTTGCGGGAAGAATTGGCGAAATGCATCGTAGCCAGAGATGATGTTGCCCCCGCCATTTGATTGAAGATCAACAATAATCTTGGTCTTTCCAGCCTCTCTGGCCATCCCAATGGTAGTTTGAATTACAGACTGAAATTCTACTGGCCAGTTTGGCTCAAAGGACACCATACTGAGAACAGCAACATCTTTGTATGCATCTCCATCTAAGAAATACCCAGAGATCTGATCATCAGAAGAGATCACCTGTGGGGTTGGGTACCCATATGATGGCGTTATATCAGTCGGCGGCAATGATGGTGGGATCGGCGTTTGAATGGGAGCATTTGGATCGGAAGGCATAGCTTGGAGATGCGGGCCTGTGCAAAATTTCTGATACATGCTAGGCCCGTCGGTCACTTCGCTGAAATTTGCTACCACATCAGCGTAGTTTTGAAAGGTAGTGGTAGTGCCATTGTCGAACTCCATGGTTGTATTCGATCCCGGCCAGAAGTACCCATATCGTCCAGCAAGTGCAAAATAACCATTGTATCGGTAAGTGGCCATTTGGGAATCGAAAGGTTTTTCATAAAATAAATTGTTGTAAAGCGCATCAGGATCTTGCAGAAATCCCAACATCGCCAAATCCATCAAAAAATCCGTTACGTTTTGGCCATTGATTTTCAGTATTGCGGCAGGCATAGTGGCACCAGTTATGCCAGCAGTATACACATTATATACCAAAATATCCTCTGTCTAAAGTCAGCTTGGTTCATCTCCACTCTTTCAAGATATTCATCTACCTGTCGTGTAAATTTTCGGCACCGCTGTCCCATCAGAACTGACAGAAACAATGCTAACTGGCCGTCGAAACTGCAGAGCTTTACTCAGCAAGTCCGGAGCAAAGCGAGTATGCCCATCATGCACGGCTTGGAACGTCTTTAAAAGATCCGCCTGGAATGCGTATTCATTCACATACTGCCCGCCAGATATTGACGTCTTGATTCGATTCAACTCTCCCTTCAAATCAATTTTTGGCATGAGATATCCTGAAGGTGGATTCTTAAGATACGACAGGTCGGACTGCCATTCTATAAAAGGTAGGATGGAATCTATGAGTGCGCTTGCCGCTGTGGCGTTCAAAGGAACTGAGTTCAAGCAGTCATATGCAAGTTGTGCATCAACTCTCGGTGTTTCTTCAAGATATTAGAATGACGTATCAGATCTAGGGGATTTTCAACGCACCAGAAGGAGCACTTATGAGTTGTGCACTGGCAGATGCGCTCACTAGAGCACATGCACTATCTGTCGAATTTCTAGCTCCCAGTGCTCGTGTTTTATAGGTCCTAGTTGGAGTAACGACTGCACATTCAACCGCTCTCCAACCCAATTCCAAGGCCAGCAAAGACAGATAAGGGATCCTCATCTTGACAACCAAGTCTGAGTGCTTCTCCTCCAAGAAGAGACACCAAAAAGATGAAAAAGTATATATACAAGAAGCAAAAAGGACAACGGGAGGATGGTGAAGAAAAATCAGTAGGCTCAACGAATTTATATTAACTCACAATTATGCTGAACCCACAGTTCCATTCCATTTGAACGAACGAACGAAGGCAGGAAAATCCTTCTTCCACCCCATAGCCAGGTGCCGACTATCCCTCATCCACAAATTCCCCTCTCTACTCTACCTGAACCATCTCATCCATTCCCAATCCATCCAAGCCCTCCTTCCATCGCCCCAAAACGGACTCCGGAGAGCCAGCTCACCAAGCCACGAACCAATCTATCCCACCACGAGCATACCAACGATCCGAACAACTCCTCGAACCCGCCCTCACAGCCTGAAACGAACAATCTGAGGAACGCCTCGACGACACGCTGCTCTGTGGGGTAGCCGGGTATAGGCGTCTCCAACGGCACTTTCTGCGCCGTGCCTCCCCCGTCGGTACTCGTCGCTGGATGAGCGCGAGCCACACGCACTGTATGCGGGAATCACACGACGTGTGGGCGATATTGCTCGTAGATTGGTTTGGGTCGGGGTCGGCCGTGGCGCTCCAGGGGGCGCGTTGTGCCTAAATCAAGCGCCCAGACTTGCGGCTCGTGGTGGGCTGGGTTGGTGGGGTACGAGTACGGCGAGGGCTCTGTCGTGCCTGTGGGGCGGAACACACAGTGGCCTGCACGAAGATCGACATATCTTGGTTGTTTATTGTTTTATGTTCCCTTGGTGGTGCACTTGGGATGGCATGAAACGGCGCTCGAGCTTGGTGCTTCATCAGCTGCTTGGTTTCTACGCAATCGCTTCTCCGTGTTCGATCCTATCTTGTTTACTTGAATCGGCTAATGAGAACCGAAGAGTTATTTATCCATCTATTTCAGAGGCTGGGTAGATGGAAATCTATCTAGCTCATATCTACCAGAATTTCCACAACCGACTACCACAGATCTAAGACGTGAGTAGCTCGCCGTCTTGGACCCCGTCTCTCAGCATCCTGAGCTCTCTGAGTTCTTGAAGGAGCTCCCTAAACCGGACCAAGCTGCTCTCTTCCCAGCAGACTCGCTTCCTTGGGTATCAAGCGTCTCCGTCTCGGATTTTTCTGCGTCTTCAGCCTCCCCGTCCTCATCAGCAACAGAAACAGACTCATCAGTGACGGACTCCACCCCATCCGCCAAATCTCTCGACTCGCCGTGCGCAGCTCCGTCCGGAGGAGAAAGCTCCTCGCCCTCATCGGCCACAGTCCCTACTCCGAAACCATAATCCTGCCATCGGATCTCCGGCCGAGTTCTCTGGACGACAGCAGCAGCAGAGGGATTTGTCTCCATAGAAGGGTTCTTGTCTTCCTGCGCCCGGTCTTCTGTTGAGTTGTGGTGACCGCCGTCTTGCTTTCCGGTCAAGTTTTTGACTCGACGGATGAGTTTCTGACGCAGATTCTTGAGTCGCGTCATGCAATTCCGGAATCCAGGAATGGTAGCTAGTCGCGCACCGCCCTTCCTCAAACTCAGATTGAGATCCCATTCCCTCTCGTCCAGCTCTTTCTCCCACTCTTCAGCCTCGAATTCTCTCTCATCAACCTCGTCTTCCCTCTTTCTGACGGCTTTCGCCCTGCGTTTGAGGATGCGTTCCCGCGCTTCGAGGTCGCGCTCTTTTTCTCGGGTGCAGATGCTCAGTAATGCATCGCTGTAGTTGGTCCTGAGGTGGTTCTCCCACTTCTGTTGCACTCGCTCGGCTGCCTCCACGTTCAGACTCCTCTCAGCCAACACGGTGTTCAATCCATCCAACCATTGCTCTTTCCACTTCAAATCTCTATCCTTCTCGTCCAGCTCTCTACTCCACTCTTCCATCTCTCTGCTTCTCTCTCCTAGGTCCCTCTCTACCCCGGCCAAGCGCCACATCCTCTCCCTCTCTCTCTCGGCCCTCTGTTCGGCCCTCATCTCCCTCGCATCCAGCTCGCTCGCTCGCCGACTCAACTCTCTCTCTCTCTCCTCATCCTCCCTCCCCAATACGGTATCCACACCCTCACGCTCTCCTATGATCCTCTTCGGAATCTCCGCAAACCTCCTTCTCCAAAATCCCGTCCTCGCTTCCGCCTCCCACACCCGCAACTGATGGCACACGGCCTCGCCCCTTCTCTCGCCGAGCAGCTCAATCCACTTCTCATAGCTCATATCCAAGAGCATACGTCCATCCCCCTCAAACCTCTTCGCTTTCAGCGTCGCCACTGCCTCGGGGACTAACAGGTCGACTGTGAGATAGAGGTAGAGCCAGGTGCGACAGGTCGCGGTAGACCATGTGTGGTGCGGGATAGAGGTTGGTTTAATCGTGAGGCATAGAGAGAGAGCCCGTTGGAGCGTGTAGGAAAGTAGTGTTCTGGGAAGCCTTTTACGTTTGAGATTGAAGATTGAGAACATGATGATTTTTGTGTGAAGGTGAATATGTGCCGATTTTGTGTGAGATAAATATGTGCTAGTTTTTTGTGAAAGATAAATGTGCAGATTTTTGTGTGAAAGATCGATGTGTGCTGATTGCGTACCGATGAGAGAGAAGAGAAGAGGAGAGGAGAGGAAATCACAGGTATCGCCATACTGTATGGGACTAAGGGGAAATTTTCGACGGCTGTGCCATAGTAAAGATACTAGTGGGCGAAGTCATCAGTCCAACTTGGTCGGTTGTGTTCGGATAACAACCAAACCCGATGGTCATGATCTAATGACAAGTCACTCCTGTTTCTCCACATACGAGCACGCCCCAAAAATTGTGTATGCGCATCAGGCACGCCGAAATTTATTTGGCCAAGGACTGTTAAGGGCCATTTCAATGACAATGACAATGATAATGACAATGATAACGACGATAACAATAGAAAAAAAATAAGACCTCGACGAACAAAATTGGGCCGAAAATAAACAACCATCACTGATTTCAGTATCGCACCCTTCTTATCTAAGAGTAAATTAGAATGTGATGTATCCGCTGAAAGTAGGAAAAAGGAGCAAAACGTCCAACTCCTTAAGAAAGCCCCCAAAATGTCACTTCGCTTCATACTGGGAAAGAAACACTTGATAGAAAATCAAGATAAGATAAACATACCTCTGACCGCCATCAATGTCTCAAACAATCCTAGTGCCAGATCATTACCCAGCAACAACTCCCAGCGCTCAAACGTGCGAATGTAGAGGTTCAAACCACAGCCATGGAAATCCGGGGCTATAAACTCAGCATCTCTAGATTCCATGCCCAGTGTGTTCCTACAGAAAAAGAAAAGCCAGGTCCGAGACTCATCGTTGGACCAGGCCCATTGGGGAGCGTCAGATGCGCTAATTCCGGGAATGATGATGAGAGGTCGATGGGCGTGAATATACGGACAGTCTTTCCTACCGGTGCGTAGGGAGGTAGGGAGAGATCCTCGTCGGGCTTCTTTGTTTTCATTTTGAGAAAATCGAACAGCATGGATGTGGTGTATTTTGTGATATATGGAAGTTTTGGAACCTAGAGGGTAAAGTATGGATAAGAGATGAACTTGGATTTAAATGCGAAGATATTTCAGATGGTACATGCTAATAATATGATGAACTCATCACTTCAGCGATATCCTAGTCGATTTTTCATTCGGTCTCGAACAGTCTCTAGTACAAGATAAACACTGATTTTCCCCCCAGGATTGGCGACATCCAGAGTCAACGGCTCCAACCTCTCTCATAAACACTAAAGCAAAGTGTTCCTATGGCTTCATTCCCAGTTGAAGTGCTGCAACCTTCAAAGGCTCTTTTGCGACGCGAAGTATTCAGGTCTGCCACTTTCCAAGTTCGTGGTGAGAGGAGTTCGAACTTATGCTATTGTTTTGTTTACCTCATCATGGGAACGGCCTGTAAAGATGGCCGTGACTACATCCGCGGCTATATTCATGGCATAGTTCGGTCAGTCTCCAGGATAGAACAATTCTCTGTCGTACCATCGCAGGCTTTCTCCCAAACGAAAGGGCCTTCATATGCACGCCA
The DNA here is from genome assembly GCA_003988855.1 of Arachnopeziza araneosa. Lineage (NCBI taxonomy): Eukaryota > Fungi > Ascomycota > Leotiomycetes > Helotiales > Arachnopezizaceae > Arachnopeziza > Arachnopeziza araneosa. The sequence continues at coordinate 36,634 of QYAI01000074.1, forward strand.
CTGGGTTGAAAGTGATGCCCAAGACACCATGGGCGTTGTCTTGGTGGTTCTAGATGATATTTGACACCTGATCCATCGTCATTCCACTTCTTCTGCGTTATGTTGTTCGCTCAAAGCTTTCAGACCTTTCATGACTCGGGGTATAATAACTCTCTTCTCAATCTCTCGTTTATTGGCCATTTCTTCTGCGCCTACTCGTTGTGGCTCCCAGTCCATCATCCCCGCACTGGTGATGCTATTTGGGAGGTAATACGACAAGCTAGCGCCTATTGACGAGAATTTGATTGGTTTATATGGGCCATGGCGTGGGTTCGTACTTCGCGCATTGAGGAAGCGTTCATGGTCGAGTATTGAGGGAGAGGCATCAAGCCGGAATATAGAGCCCATTTCTTCTTTCTCTAGTTCAGGTTCAATCTCAGTACCTACCGACGGTGCAGGAGGAGGGGTAGGAGGCAATATTTGATAGCGAACAGGCGATTGAGACAGGAGGTCTTGAGCTGCAGATTCTGTTGCAAAGATGGCGATGAAGGCATTCACAACAGGGGCTTTGGGATGGTACTGTAGCATACTTAGTTCATGAAAAAAAAAATTAGAGAATAGAAGATCTACCTTCAAAGAACGGAACATGACAACCTCGCCATACCGCTCGAGCATGCGAAGCACCTCTCGGCGTTCAGAAAAGGTATAAGGTGTTGGAGATAGCTTGAGATGAACTGTCCGAGAACCAAGAGGCAATGCGGACTTGAAAATGCGCGTTGCCATAGTTTATGTGTAGCCAAAGTGTCTGCCTCTCAATTGACCTATATTCGCGAAGCATTTCGAGGAGATGGAACGTTAAAGCTATTGGTGGTGTTGGCGCGAAGTTGCGCTTTTTACGGCAGCCTACTAAGGCAATCGTGCAGCCCAAAACTGAGACTTGTCTCATCTCCCTCGCCAACCTTTAGCAAACGTCTCTTATTTTTCAACTTTTTCTTCTCTGTCATTCATCTGAATTTTATGTTTTCTAATCTCTGCATTGTCGTATTATCAAAGCAAGTCTTTTCCAAGCCGGTCGTTGAGATTAGTGTCTTTCAGCGTCCTTACTTAGTTTGAGAACAAAGCTTATATGACAAATGATTGATCTAGAACATCACCGTTATATTGAAGTGAGAGGAAATTTGGCGTTCTTCTTATTCATAAATATCCCTAGACGTATAATAGAGGAACATGATCAGGAATGATGATCTATGTGCTGTTGTTGTCAAGGAATATCTCTGGATCTCAAACTTGCTTCAGTATTTTTTATTCCCTCTTATACCTTGGACATTCCGTCCCACAACTCGCCTAATTAATACGTTTTTGACTTCTTAATATGGCTAGCGCGTCGGACTGTGATTTATCTTTGCCGCACAAAAAAATCAAGTCTCGAATTGAGCTTCGCCCTTGACAACAACATCAAGCAAACAGCTGTGGTTTAACTTCACAAAAACTAAGTCTCGAATTGAGCTTCGCCTTTGACAACAACATCAAGCAAATAGCTGTGGTTTATCTTCACAAAAACTAAGTCTCGAATTGAGCTTCGCCCTTGACAACAACATTAAGCAAACAGCTGTGAATATTGGTTCGTCCCACACAGAGCTTTCATCATGGTTCGCATTCTATTAGAACGCAAACAGGACCACAAGAAACATGACGATTTTATTTTGATGTATTTATGCCATCCATCGATCCCAGTATCCCTTTCATCCAATACTGACCTTCGGCAGAAACCCTCCTGCTGGGTACTATAAACTGGTTCTTGAACTTCCTTTCATATCAACAAACGTTATCCGGCATTGCTTCAGGTCTCCGTGCCGTTTCAAAGAAAACTGTACAGAATGTAGTCGGCATTTCCGCGGCGGTGAGCAAATGAAAAACGATATGAGATACAGACTAGCATACTCTGATGAAGAAGCCCATGCTTTCGCCGCGAGGCTAACACAAAAAAATTTGGCCGATCGCGAATATCTTCTCAGACAATGCTCTGAGAACGGAAATACGATTCTGAAAAAATGGAAGAAGATGTCAAAGGAGAACAGGAGAGCCTTGCTTCTAGAAGTAGATCCAACTATATATCCCCATCAATGGTGTGATCAACGCTTTCTAGAAGCCTTTGCACCCATCTTGAAAAACCTTAAGGGATTGCCAGACGGCAAAAGAGACTATGACAGTGTTAATAAAGGTTTACACCGCCGTTCGAATGAGCAGACCTTTCTGCTACCATATTTCAACCTAGAGCTCTTAAGTTCCGACCCACTCAAGCTGATGCGTCTTCTCCACAATCGCACGATATATACACCTCAGCAGTGGGCCCTCTATGATAGTTCTATCATCGAAAGAGAGTGGAAGATAGGCACGTTTACTCCAGTCTGGAATGGTGGTTGTATAGTCATGCATGGGGAACAATATGGGAAGTGGGTTAAATACGAGATGGAAGCAGCCCACCGTGGTGACCAATGGGGCTTTCCTTATGCATATGTAGTTCTACAAGCTCAAGAAAGACTCTTTTCCAACCTTAGAGCCCTCGTCGAGAAAAAACTTCTCGCAGGACTGAAGCGGGACGATAATTCATGTCACAACGATCGTTTCATCCAGGCAGTGGAAGCAGGATCAAGAACTATGACAACAGGAGGCACATCGGTCGGTCAGTTTGAGTCAACTTATCTCAATCAACCCTTTTCCGCTCCACCGGTCTTCGATGTTGAGGACTTATTTTCAATTGCAAAATCCCGGCTTGATCTTCATGCCGACCATCTCTGGCTCTTGCAAACAGACGCGCTGTATACACGCCGTCATGTGGCACTTATCCTTGAAGGATCAAAGAAAGAAAATCTTCTCAGAGCTCATCGGCCCGCTTACGCACTTTTCAACATGATGGAAGAATGTTTTACTTACTGGCGTTGGAAAGGTATCACAGAGGAGGTGGAGAATGTCAAAAAAACACATGCAAAATATGCAGACGATATCCGCTGTGGTCAAACTCTTCCTATATTGTACGAAGACGCTTTAGGTTCGCTTGAAGCTCTGCTGCTTGATCAACTTCAACGATGTGCAGCCTTACTTCACTTTGTAGTTCCTTCCCGTCCCGGCTTTCGAGATTCTTGGGAGATCAAGTATGGTTCTGCCGACAGCGATTACGTCATTAGCAGTCAAAGAAAAGTTGACCATAACGACTTCCCTTCAACTTTTTCGACAGATCGCCTTGACTTCTGTCTGATAGCCTTGTTTTACGACCCGTTGATGGAATATATCCCTGACAAAATGCCACAATTCAACCCTGCGGACATTTTTGCTATACTAGACGAGCATATCAAAAAATGTACAGAGGAAGGCAACAAAGAGGAGCTAGCAAGGTTAGACGAAATTGTGTATACCATACTCTCCGACTATTCTGCTATACATCAAATACTTAGCAAAGTACAACTTCACCAACCTCGTGGACGCAAAATCAATATAAAAGAAGCGCAGGACATGCGAAGTGGTTGGGTTTGGCGACATAGAGAAAAACACTTCTTCAACCAAAGCAGGTGGAGGAAAAGAGTGATTGTCGACGCCGATGGACCTAGATACTTTGATGGACCTGAAGCTCCAAACCCAGAGTCCAATTCAGCCAGACGCGCAGCAGATCAACAATTGGCAAAATTGCTCCAAGACTTCTTGGATACGGATAGACCTAGCGGGCCTCGCGCAACTCAAGCTTGGCTAACTCAGGCCGAAAATCAACGCACTGCGCTGGAGAAGTTCTGGGGTGGAATGAGACAGCGCCACAGAACCACTTCTCAATATCTCAAACTTGGTGAAGGTGAAATCACGGAGGACTTGGCCATCCTTTCGGTGAATGCTAATCCCGAATATGTCGAGGAGTGGAGGGTAGAAAAAGCCGAGCTTCTTGCACAGATCAATGCCAAACTAGCAAGGCGAGGCGTCCAGTCGCGGGCGGAGGTAATCCAAACGCAATGGGGCTCGGACGCCTCAGCGCCAAAGCTGGAAGTAGCAAAGGTCAAGGAGAAGACTCGCGGCGCCGCTCCTCCACTCCAACCTCCCTCTCTCGCGGCACTAGCAATCAACGCCGAACCACCACCACCACCACCACCACCACCGCCATCACCAATTCGCCTCTCCAAGCGAAACCTTGCCACCATCCGTGCCCTCTTCCCTTCTTCCTCTTCCAACCAAGACCGTAAAAGCGTCGACTGGGACGCGTTCGTGCTCGCCATGGCCGAGCCCCCCATCTCCTTCATGGCTCGCCATGCAGCAGGTGGCTCGGCCGTGGACTTCGAGCCCGACGCCAACAGTCGCTGGTTCGGAAGAGGTAAGATCGTATTCCACAAGCCGCATCCCGAGCGGACGCTGGATCCCATCGTGCTGGCCGGCATGGGAAAGAGGATGGGGAAGTGGTTTGGCTGGACCGCAGACATGTTTGAGTAAGGAGGGGAGCAGGAGAGAAGTGATGTACTAGATAATGGACTGTTTGGAACAACTGAGCTTTACAACGTGACCTAAGACTACAATTCCTTTTGTTTGTTGTCAAATTTCGTCTTTTGTCAAATTTCGTCTTTTGTCAAATTTCGTCTTTTGTTAAATTTCGTCTGGCTGTCAAATTTCGTCTTATTATCAAATTTCGTCTTGTTATTAACTTTTGTCTAGTTGTTATCTTTGATTCTATTATCAATTTTTGCTTTATTATCTTTTATTCTGTTATCCACTTTTGTTTTGTTGTTATCTTTTATTCTGTCATCAACTTTCGTCTTGTTGTTATCTCTTCTTTCGTTACCAACTTTTGTCTTGTTATCAACTCTTGTTTCGTTACTAACTTTTTTCTTGTTGTCAACTTTAGAGCAATGAAATCGTAACAGCAGCAACAAATGACAGCAGCAAGAATCAATAATGATATCTAATCAGCAAAAATAACCTTATTGTCAAGCAGCCTGCAGGAGAAGATCTTTGACTAGCAATTACACTCTGCCACAACACCTCTCATCATAACCAGTACAACCCTTCGCAACTCCCCACTTCCCTCCTGATGCTACCTTAAATCCCCAATCCAACCTCATCAGTACCACCATTCCAAGCCGCTTCTAACCACGGTCTCGGCGCACGAGCACCACCACCACCACCACCACCGCACGCTCTGATCGCGATGCCTGCGCTCGGACAGCCAAGTGACACAGCCTAACCACCTCCATCTCAGCTCCAGCGAGTGCCGCACCAGAACTCTCCCGTACCTCGGTCGCGCCTGCGATCTGCCGTGTGTATCTCCTCTGGGGAAGCCTAGTGCGAGTCATACGATACGGGAGTGAGGACTAGAGGCGGGAAATAGTGGTCGATCGAGGGTGAGGTAGGCTGGGGATTAGTGTAGCTTGGTGGTAGTTTAGTTGGTTTCGGTGCAGCCAGTTGCACGGATACGTCCTTGACTGGCACACACAACCAGATTACGAAATCGAGCAATAGATGCGAATTCGGACGCGCTCCGAGAAATGCGTGTCACAGGCGCGCAATTTGGAGTTTTGGAGTTTTTACTTTGTAGCACTGTCCCGTACGTACAACGGCAGAAGCAAACCCAGTCCCGTCGAGGTATCCTGTACTATAAATGGTAGGGGGAGCAATGATCTGCGGATATCTCCCGCATGGTTAGCAATTATTGAAATTTTCTTCTATTTCAGGAAGAGGAGCAGGGGGGGATCTGATGGTCGTCCGGCGAGGGAAGCAGACTTCCATCTTTTCGTCTCCGAGGATCGAGGAAGAGCATGGCTTAAAATAGATGGTGTTGACGGGTAGGAAGAGATGGGAGTTGTTGTACCGGTATCGGTATCTGTACTTTCTTTCCCGCTGGCTTAGGCCGAGATTGCAAGAGACCGTATGTTTGTGCGGATTTGGAGAGTTACCGTACTGTGTTGTGATGTGAATACATGGTGTGGAAGATGCCGACGAGCAAGTTATTCTCAGCTCAGCTCAGCTCAGTTCCTATTCCATCCATATGCAGCAGCACATTACTATTGTTATTCATACAGACCGACCGAAAGCCCATGCGGCTGCGGCTCCTCCTCGGTTTTGTTTCTCTCCAGCGCATCTCTCATCGCTTTTGTATCAATGCGCAATGCAGCATCCGCTGCGAACCAACCACCATGGACCATCTACCATTCAGCATCTCACAACCAACATCAACCAACAAAACACCAACAACAGCGACCCAACCACCTCCGTCACCGCTCTCTGCTTCACATGGCACGTACATGACCTTACTAGCACGTACATGATTGTGGCTTCCACGTTGCGCGGTCCACATCCACATCCAACGATCCAGCGATCCACCATTCTTCTCTCTTCTCTCTTCTCTCTTCTCTCCTTCTCTTCTCTCCTCTCCTTCTCTTCTCTGCACATGTCTCAGATCTCGAGCCCCTCCTCCTGCTCTCCCATCTTTGCCCACCATTGGTCCCCTCTATACCCAGTCCTCTCACCAACCGCGATCACGCGTCCCGTCATCCCCTCCTTCAACATTGCAACAAAGCAACCCACCAACCGCTCTCCGGGCTCCGCCGGCGGGGTTGGCGGGTCATCCAGAAGCGGCGGGAATCGGCGGCGGGGATTCTAGAAGCACAGGAGAAGCGGTGGGGACGGGAGAGGCATGGAGAGAAGGGAGGAAGGACGGAGAGAAGGAAAAGGAAAAGGAAAAGAGCCGTGTTTCGTTTCGTTGGCTTCGAGAGGGGATGGCATTTCTTTACCGCTATTTATTTGCTCGATCCCTCAGATTTCCTCCCCATCTACCTCCCCGTCTCCCCTCACATATCCAACCCAACCCAACCCAACCTCAAACCAGCCATCCGGCAACCTCAAACCAGCAACCTCAAACCATGGCGCGTCCGTAAACCCTCCTTAGCCCTCAGCAAAACCCCCTCCCCATCTCCCACTCCCATCTCCCATCTCCCATCTCCCAGCTAAGCCTCACCCCTCATGCAAACCTTAAAAAATGACCCCAACATACATCCCCTCCCCGATCCCCCTCAATGCCATTCCCAAACCCGTCGTGAAGAGAAGCCCAAGAAGAAGAATAACTCTCCGAGAGGGACGTTTGCGTGCTTACCGGCATGGCGTTTCGGCGTGCCCTGGGGCGGATCCCTCCTCCTTCCATCGCGGGCATGTGAAGCTTCCCACGTTGTGAACCCAGGGCCGTGGGAGGGGAGGGAACCCTGTGCCGAGGGGGAGAGGAGCGCCCTTCCTTCTTTTGCATGAAGAAGGTTCATGCCATATCTCACACACGTTCCCCACGCTGTGTTTGCCATCTGGTTGCCTTGGTTTTGTGTTTCTATCCGAGGGGGAGGAGAAATTTAGAGGCGTTTAGAGTCACAAATCATAGCCATCTGGCTAACTCGGCAGCTGCTTGAATATTTGTCATTTCTTCTATGGACATGATGCATTATCCATCTTCCATTCATGTCCATCTATGCATTCCCTCGTCATCCACTGTATACATCTGCCGTGCCTACTATCCCATTCATGCAGAGGCTTTCCTACTGCGTTCCATTCCTCCCCAGCCCTATCCATCATATATCAATATCCATTGCGCAATTATACCGCTGCAACCGCGCTGGCGCTTGAGACCATGATGCAGAGAGCTCTCTAGTGTGTAAGTGAAGCAAACGCCGTGTGAAAAGGGTTAGAAAGACAGCTGGAGAAGCGAAAGAGCATAGCCAGTAACGCATGTAACGCCGAGAATGTGTACAGGAAATATGTGCTGAAAGTATCTGACAGTGATGATAGCCGCGTGACAGCTCAGATGCAGGGTATCTTATCTCTTGCGAAATATCGTCATTCGTAATAGTGATTGTGCAAGCTGGTGAGAAGCAGGCATCAGATCCATCGATAACAGCTCCTCAAGATTCAACTAAGGTTCCAACTCCCGTCAGAACTCGACTCAGAGAATCAATTTTTGAAGATTCTTCTGGATGATCATGTCTTGAACACTAGCCATGGTAACCTTCAACAAGTCCGTATCCGTAGCATTCGTAAAATGGGAGTATACTTCTCGACCAGGGGCTCGATTCAAGGCAACAAATTTGTCCATAAAATATTTGCTGGTTTGTTGCGCATCGGTAGTATTTCCTTGGAAATCGGAGAAACCAAATTTGGTGATGGGCGAATGGGCAACCTTTTCTTTGAAGAGATCCATCTTGTTAAGAAAGAGGATAAGGGCTGAGTTCTTGAACCAATGAGAATTGGCAATTGACTCCCAAAGCATAAGGGCTTCTTGCATCTGATTCTGTCGACCGTCGTCGTTAGTACATGGACATGTCGGATAGAATGGGCAACAAACGCCATCTTTGTCTTCAGCAAGACATTGATCATATCCACTAATTGCAACAAGAAACATGAGGGCATTCACGTTCTCAAAGCAGTGAATCCACTTCTTTCTCTCCGATCTTTGACCACCAACGTCGAACATATGGTACTGGAGAGAACCGAGATCGAAAACGGTCTCGGTGATGCCGGTTGTTCGCAGCCGCGCACGAAGGACGTCTTGATCGTTGGGTACGAAATCTTTGCTGAAGAGGCGGTCGACATCGATGAAAAAGCTATTTCCAATGGTTAGTACTGCATCTAACCATCAAAGAATCCGAACGAACTAGCTCAAATTGTCATGTAGCGCAAATTCATTGCCTCTCTCGATAACTTTTTGTAAACCTGGGTCCTTCCACATATCTTTAAAAGCTCTTAGATATTCAATCGGGATTGGTTCATATGGTCGCAAATCCTTCTCCTGCATGATGGTTGGAAGGTGAGCCTGTCGAGGATATCAGCATTGTAGATTTCACAGGGGAATCCGACCTGGTGAAAGTCCAAGTTCATATACGCACTGTAGTGTTTTCATATTCGAAAGTGATTTGAAAGTCCCCCATGGCCTCGACGATAAGTCGTAGACCATCGAGGATATTATTGAAGATTATGATACGCCATTCCTCCTTCTCGTTCTTGGTAAAACCCTCCTTGGTATAAATCAATCGCATCTGCTTCAGGATCGTGGACTTTCCGCTCTCGCCAGCACCTACAAATCGATTGTAGTTAGCATTGATCGACAGAGCTTCAAGGGTATTTTGTGCCACCATATTGGTTTTTCGGCGACGTGTTAGCGATACGTACCTAATAACAATAACTTGACGATTTTTTGCATGGCCTTCTCGTCCCGATGGATGAGAGCATCGATATCTTTACTCCTCTGCGCATCCTCATCGTGACCCCGGCCGAAACACATCTTGAGGACTTGCGCCGTGGTGACCTTTTTTTTTTCGCTGGAACCGCAGATTCAGAGGATTCAATTGTCGCAGTCAGCGACTTTGCGGGTGGTAAAGTGTGTATGCAGTTCAATGTAGTAGCGAACTTTTGAGCAGCAACCAGATTGGAAAGGTTCAAGTATCAGAAAGGTGGAGGGGTGGATGCAGGAATAAAGGGTAAGAAATTGTCCTATGGCTGTCAGCATTTTCTGTCAGAGGGTCTGCAGCGCACTGACGTATGAAATCGTCCTACGGCAAAAGGCTCAAGGCAAGTGTAGAATGAGGCCGCTGGAGTGGCCTTGCGAGGTGGAACTGGTGGAGAAACCGACAACCCTCCGAGTCATGAAGCTCGACTAGGAGGTCTGGTAGATGGACTCGGCAAAACAAGTTGAAGATGCGTATCAGACGTACAGATCGAGAACATTCACCTCCCCACCGGATCGAAGCTATCCTGCTGGATCTCTCGTCGCTCACCCTTTTCCAGGAGCTTGTGATGGTTGCACGGTCGCTGGGGTGGTGTACCGGCCTGGCCCTGGAGAGAAGTCGTGCCGGCTATCTGTGCCTGAGAGACGGTGCAGCAGCTAGACTGGAGTAGTGGACTAGGGAAGTGGATTATTTTGCAGGCGCAGGGTAGGGCAGGACGACAAAAGATGATCGAGAGACGGAAGAAGAGACAGACAGGAGGATCAGACCCTCTGCCTCCTCTTCGGACGGTCCTTACTTCTTCCAGTCAAAGCCGAATCGGTATCGCGAATCTATTCAAGATGAGATAGTGCTGTGGTATCGCGCAAGACGGGAGGGAGGTGGTCTCGGTCGGTGTTGCTGGCTGGTTGGCTGGTTGGCGACAGCAGCCCGTGAGGCGTTTTTAATTCTGGTTCAGAGACGGTTGTAGCCGGGGGTGGTAGCGAAAGAGGGAGGTCGACCAGAGGAAAGTCTGCACCAGCGAGGCCAGTTCCCCTTTTGATAGGCAGAATTCGGAGCACGGGAGGGCATGTTAGTTCCCAGACGTTGAGTAACAACGGAGAGGACCTTTCTCATTAATGCTCATAAGTAGGGGAGGGTGCAGCACAACTTGAGACAACACCACCGTCCCTCCGTTCCTGTCATCACCTTACTTTAACGTCAATCCCCCAGGCTAGACCAGGCCAGCCTCCATCATCGCATCTCGATCATTTCTATCACTCCCACCGGTCGTCTCCCCATGCTCTGCCACCTCCATTCTTCACCTGCTAAATGCCTCACCATCTCCGAGAACCATGTAGGTAAGCACGCAAATCTGCCTTCCTACTTTCCTGCTGCAGCTTCGAAACTCCCGGAGAATATCCACGAACGTCCTGTGCCTCGCATGCTACAATGCCGACCGTTCCCGTCCTGGACACGCTGCCGTGAGGATTGCAATCCCGGATTGCTATATTCGGCTCTCTTTCTCGACTCCCGGAATGGCTCAGCGCACTTTATCCGAGATTGATCTTTTCCCGTCTTGTCGATCTTGAGATTTTATATATTGCCCTGATCTCGGGAGGACAGGTCCATGGAACTCTTTTAAGAAACGAACGCGAGAGGGTGGCTACCATGCGCACAGAACTTCCCGATCGCACAATTTGTGTCGACGATGCTTCAATCTGATCGGGAGGAAGAGATCTCGCAAATCAGTCCCTCTCATCCTATTATCCTCATATCAGATTCTCTCGTTCTGCACAGACTGTAGTGGATCGAGGATCAAGATGACTTATCAGTCTGTCGTATCTCGACACTTCTGCAGGTCACGCTCTTGGCAATCTGAATCACCTCCTGCAATGAGACATCCGGAATCCGCTCCACCTGTACCCGAAACCTCGATAACTAAAAAGGATTCACGAAGACCAGAAGAGGCATATAGCGCGACTAATTTCGGAGGACATTGACGACGTTCCTCTGGGAGCTGGATGGCCTTGTAGGAATGTTAGGTACTGTTGACGTAAACGGAGAGAGTTGAGGCTATTCTCCCTTCCGATATACCTTGTTGTTTACAGAAATTTGCATACGATGCTTGAAAGATATCAAACGATTCGTACAGAAACGTAAGAATGATAAAGACAATGAAATCTCCTTCCACATCTCTGAGGGAGGCTAACAGGGAAAGAATTTGCATAAAAGCGCCTCGAGGTCAAGTTTTTTCTCCACGCGTCTAGAACGTCTTTTATACTTTGCTTCAAGGCATTTGAATCATTGTTCTGTAGCATTTCCAAAAATCGAAACTCGCATCAAAGATAAGTCAATCACACAACGAGAACCGTGGGCGACACATCAAGCAGCTCCTTAGCCGGAGCATTTTGAGACGTTCCGGTCAAGGTTGCCATGCGGCGCAGGTAAGAAACGACTTCGTTTTGTTGCAAGGACTCCAATCCCTCGCAACGGTGCAGGTATATCGCGCTCCCTGCGTATATTTGCTCGGCAGACGTCCCGACATCTTGGGGATTCCTTAGGTGCTGGTCACTGGTTGATTGGTCGGTTGAATGCGGGTTAGTATGTGCCATCCCACTTCTCAGCCGCGCGCCCAGTCGTAGACATCGGCGAAGATGTTCAAGGCCCTGAAGACGTCGAAGAGTCTCTTCGCCACAAGATACGCGTGGGTGCCTCGTAAAGCAAATTTCAGCATGGCGTCCAAACTCTTGAAGAAACCTGTTAAATTGGCTCTTGTCCAATTAGCCAGCGGTTTGACTCCAAAGCTTCCCATTATTCAGAGCTTCAACTGATGACATCAATGTTGCGCAGGTGCGGACAAGCAACAGAATCTGAAGCATGCGCGAGATAAAGTCCTCGAGGCTTCCTCCGCCGGCGCGAATATCATCGTATTGCCAGAGTGCTTCAATAGCCCTTATGGGACGGATTATTTCCCCAAATATGCCGAAACCCTCCTCCCATCTCCTCCAACTGAATCACAATCACCGTCCTACCATGCTCTCTCATCCGTAGCAAAAGAAGCAAAAGCTTACCTCGTCGGAGGTTCTATTCCTGAACTCGATGAAAAGTCGAAGAAATATTACAATACCTCGCTGACCTTCTCTCCAACTGGAGCCCTACTTGCGACCCATCGCAAAGCCCACCTCTTCGACATCGATATCCCAGGTAAAATCAAGTTCAAAGAATCCGAAGTGCTCTCCCCTGGAAACAAAATTACAATTATCGATCTTCCTGAATACGGTAAGATCGCGGTGGCAATCTGCTATGATGTCCGATTCCCAGAGCTTGCTATGGTAGCGGCGAGGAAGGATTGCTTTGCTTTAATATATCCTGGCGCATTCAACACAACAACGGGACCACTGCATTGGAAGTTACAAGGCCAGGCGAGGGCAATGGATAACCAATTATATGTGGCGATGTGCTCACCAGCCAGAGATGTGAATGCGACTTATCATGCCTGGGGTCATAGTTTGGTCTGTGACCCAATGGCGCAAGTATTGAATGAGGCAGAAGAAGGAGAAGATATCATTTATGCAGAATTGGATGGAGCTAAGATCGATGAGACAAGAAAAGGGATCCCGATATATTCACAAAGGAGATTCGATATTTACCCGGATGTTAGTGTCGGGGAAGTAAAGTTTGAAGAATAAGGACAAAGCAACACACGAAAAGCTTGATGCGCCCTGCTTGTACATTTATATTTAAAGTAACCGTTATCTATCAAGAAGCAAATGGTGAGGAGATATTTCAATTCAACTTGTCCGAAGTGCTACTTCAAGATCAGAATCAAGAATTTCACCTTTCTCAATAGATGTTGGTGGGTAGCTCCTTCCACCTTAAAATGTGGCCAACTCAAACATGGTGTTTTCCATAGCACTTTTTCTTCTCTACCTATTCGAAGTCATCGCATCACCTCTTACACTCTCTAAATTACCTTATTTCTATACTGCTTGTCAGTAACACCGCCATCTGCTGGCATCTACACATATATCCTAAATTTCTCCGTCCTCATCCAATGACTCCAACTACTTCAGTCAATATACACCCGTCACGAAGACGAGCCTCGACTGCTGGAAGCACTGGGCTTGATTATTCAAGCAGTTGTTGGGTTGATGACGATATTAAAACGCGCATTCGTTCTCTCCTCCTATCGCGCAACGAGCGCTGCCCACCACGAACCCCCTTCTCCTCAGACGAATATGGTCACCGTTATTCTGAAACTTGCACAACCGTCAGCGCATTTGATTTCATTACTGCAAAGAGCGTTGCCAATTCCGCACGGACAGAATCGAGACATCTCAGTTTAGCTGGAATCAGGAGAGCTCTTACCAAAAGTACTCAGCCTGATATGGAAGCTCGGCGAGCAACGCAAATGAGCATACCGCCAGTATCCTTTGCGGGACCTCATCCCCATCGCTCTATCTCTGCTGAAGACTTAAAGGCTACAGTTGATGGTCCGACATCTCCTACTCCGATCAGAAAGAGATTCAGGCTTCCAAAATTGGTTTTACAGGACAAAAAGCCGCAAGACAACGAGGTAAAGTCGTGTATTGAGTTCAGCCCAAGCATACCGGACAATGATGTGAAGATACATGAGGAAGAATTGGATTGCTGCCCTCCGTGCGATCCTCGAGATTCCAAACCTTCGAAATATATCGTTAATCACCCTACTCAGGCTGGCCCTGCTATAAAAGTTGCTCCTGGGGATCTCGCATGTTTTCTAGCCGGCTGTCCACCAGGCCAATCAAATTGTGCGGAGCATCAACGACGTACTTCCACACCTGGGAGCCATAAATCTGGTTATGGACACAATTTAGGTGATGATTTGGAGCGTGTGACTAATGGCTTACTCCAAGATGCTGCCAACATGGGATACCTTTTAAAGTCTGCGCCAACCCAGATCGCAAAGAGCCCAAGGCCTTCAACTAGCTATTCAATATTAACTTCAGAACCTTTACCAAGAATAGAGTCTCAGCCAACACCAGAGCTCCAACCAAAATCAGAATTCAGGATTCTGCCTCTCAATGGCCTAAAGACTCCCCCGCTTCTCTCTGAAACCAGCAGTGTTACTTCGGGGTCTTTTGATGCCTTTCCCCATGCTGTCCAGTCTCTGGAACGAGCCTTGAAAGAGGAAACACCACCCACACTCTCGACATCTGTCAATACAAATTTTAGTCTACCAGGAGTACGAGCAAAACAACGTGGTCCTATAACCGAACCTTTGAAACCACAGACTTCTTTGACTACATCTAGTGAGGTAAGGGAGGCCAATGAATCACCACTGAATTTTGGGCTCAACCCCTCTACAAATCTCGATGACAGCTTGGCGAAAAAGCCCGCTCGTAGTAAACGGTCTGATATCTCACTCAGATCAAAAACGACAGCATCCTCCCTTCTTTCCGGAGCTTCAAAGAAGGCTGCTTGGCATGCTTTGTTGAAACCAGTCATCTCTGTGGAACAGCCAATTGATATAAGCTTGCCAATTCCTCCTGTCGTATCAACAGTAACAGGCATCTCTGAGAGTGTCATACAGCTAGGCGCCAATGAGTTGAAATATAAAGTAGAACAGTTGGGGAAAACGTACCTCGATGGGAAAGACTCGAGCCCAAGTGACGGTGAAGGTAGACGAACATCAAAAGAAATTAATAACACCTCTCAAGTAGCCAAGGATTCAGGTGTTGAAGATCTTGTGCAAGGTGTTGATATCGCCCGTCCTGTGCCAATTCTTGATCACCTTTCCAATATTTCCAACAATATTGACCTTGCGGATCGTTTGAAAGACGACATGGTGGTTTTGCAAGAGAGTGTGGAGACAAACACAGCCTCTCAATCAATTCCGCTTGAGCTTTCCAAGTTGATACCTGATTCACCTAAGGGTCATTCCTTAGCTAATTGTCAGTTTCCCCCTGGCATGGAGACACCTCAGCCAAATCTTCCACTATCTCAAGAAATGCTCATCGCACCAATATCTAATACACTATTGTCAAAAATCGGTGACTCTTTCGGGTCTGAAGCCTCCGCCGACTCACTGAACTCTGCTTACTGGGGATTTGTTCCAGCCGTCACCGAAGCTGTTCAAGATGCTGTTCAAAAGGCCGTTCGGAGTGCTGTCCAGGATATTGTCATACCTCCAGGAGCAAAGAAAGAGAAAGCCTCTAAAGTATATCGAAAGTTGGTAGCGGATTCTCTGAATACAGCAGCCAGGAACGCCGATGATTATCTATGCAGAGCATCCTTGTGGAATGAACCACCTTATTCTCGCCGAGACTCTGAGGCTACTGTCCTTGTCCAAGGCAAGCCAACAAAATTTGATATTGATTGGAAGCAAGATCCTTGTCAGTTTTCAAAGGACGCGAGCCCAATACCATCGCCGTTGAGACGAGAATCTATTTACTTAAAAGATCAGGAAAACTCTCCCCAACCACCTAGTGACGTTGTGGGAAATGGTTCTAGTGAGAGGCACTATGGTGATGTAAGTAGCATACCTATGAGCTTCGACTCAAAGCAAAATTTGTTACTCTCCCCGACAAGAGTAATTCCCGATGAATTAGAGACTGTATCCCTAGATCCCCAGCAGAACCCTGATGAAAAGCAGATTTGGAAGCGATGGAAGAAGGGTCCGCCTGATGGATATTCTGCTATTCCGAGCCGCCAGTCATCCAAGGGTAGAGCTCTCAGTCCCAAATCAGTAAGGACAAATTCATCGGTAATTGTTCCTTTCAAAAGTAGACCGACCAAAAAGCGATCTCTTGAGATGATGAAGACGCCAGGCAATCGGCTTCTCCGTTCAATTTCGTCTGCTAGTTCTTTACAAAGCGGAGCAGCTTTAATTCCATTGCGAAGAGAGAAGACAATGGGCCACAACAATACAGTTCATTGGCTCAAAGATTTACTCTCCAGCAATGGACCTTATGAGCCCCGATTCACAGCTTTACCACCGAGGACACGAAAGGGTCCAAATCCTCAAAATCCTATTCGATCAAACACTGCTCCAGCGCAACCTGTAGCTGACCTATTTCTCGGTATAACCCCAGAGCGACTTGAAATGCCAGCAAAAGCATTAATTCCAACCACGTCTAGGCTCAATCGTATCAAACGTGTGGAAATATCTGAAACATTCAGTCGGACTATCAATGATCTCGAGACGTTAATGAGCGAAGCTATTACAATTGCGCGACAGGCTGCCGACAGCCAAGATCCTACGCACATTCCATCTGTGTTGGGAAAGGCTACCCAAGTTCTTAAGAGTAGTCGAAATGATGAAATGCCGGGTTTCAAGAAACGCGTCGATAGAGATGCTTTCAAGTTCAAACTTGTCGATGCTCATGGCTCGGATGACTTATCGAGTGCTGCGAGCGTTCATGAGAGTGTAAGAGACTATTCAGACTCCGATACTTCTTACCAAAGTGATCCACAAGAAGTCCAAGCCCGTACCATCTCTCTTTCTGTGGGTGGTAAAATCAGAAGTTCATCAGGGTGGCCACCCACCGGCCGTGTCTCAACACCATATCCCCCTGCTTCTTTACCGCCATCAAATAAGGCCAGTCATGAGAAGATCAATAACACAAAACCAGCTGATCCACGATCAATGCCAACCGAGATTGCTATTGAGCCTCCGAGAAAGAAGGTGGAAGAGTCTATTGTCTTGCCTGCCGTAACGACTGTTAATGAAGCTGGTGATTCTAGAGGTATTCCGACATTTCAAAACATAGAGCCATTTCAACGTGTACCCACAGGAGAAAAGCGGAAGAGCTCTGATAAATCACCAAGGCATGTGAGTATTGTTAGAAAGAGTCAAGTCATCTTGGCAGACCCCTACGACAGCCCACCAGAACCTGTTGGCATTCAACTCGATCAATGCGGAGAGCCCATTGGCCATTCGCTGCCAAAACCTGATCGTAGCCCAAGTGCTGTTCAGAATTGCGTCAAAGGGCATTCTGAAGAACAACACGGAGCTATTAGTACCAGACTTACAGGAAAATCTGTCCCAAACAGACGAGAGGTACGTGACTACATTGTCGAGACCCATCGTCCTCTTATCCCGGCTCGCGATAGTTCTAAAAACTTGAGAAAGCAGGCTGCCCTACAAGCTCAAGAGGCGGAGAGGGATAAGGTACTCTCTCAAAGGACTGATCTCAGTCGAAAAACTGGACGCACGTACAGCTGGCAGGATATGGACAATGCTAAGAGTGAGCCTTATCTAAAGTGTGAGATCGAGGATCGTCCTACAATTGAATCGAATCAAATTCGAACAGATCAAGATCAAGGCGGTACTCACAGCCTTGATGGATCTATAGTAACTCGTAGCGAGGAACTGGACTTCAATCACGCATATGGAGTTCGGCATCGTGGAGGAGGCGAATCCACAAGTAAAATCAGGGGTGCAATCGAATTACAAGATAATCCAGATCCGAATCTCCCTGTAATAGCCAAGATTACCAAGTTCGATAGAAAACATTTTAGTCTGACTGGCAAGAGACATGTCAGCTTGAAAGATCATCATCTCAAAGGTTTCAGCCTTTCAAAAACGCACAAACAACAAAAAATCGCCAGAGATTGGTCGCCAGGACGAAAACGATTCGTTGCAAGTGTTGCTTGTTTCAGTACCGCCTTGATTGGTATTGTTGCGGGTATATATGCCGGAGAGACGCCAGCCATTCAGTACTATATTGTTGACTTCCATCATTATACAGTACTTGGAAATGTCTTCTTCTTTATTGGTCTCTCCATTCCTACATTCTTATTTTGGCCACTTCCGCTCCTGCACGGCCGAAAACCGTACATCCTCGGATCTATGTCACTTGCCATGCCATTATTGTTCCCTCAAGCTCTCGCTGTTGGCTCATTCCGGTCGCCATACGTATCAACATATAGAGTAGGACTACTCACGTCAAGGGCATTGATGGGGTTTTGTCTGGGATTTGCGAACATGAACTTCAAAGGCATGCTTACAGATCTATTCGGTGCTTCACTTCAAAGCACGCATCCTCACCAGGAGCATGTTGACGAGTTTGATGTTAGACGTCATGGTGGAGGTATGGGTGTATGGTTAGGACTTTGGACTTGGTCCGCTCTAGGATCCATTGGACTCGGTTTCTTGGTTGGAGCTTGTATCATCAATACCCTTCCACCAGCCTGGGGTTTCTATGTAAGCATCATAATCATCGCTTTTGTGATGCTTCTAAACGTTCTATGCCCTGAGGTTCGACGGTCTGCTTTCAGACGATCAGTAGCTGAAGTGGTAAAAGAGAATGCTATATCTCGACGTTTGGCTCGAGGTGAAGTCAAAATGCATATGGTACAGAGTGGTCCAAAATGGTGGGGTGAAGAGTTTCATTACGGAGTCAAACTTTCTCAGAAGATGATACGTCAACCTGGATTTATGATTATGGCTGTCTATGTTGCTTGGATCTATGGGCAGCAAATCTTGATCATTGTAGTAAGAAGTCTTTAATCTTGACAGGCTTAACTGACCAAATAGCTGCTTGGAGCTTTAATGTCAAAAGACTACAAATTCAAGTCTCCAATGGTTGGATTGAGCGTCATGGCCATACCTCTGGGAGCACTTGTTGCAATTCCTTTCCAAAAAGCAGGACTCTTCAGCAGGTCACGCGAACATGCTCCGGTCAGCAACGATGGCACCTTCAAGAAGAAGATACAGCTGTCTTCTCATATGGTTCGCCGAACCATTTTTGTCTTGTTTCTTCCCATAGCAGGATTGTGTTACACTCTTTCAGCTGGCGGTCCGCCAGTGCCATTTCTGGTACCAATTCTGTTCGCTGGTTTGGTTGGATTCCTGTCGAATCTAGCTATGGCAGAGTGTCATGGTATTATCATGGAAACCTTTGATACTTCTGATCTTCAACCAGGAATGACAGGCCGTCCTCGAGGCTCATCTGGAGATAAAACAGCATCCAAACGGACGAATTACTCTTCCTTTCCACGTGTCATGTCTGCATTTGCTATCACTCAAGGCATCGGCTATCTCTTTGCCGCATGCGCATCTGGAGTAGGTGGTGTTCTCACTCGTCATCTAGGTCAACAAGCTGCCACAGGTGTCATGGCTGGGATCCTCCTCATTCTTTCTATACTCTTGCTTCTGACCTTGGTCCGCTTCACCGAAGTCCAAATCATTCCTGACTCTAAGAAAGACGAGATGGATCGTTATCACAATGCCCGGCGAGCTTCTCAAATGCGTCGCGATGACGGAATTGAAGAAGAAGAGCCTTGGCGTCCTATCATCATTGGAAACCCTCATCACAGCACTCGCCGCATGTGTCTCCTTGAACTTGGATCCTTATCGCGTTATTCTGAGATCAGGATCAAGAATCGCCTTGTAGATGAAGCACATCTGAACCGCTTGGCGATCAATACACTTGAAACAGTCATCAAAGAGAAAGAAGAGGAGATCGTCGGCAATATCCGACGGAGTCTGAGCCGACACAGCTCAAAAGGTAGTCGGAGGAGTAGGTACAGTGACCGTAATCTTCCTGAGCAAGGGGATCTTGGAGGACATCGAGAGATGCTCAGCTCGGGAATCGGATCCAAAGGGCGGGGACGCAGCGGGACTCCAGGTGGAAGCAGAAAAGAGAGACGGATTACGGAATGAGGAGATGACTTTAGTTGGTGATACTTTGATGGCCTACGAAGTCTGGGATGCCAGTGGATGCTTGGTATTGGATTGTTGCTGGACGTAGTGTAGCATTGGAGAGTAACTACTCAGATTGATAGTTGAGTTGATGAAAGTGAATGTAGGAGGAGAGGGGATGGAGTTGTAGTTGGTAGAGAGAGAAATGATGCCTAGAACTTGGAATGAAATTGTTGACACTCGTTGTTCTCTTATTTCAATTACAATACTTGGATTAGAAACTCACTCAATCCAAACTTTTCTACATGCGTTATGAGGTATCAAACTTCAAATCATTCAACGTTCAACCTCAAGCGTATTAAAATTCAAGAATCAAGTTTAGATTGATACAAATTTAAAATAGACGCTACAACAAAGTCCTAAAAACGTTGTACCGATTGAGTCTCGTTGATGGTCTATTCCTAAACATGTCGTCTTCTCTTCTGAAAAGAATAAATCCGACAGATAAATATACGCGCATGTGTGTATATATATTGACCCACGCAGTAATCGATCCGAAGAATACAGAAGATGAAAGGATGCGTTACTTTTGGATATCAACTGAAGGATTTGGGATCCTGTGGGTGTTGGGTTGGGGGCTAGGGGGAGGGAGATGTTTATCTGTGGAACTGGTTTGATACAGGGAGGGAGGGAGAGGGGTTGGATTTGTGTGGTTTGCATGGTGGGAGAGAGGGAGGAGATTGAAGATTGGGACTCAGAGAGGAGGAGAGACGGAGATCTGGACAGTAGCAGGAGCGATGGGAATCGAACACAGCGTTGCCCTTCAGAGATCGGGAGTGAGGATAGCATGCAAGTCGCCTTGGAGATTCCGTGAAACGCAGCACAACATATAGAGTGTAATTGTGACTGGTACAGTACGCTACATCACTCTCCCAACCATCCAACGTATGTGATCAGCCTCATCAGCCTCATCACGTCGGTGTTCCGATCCATCCAGATGTGACATCGGACGTGTGCTCGTACCTGCATGGCCTGGACCTAGACCTAGACCTCGCCGTGGTGCCTGATGCGGTGCGCTGTGCCCGCTCCTGGCTCGACGCTCTTCAGGAGGTCGGCTCGGAATCAGCAGGTGGTGGGTACAGACGCGTGGGACGGTGCTGTGAAGCGATGCGAGGCGATGTGATGGGGGATGTGATGCTGACGGCAGCAAGACTCGGCGCGACTTGCGTTTCAAGTTTCAGGTCTCGCTCACTTGCGAGCGAGAGATCACCACCACGGGACTTGACTGCGGTGCGGAGCGGAGAGCTTGGGTGCCCAACGAGGTCCGACGACGAGTGATCTGCAGGGGAGGGGAGAGTGATTCCCGTCGGCGTCGACGATCAATTCTTACTTTTCAACAGAGGCGGAAAGATGGTGGATAAAGACGTCATATCTCAACAGGGGACGAGGACATGCCGCCGGGAAGAGAGGGAAGAGGAGACGAGTCTTCTCATCCTCGCAAGCCAGGGGACGTGAGAGGAGCAGAACAGGACCCTGGATAGGAGATGCCGTCCACCAAAACACGTGGATGGGCTCGATACCAGATTCTATCGCATCTGGGAACGGGGGATCGAGATGGACAGGTCAAGGACACCATGTCTCTCTGGCCTCTGCTCGTCCTTATCTCTGGGAAGATCCACGGCTGTTACAGAGGGGAGCAAGATCTCGGTACCAAGGTACCCCAAATCTCGACACGATGGAGAGATGAACCAATATCTCCGGGTTGGTAGGACCAACGCTGTCACGGTTGATTGCCGGTCCATGTTGATCAGGAGACATGTCTCTCGTTCCTTCTCTCCTGGTGGATTCTCCTAGCCGTTGTGTTTCTTGGGAGGTCGACAGCGGGCGCCGCTACCACACGTCCAAGGAAACCACTGGGAGGTGGCATGCTCACAGCATTCAGTGGGGAACTAGTGGAAACTGGTCACCAATTTGGAAGATGAATGTGGAGCGAGAAACATGATTGATTCTGCGCGGCAACCGATCCGGGATTTGCGCTACCGGGGGCTGGAACAGAATGAGGGCAGAGTTAGGGCTGCGGCTCTCGCGTGAAGATGGTAGATGAGAGAACAGATTAGTGGTAGCGTGAAGGTCTCGCGGACTCGGTCTGGGTTGATGTTGGGGATCGATAGATCGCGAATTGGGCGTTGCGAGTGAGGCGTGTGATAGGATGGGACTTGGAAGATCAAGTGCCGGGGTGGACGAGAGACAGACTAGAGCAACGGAGGGTAAATAGAGAATTGAGCGGGAGAGCAAGTGTGAGGGTTAAATGCTTCGAGAAGAGACAAGATCTTCAGCCTCTTGACCTCGGTACTAGCGAATGCTGAGAGCTAGAGCAGCAGCTCAGGGTCCACACGTTGTTCTAGCTGGTCTGAAGTTTGGATGTGAGCTGAATCCAGAGATGAACGGCATCCGTCCTTGTATCCGCTGGGGATGGTCGCACCAAAACACGGTTCGTCCAGCTAAACCGCCGTCGGAATCAACGACAGGATGCATCGATCTGCACTTCGCACGGGACCTGGACATCTGGCCCGTCTCTCTCGACCCAACTATCGGGTCGATACGAGGCCCCCAACTCTATGCCGGAAAAAGACAATATCGCGACATCTGCGATCTGATCCCTCCCTCCCGTGCTCCGTCTGAAATCCGCGCCACGAAACGCGCTGCGGCATCTGCAGCCCGAGATCCGCGCTCGACAACAAGATTCATTCCTCTTGGTCTGCCCTCAATCCCATCCTTCGGATCATGGGGCTCCGAGAACAAGCCGATCCCAGATGCACTGGGCTGCTGGACGGAGAATAAGCAGCAGGAAAATTCCCACTGCAACGGTTTCATCCCGCTCGCTGCGAGAGGGGATCCGCCATCGTACGATTTTCCGCGCGATAACAGCTGCGTTGCATACCGGTTGGTCGATTTGTTGCCTGATCGAGTCAGTCGTGAGAGAAACAAAGCAAAGAGAGTCAGGGTTACATTACCATGCTGCCAGGGATACTTTCAGGGTCGAGGAGTCGAGGCAGAGGCTGGACTGAACATTCTTGTTGACCGCCTCCGATGAGGAGATCAGATCACCGTTGGCGAGGGCGAAGTGGCTTGCGAAAAAAGCAAGGCGGGATGGACGAAGTGACGGGTGATAGGATCATGGCCACCATGCGGCTAGGGCCGGGAATTTAAGGAGAAGGAGCAGCAGCAATCTGAAAGTGAGTCCTGTTGTGAGAGGTGACGATGATGGCTGCCACGGGCGTCGAGATCAGGAAGGTGGCACCAATCCTGTACGCTGAGACGGCAGAGGGGACTTCAGATCTTGATGCCCAAATGGCGGACTAACGACGAGCTGGAAAGCAATGCAGCGCAATGAACTTTCCGCGGTACCTGCGGGTGACTCTTGGCAGCAGAGACGGATCGAAGTCTGGGGTAGTTTCTGAAGGCTGAGACTACCTTGGGAATCTCCGCTGCGATCCACAGGATTGAGGCAGGCAAATCGCCGGGCATGAAGGGGAGCGCCGACCGTCTGTTTGATTCATGAATTGAGATCGAGAAACATGAGGCCATCACGAAATCCAACCTGCCCCAGAACCAAGGAATGGGAGACTGCGGCTGATTCGCTCTGGCCACAGCGCCACCGAACGGCAGATCGACGTTTTCTGCTTCTGCAAGAATTGCCTCTGTCGAAGGTGTAAGCGATATGACACTCAGCTCGTGGGAATTGAACAGCGATTCCGAGTCCATCTGAAGCAGGCAGAGCCGTCGCTCCGCGGGACGGCAGGCTGCCAGATCTGATAGAACATACAGTACGCTATGATATCAATAGTGGCTGGTCCCTATTTTGAGATTAGAGGAAAGCGAAGGATCAATCCATCGTTTTGATTGCAGGCAGAGAGAGCCGGTCGGTCTGCTCTCACCTTTTCTTTTCGCCGCGGAGGCGCCGTTGGCGTCCATGTGCGACGGTGGATGCTGCTGATGGTGCGTCCTGGACCATCCCAAGTGGTCGGTTGTTGAGTTGGTGGTTCGAACGCTCGCATCCTGGTAGATATCGCGAGCACTGCATCGGAGAGAAGCCCACGCGCACACGGGATCTGATCTTGGTAAGAAATGAGCAATCGAGTGGGTGGGCGAGAGAGCGCGTCCCCGCCAGCAGCCCCTTTGACGACGGTCGATGTTCTCGGAGCGAGGAGGCGATTGGGATAGTCAGCGAGCGAGCGAGCGAGCGACGTTTGCGGATGAGCACCACTGAAGGAAGCGCTGCGATGGGATATTCCTCTCAACACAACGCTGCTCAGCAATGCTCAGCTTTGCATGGAGACGGGCCTGCCACTCGACATGGTGGGGTTGAAGTGGCAGATTCAGAGTGGAACAGAAATGGCAGCGAGGGAGGGGTAGGTGGACGGGCCGTGAGAGGCGCCAAAAGTTAGACTTCTTCAAGCTACCACCTACTGTACGCCTCTAACTTTGCCTGCTCCTCACACTACGATTGTACCGACGGAGCCATTTACAATGCGTTAGCGTGAGATCTGCTAGGCGGGTAGTGTACACTGGAGGGACGGAGGGACGAAGGGACGGAGGTACTTTCTCAGAGGAGGATCTGACGTGAAACTTTTTTTTTATACACGTTTCCCCAGCCGCTCCTTCCTGCTTCCTCCGCACTTGGTCAGATGTGTCGTTGATCTATAACAAGAGAGAACAGGCGGTGTAGTTTCTCGCGCTTGTCCAACAAGAAACCCATCCACCGCAGGACCGTCTCGCTCCCAGACTTCTGGAGGCGTGCAGGTCACGCTTGTGATGGGGAGAACCAGACGTGATCATCCAGCCATGTACTTCACAGCGTGCGCTCCCATCGGTGCATGCGTATCCTCTTGACATGCGTGGAATCGACTCGTGCGACTCGTAGGTAGAGAAAGGTGCTATCAGACTAACTCGGGGTATGTCACGTTGCCATACATACGTCTGGTCCAAAGTACCGATCACCAGCTTTGGCGCAGTTGGCCTCTGCAGCACACGCGCCAGTTCATGGGAGATGAGAGGCAGGTCGTCCTGGATCGGCTCTGTAGATCTGGGCGGGGTCTATCTTCGGCCCTGTGAATCTTGACCGTGGCATCGTGTGTTGGTCTACCGATGCACACTGAGAGAAGTCTCTTGTGAGAGGGAACTGTGTAGATGTGTGAAAGAATCGGAGAAGGGAAGGAGAAGAGAGAGCTGGTCAAAGACTTGTCTTTCTTTGCGTGAAGTGAGAGAGCTTCACGTCCAAGACCATGGAGAAGTTGGAGGTAGAATAGAGAGAGATCAGAGGTAGGAAGTAGAGAAATCAGAGGTAGAAGATAGAGAAATCAGAGGTAGACATAGAGAAATCAGAGGTAGACATAGAGAAATCAGAGGTAGGACATGCAACCAAGGAAATTATAACTCTCCTATGAGCGTCCGAGGTAGGCAAGCTCGGATGATTGGACGGCTGGCCATGTGTGGGTTGTACCGTAGGGTAGCGCGAGCCACCAACGAGGTACCATCTCGACGCATGCGCCCATCAATCGCAGCTCCATAACGCGCTCTCTCACCTAAGGAGCAGGTCTCGAGAAGGGCCGACGATACGAGAGATCATCCAGCCCCTCCTGCATCATCCCAGGAAGGGGGGGGAGGGGGTGGGGGGAATGCTGGCTGGCCATCCGAGGGAACCGGATTCCGAGAGCAGAAATAGAGAGAGGAGGCGGCTCGGATGAATCTCGACAGGTGACGAGGGCCGGACTCGAGGAGGTGATCTGGTCATGCGTGTTGGGTGTGGGTGGCAGATGGGGAGCGCTCGCAGGTGGAAATCAGACACGATTGGAAATTGGCTACAATGCGACTTTGCGGGCAGGCAGGCAGCCAGCGCGCTCTTCGCTGCCGTGCGGACCATCTCAGGAGCAAGCTCTGTGGGCAGGAGGCCGGGAGGGAGTTCGATGGGAGGAGGCAGCGTCATGGGAGCACGATGCTCTCTCGTCCTTCACCTCAGATCTCGACTCCAGGGCGGCTGGCTGCAAGACGAGGAGATCTAGCGTCGGCAGTTGCGCCAGATATCGTAGGAACCAGACCTGGGGCCTGGCGCTCGGAGAGTTTGAGTGTGACTGACAGCAAGCAAGCAAGCAAGCAAGCAGGCAGCATTGGAGGAGGGTGAAGGAGGCATCGTAGACTCGCTCTTCCTTGCCTTTTGCCAGACAACATGAGTTCAGTACCAAGTATAACCTACCAGGGCCCGACTCGGCCCCGTCTTGCGTGTGCGGGCATTTACCCTAATCCAGGAATTGGCTACAGAGCCGAGATGGGGCATCGTTTTGCGCCGGACAATAATCTGTCGTCTCAGACTGGTGGTGGCTGGTAGGGCTTGCCCAGGAGGACTGCAATATTGCCATTATGCAGAAGCATCTCCAGTGCACCGTCGCATTGGGGTATTGCAAGCTATGCAGCTCTCAGGAGAGAGAGAGGGAGAGAGAGAGGGAGAGGGTGTAGAGGCAGAGATGATTGCCTGGTCAATGTCGATCGCAGAGGAGTGCTGATGATGGAGCGCGGACGGAGTCGGAGCCTACCTGATGCCACGGCGCACCCTTGAGCCTGTATTGGTGTTCTGCCACATGCAGCGGAACACTGAGGCTCTTGCGTCTGGGGTCGAGAAGCATTGTGGATCTCTTTTTTTGTCACTTCTCAGCGTCGTCGTCGTCGTCGACCACCGATCATAGAATCCCCTGTCCCAAGTAAGCGTCGTTGGTACTGGTCGCGCCGCCGAGTCGACGAGACCAGGCGGCGAAGATGGCACCCTCATAGATGTACAGAATCCAGTATGGCTGTACCGCTGCTTCTGTGAACTTCGACGTAGCCTCGGCCAGAGAAAGACGCCAGCGCTGTTGAAACACCTGCACCGTGGGCCGTTAGGACGCGCTAGCGTTCCGTCCCACATCCCGACAGCGTGACAGATGGAACAAGCGTGCTGACCTACCGTCCGGTGCTGGCCTCCGCCAGGGGAGCGCCAGGGAACATGGTTCAACGCTCCATGTGATCGTGATGCCTTGGACCAGCGCTTTCCGGTTTGATGGGACCACCCACGGGTCCCCATGCAGAGGAGAGGTCATCTTGAGTCAAACGAGAGATCTCCTTTGGAGATGGGTGTGCTTGATACATGGCACCGTGCTCTGCCTCGCAAATGCACCATCGGGGCTCGTCCGCTATCTTCTAGAAAGCAAAAGATATCCCCGAGCGAGCGTCGAAGAGCCCACTGCCTCCCCGGTCAAAGGTCTACAGTACCGCGCCTGGCGATTGCTGGCTCGCCCGGCAGATCTTCAGCTCATCGGAGTATTCAGGCCGACCGCACGTGAAGCTCGTACCAGATGGAGCGCGGTGGTGACGGCGAGCAGAGGGAGAGAGGGAGAGAGAGAGAGAGAGAGAGAGATAGAGAGAGAGCAGGATCAGTCCAGGCCACGACAGCGAGTCCCTCAGCTCCAGAAGCCCATCTGCAATCGAGATTCCAGATCGTTCGATTAGCAGTCCCACCGCGAGCCGTCCGGCGGCCATTTGTTTTCCATGACCAGGTCGTTTAGCCCTAAGCGGGATGAAGGCCGCTCCCTTTCGGGGGGCAAGGGAGAGAGAGCGCGCGAGCCCCAGGGGTGTCATCAAACCCCAAGCGCGCGCAGATCACCGACCGAGCCAACGGCCGTGGGCGAAGGGGGAGTCCAGCTCCGCAGTTTCAAAAATCTGGGTCGCCCAGGACCAGGAGCTTAAGAGCAAGCAAGCAGCACAGAACAGCACAGCACAGCACGTCGGCATGGCGGCCTGATGTTCGGTTTTAGTGAGAATGCTAAGATGAACGTCACGAGAGGACCAGAGGAGGCCATTCTGGGACTTCAGCGGTCGACAGTGTCCGTCTGGAGATGAGTTGGACCGGAGAGGGTGTGTGGGCTAGTCGTCCGGAGCTCGTCCTCGATGGAGATGCCAGCTGGAGGCATCAGCGAGCCCATTTCCGGGGGCATCTTCACACTGCGCTCCTTGCTCCGCTGCCTGTCCAGATCTCTTCTGCAGCACCCATCCATCGCATCTAATGAATCGGCGATGAAGCACGATTTCATTACGATTACGATTCAGCACCGTCCCACCAGCATCTCAATCTCTGATGCTCCTGGACAATACTTCGATAGCAGCCAGCATGGGGGTTGAGTGCCGACCCGTCGAGACGAAGAAGTCGCTCAACAGAGACGTTTCACCGGCCATCCTTTCGTACATTTAAGATACAGACCCTTCTTACCACATCAAATATCGTATGATCGTACGATGTGATGCCTCAGAGCCTCTTCTTTTTCTTCTTCTTCTTCTTCTTCCCTTTTGGTCATTTCGCTCGACGTCGAAAAAGGGGAGGCGCCAACACACAGATGCTGTCGTCGACAGCCGTTGAGCGTAGTGCATGGCGGATCCATGATGCTCGCGTGGCTGTTGTACGCGCCTCGCCTTTGGCGTCTGGTTTATTTGACAGATCGTGTGCACCGTATCCGTAAGCCCAATGATTGCGACTCGAGTTGGACGGTTTACAATCTCCCTTGATTCAACCGACGAGTTTGGTGGCATCTGGTGAGATGCTGGAAACAATTTCACCCGTTGGCATAATATCATGCTGACCCCGGAATGGCAATCTACGAGGAAGTCGGCACGCTTCCAGATATGATTTTAGAAGACCGTCATGCCTGAGTGCCCCTCAATCTAGGCTAGGATGAGATCGGTTTACTCTTCTGTCCAGGTGCGAGTCAGCTTCAGGCATTTCGGTTCCCCATCATTCCCCCGATAGCAGTTTCAAAGTGTCTGTGGTTCTGGAATGCCTTCACCCTCGACTTGCTGCCGGATTCACAATAGTGGAGCGAGGCGCCTCTACCCGTCTCGGAGGCGTCTTTGCTCGGGCAGAATCGCCCGTTGGTCGGGACTTCTAGGACAGAGCGTGAAAGGATTGCCGATGTGGCAGCTGTCAGACTCGAGGCTGCATCACTTGGAGCTCATCGAGAGTCGGGCGCTGACTTCAGGCGGACCATGTCAGGGTGCTGCCAGCCTCCAGTGTGCTTTTCTGGTCAGCAATTTTTTCAGATTTATGCCGCGGCGTGGGATTGTGAAGTCAGATTGGTAGATGCGATCGAGATCCGGGCCAGGAACTCTTCAGATGACACAGAGAATCAGCCAGTGCGGCAAGATCAAGGAGACCTACCCTACGAGCCGAGAGATTTCCAACCACCCCGTGAGAAGCCCTTGACATAAAACTCCTGCTAACTCATGGGGTAGTAGTATCTACATGCGTGCATTCTTTCTGCGTCGGAGATTGGGTAGCTTTCAGCTAGTCATCATTACAATTCCGAGCCCACTCAGCACGAGTCCTCCATCCAAACCTCCAAGTGATTTGTTCGGCGTGTCTTCTCAAATGGCTTCACTCCCTTGCCTTGTCCGTACGGATAATTCGGCGGTCGGGTGATAACAGCCATCACACTTTCTGCGTTTCCTCCTTCAATGTAACCCCCCAAGCGGGAGCAGAGAACGATGATCTGGCCGGGAAGCTTGATGCCCAGGAACTCCTCCTTTGAAAGCTGCAGCATGCTCTCGGCTATCCCGCAGTGTTAGGGCTTGTCGCCATGCTCAGCATGGTGTGTTGGCGTGACGGTTTGGGAATCTGCGGTAGCATTCATGGCTTCGGTCACAGGCACCCTCTGCCAATGACTGGGAGGAGATCTAATTATCCAGCGCACATCCTAGCCATCTTTGTCTGTTTGCGTACGACGAAGTGAGCGAGGCCTTAATCGTGAAGACACTTCATATCAGAGTTGACGGCCATATCCAGAAGGATTTAGGAGGATCTCAGAGGAGGCAAAGTGGTTGAGGGATTGGATCTGCCGTGTAGCTTTAACACATGCCTGTAGTATGGGTAAGAGAATTCCCGGTCACTATTGCAGATATTACTCGCTGTATCGACCTTGACATGGGGCTCATCCCTCGAGGAAACAAATTCCCTTCTACTCGGAAACTCAGACACTCTCAGACGCCACACCACCTGAATATGGATTTTCGTGGTTGTATTTACCATTGCAGTTGCTTTTTCACTAGTCAAACGGTGAAGCCGTCTATGCGGCAACGGGAACGGTAAAATCGAGCGAGAGTATCCACGCGGTGGCGTTGTACAACGGCAGAAAACGGGGGGAAATATTGAGAAGAAGGTAGTACCGAGCTTCCGATGCGGAATGGTTGTTGCCATCGCAAATGGACCACTAAGTTTGAAGTGTGATGCGGGCCATTGAGGGTATCGCGTCTGACGCCTAGCAGGCGGTGGTGCAAGTCGAACCGGTGTCTAGAGTCTAGACCCCGTAATTGGCTGGATTGTGAGATGTCGACCGAGGGCTGAGAAAGATGGACTATTGTTGTATTAATCGCGAGCACTGTGGCTGCATATTGTAACCATTAACTAATACTTGTCAAAAAGATAAGTTAGCACGCGATGGAAGAATACACGAGGGATACTGATTCCTGCTTCTTTGCACTAGATATGTCGTACCTCCCATCCTATATTGACGGAAGAGAGGCTATGATGCAGACTCGTGCTTTTTGGCCCGTCAGGTAGTGTGTCCTTGACGGAGTTCCACCCGTGAGCGAAAAGATCCATATATTTTGGTCCCGGCCATGCTCTCAGCACTTCCAAAACCAAGACGCACGTTATTGTGAGAAGAACTCGGAGAAGGATTCCGCCAAGTGCTACAGTGCCTGAGACGGAGTTCTTCTTTTGCTACCACGCCTGATTATGTAAAGATGTATAGATTAACTTAAGTTATGGGCTCTGTTGGAAGAGCGGAGTGCAAGGACGGCTTTGCCGAATCGAGCTCCGTTGTTGTGGTCGATCTAGTCGGTCCCATGTTGGAATATTGATCCTTTCTCGTATGTTTTTGGCTTTCCTCTCGGGAAAGCCATTCGTTGACCAGCGTAAGTTTACCTTCTCCTTAAACCCGCAAGTGAGGACGTGGGGTTGCCTTGCAGGCGCATGGCTGCCCTCTTCCCATGCTCCCCAGTCCCAATTCTGTCGTTTTCTTCGATATGAGAGGACTTTGGTGAGGAGAATTGATGCGATGGGGTATATGTGAAATGTGATAATATCGGCACACCTTTCCTGGCATGAGCCGGTCTTGCCCTACCGGAGTAGCGCTTCAATAGGCTCTGATATATCCTCTCGTTGATGAGCGAATCGTGCTTTGATCACCACACTTCGATCTCTTTGAGCTATCCCTGTCGGCCGCCCCAAATGCCACGGCGTCACAGACGAGGAATGGCTTCTCAGGGTTCTGGGTGCCACAGCCCGAAGCGGCGAATCTGCGAGTCTCCCAGCGATGCCACACCCCCATGGGATATGGCCCATGCCGGCCCTCTCCATTCGCGGCTCATGATCCATGATCCATTCTGTCTCCCAATCCTTGACCTGGTGCCATTCCCCTCTCACCCATGGCTCCCCCTCCCCCCCCCCTTTGACACCCGGGATGCAGAAAACACTTCCAGGTGGCACATCGAAGGGATTGAGAGCCTGGAAAGGTCCTACGTCCCTTCTCTCTTTGCGCCTTGGTGCAGGGATCCAAGACTCCCTGTCGCTGCCGGACAGCGGCCCATCGAGATCCAGCATCGACACCAGTTCGACACTGGTTTAGATGAAAACTTTGACCAGCAGCACCCGTCTCTCCCTGGAAAGCGAGGGCGGCAATGGAGGAGCACGCCACGGATTGGGGAGCAAGATGCCGTTGTAAGTGTAAGAAAGTGTGTAGCAGCACGAACGAGAATTCGGGAGAGTATGGGGAAAGATCTCCAGGGACCGTCTTCCACGACGGTGCCTACGATCAGAGCAGCATGGCTTGGGTCCATCCTGCACCAGCGCCGTAGTTAATGCAAATCTAATCGACCTTCCTGATGAACAGACAGGGTTGTGGAAAGCTAAAGTAGAGTTCGAGGTCCGCTCTTTGCTCTCTGCTCCGTGGGTGAAGCGCCGTTGATTGTCTCTTTACCAACATTGCCAGCACTTTTCACGACGCTCAAACACCGGACCACCACCACGGTGAGAGAGAGAGAGAGAGATCGATCACATTACACCCTCCTCCTCCTCCTCCTCCGCCTCCGCCTCCTCCTCCAACGCAAAGAAGCTCATCGGTCGTGTTGGATTTTCCTGGTCATTCCCAATTCTGCTGCACTCCGGACCCAAGAGTGTCGCTCCACATCACTGGCCCACCCCCCTTCAATTTCCCCTACCGGCGTACAGGATCTGTCTTGCAGGGGCGCCAATCAGTGCAGCAAGTCGCCCAGCAGCAGCAGCAGTAGCAGCAGTAGCAGCAGCAGTAGCAGCAGTAGCAGTAGCAGCAGCAGCAGCCACTCGCTCTCCCGCCCGCGCACGTTTCCCTCGCTCCCATCCAAGACATCCCATCCAGTGCAGTGTCTGCCGGGGCAGAGGCAGACCCCAAGGTCGCGCGCGCCCTCTCCCTCCCAGGCCCCCCAAAAAAAAATATAAAAAAAAAAAAAGGTCGCCCGGCCCCAACAGGCGTGCCGAAGGCTTCGACGGCCCTGAAACATCCAAGATCTCTCAGCAGCTAAGCACCCGCCAGATGCAAAGCACACAGCTGGCCGCGGGAAGTCCCACAAACCCTCTGTCGGCGGCGCTGTCTTGCCCTCGTCCTTAGCGACCTCCCTTCCTTGAGCTAGCCTAGTCAGCGATCGAGCGCCTTCTCCCCCCCCCCCATCTCGAATCTGATCTCATTTGCATCCACACTTCTGTCTCTTCGGACAGGCTCGTCGCTGGAGAGCTTCGACGCCACCTTCTATTTATTTTTGGGTGGCCGTGTCTCTCGCTGCCTACCCGGATCAAATCATCTTGTCTGGTTGACTCGACAATCTGATCCGTCTGTCTGCCGACGCACGCCTCGAGAAAGTGCAGACCACCACCGCCCACMCCCCCCCCCCCCAGCATCCTCTTCCATAACTAAACTGCGCATTCCAGTCTCGCAACCACACCTTGCACAGGAAAACCAACTCCGATACTCGAATCTGCGAGCTGAGGGGAAACCTGCAGAAGCCTGGCGAACTGGTGCTACGGGTGTACACATCGGGAACGGGAGCACCACGATATCGTCTGTCTGCCGCACGCGCACGCTTCCCGAATCTTATTAATCTGAGCGTCCTCGCCCTCTGGTCATGGAAACGTTGGATGGGAGCAATAGACCAAGGTACGTCGTGCTCCTCTTGTCCTGCTGCGGTCCTGTCTGCTAACGCTGGGCCTCTCTAGCGGCATCATCTCGACCATTGCTCGGGAACAGAACGACCAGACCACCACCACCACCACCGCCCACCCATTTCCCTCGACCACCATGGCCGCGACAGCAGTTGCCAGTCCTTCGTTCGCATATCCAACCGAGCCTCCAGCACGGTATGATGTGACTTCAACCTTTACAGGCCGATCCTCATCGCTGCATGGCCTCATCTCGCCCCCAGAATCGCGGCGGACCTCAGATCCCAAGAATGAACCACCCCAACCTCCACAACAACGGCAATCGCTACCCTCAATTCATGAAGCCCTAGGCCCGAAGCCTTCCTACTCATCTCCGCCATCTGCTCCTCTCCCGACGTCGCATGAATTGCCATTTGCAAAATCCCAGCCAGCGCCGGCACCATCAATACCACGATCATATCCTCCAGCAGATCCAGGGCAGTATGCGTCACAGCTTCCACCACCGCAGCCTCGACAACGAACTCCACCGCAGCCAATGCATCCTCAGCCGAACCCATTCTCGCGTTCGGAGCCACCGCCGTCGTCATATCACGAACCCCCACGGCATCCTTCAGTAACGAGTCTGCAGACCGCCCCTGCACCACCACACAACCCATATACTCCTCCTCGGTATGAGCCTACTCGATTCGATGCAGATTCAAGAGTCCCAGAGCGTGCGATCAATGGATACTCCCACCAACCGCCACCAGCCCAACCTGCGTACACTTACGGCCCTGGCCCAGCACCTTTCCCAGCACCTTCGCATCAACCACCCGTTTTCAGCCAACCACGGTACCAGACGAGAGACTATCGCGAAGTCCACGAGTCTTGGAAGGGTGACAAGGGCGATCCTGCCCAGCCAGCTCGACAGGGTATAAAACGAAACCTCGACGTATACGATTTCGAGAACAATCTAGCTACGGTTTGTCACGGTCTCCATTTCACGTCTCCGTAAATGACTAAATTTATCTAGATTCAATTTTCAAGCAGCGCCCTTGCGGAATGGTCAGCCCACTACAATGCCATAGCTCAAGAGCAGCAACGCTCTGTCAATGTTCTCCCGGATCGGATGCCGACATTGGATTCAGTCAAGGATATGAAACGCCACCAGGAAAAGATTCTCGGCTGCTTGGAGAGCATGACACGCATCATTAACGAAGCCCAACAGCAATCTGAACGAGCGATGATGGAGCAACGATCCCAAGATCAGGGTGGACGTCCAGGCGAGTACGACGACGAAGTAAGCATGTACGGCGACGACATGAAGAATCACGGCTACGCGTCCGAGGGCAAGAAACGCCGGGGTGTACGTTGTTAACTTTCTTTTCCTTGGAACCCACAACTGACGAGGCAATAGAGAGCAGCACCCCCAGGACGTTGTCACAGCTGCAATCGAGCCGAAACGCCAGAATGGCGACGTGGGCCCGATGGCGCGAGAACTCTCTGCAACGCGTGTGGACTTCACTATGCCAAACTTACTCGCAAGAATACCCTCAACAAAACATCTCAAAGCTCGAACGGCTCCTCGTTGAGGCCCAAATCCCTTGAGGAGGTTTCTCCTCGACCGTAAAATCACACACATCACAAGATGATATCACATCAGCCTCAATTTCAAGATTCTGCATATTGTATAAAGTAATCGACCATTTCGTCTACTGAGGCGTAGAGAAGGAAGAGAGGAACGAATAGGCAGGGATTTCCTTCACTTCATTGTATAAGCAAAAGTGCCTTTCAGGGCATTATAGAAGAAGGTTGAGGAGAATTTTTTTTTTTTCCAGGCATCTGTAAGGGTGTTCCTGTGTTTGAATCGAGTCTGCAAGCATACGAAAGCGAATACCGGCATGGCAATGGCATTGGGATGGGTTCTTTCTAGGCGTTTATCTTGTCAGAATTTTCCCTAAGAGTGGGAACCAGTTCGAGCTTTGGACCGAAAGTTTCGAGGTTTTGTTTGGACGAGCTGTTTTATCTACGGATAGCATGACATGGAGTTTTGCTTGGTATATTTCATGGATCCGGAAGAGGACTAAGGATTGGAGGAGATGGCGAGCGGAGTTTTCTAGGACTGGTAGAACGGAATCGAAGGAAAGAATCAAGAAGTGCGTGGGTGATTTCAGTCATGCCTAATGGTCAGGTTTGCGAGGCAGAAATGTATAGGAGGAAGACAGAGTTGAGATGGCGTGCGAAGTAGGCGTAGCAGGATCTAGCAGCGGGAATTAGGAGGAGATGAAATGAAAAGAAAACATCTCAAACCATTTTCTCGTTCGGGCATTTGCTCTTGACGTGACTGTTGGCCTATCCTGTGGATATATTTGCTTCTTTTCTTGTTTCCTCTCTTGTCTTTCAGCGTCGTGTGGCTCTAGTGAGCACAAGTCATTCCCTCGTCCACTTCAAGATGAACAGGATCATACGGCCAAGGGCCAATTCGTCAAGCAAGCCCCATGGATCACATGGACAGCGATAGGGTGATCTCCCTGCCCCAACTCCACGCATGACATCACCTCGACCCCGAGATCAGGTCGGTTGGGATCCTCAGATCTTGATCTTGACCTGGCCGCGACGCTCCGATTCGACACGTCCGCTCTCTGTCATCGCGGTGCCGTACGGGCATGTCCAAGCAAGGCCAGCAGATGCGTCGATGTGACGGGGTGATCGATTGGTGCCTGAGCGATGGGGGGGAGGGGGAAGGGGGAGCGGTATTGGCTCATCTGAGTTGCGAGGGAGGAGGATGGGAGGAGCGGGCGGGAGAAGGCAGGCAGGCAGGCAGGCAGGCAGGCAGGCAGGCAGGCAGGCAGGCAGGCAGGCTGGAGAAGAGAGGTGCGTGCGGCATTGACAGTGTGCAGAAGAGAAAGAGAGGGCGCGTCATGAGCGAAACGGAAACGGGAAACCGGGTACCCGGTTTCTGCGATCGGGGATCGGGGATCGGGATGAGACGAGATGAGATGAGATGAGATGAGATGGGATGAGATGCGATGGAATCGGAGATAGGTGTGAGCCCGAGGTCAGGTTAGGGCAGGGCAGCTCAGGCAGGTCAGCTCAGGCAGGTCAGATCGCTTGGCTTGGACTTTGATGGCCTAGCTACCTTACTTACCCTGCCCCGTCGCTTTGCTGAGTTTTTCTTTTCTGTCGCCTGTCGGTTGTTGGCGACTCTGCGCCGCGAGGTAGTCGATTTCGCGCCTCCATCGCGGGCTGAGTCAATGGTGCCATTGATTGGGCATCGGCCCTGTCTCGGTGCGATTGTGTATGTGATGTGTGTATAAGGCTTGCCCTTGGGTTGGAGTGTTGTGGAGGAGGCGCTATGTCAGTGGAGGAGTATCTTGAATCCTACCAAGTTGAATATGAGATGTCGGAGCAGCGGACTTCCTCCCGAGAGGGGCCATTTTTAGTCTCCTTCTCTCTCTCTCTTTATTTCCTTCCCTTCTCTACCATAAACTTGTTGAAGGCTGGCATCGGAAAAAGAAAGTTGGCGCGTGGAGTGGTGGAAGTTGAAAGGCGCCGTGATGATTGTCGTGATGGGAGACTCCGGAGTGGAGTAGATGATGATTGGGAATGTTTTAAAACGGTGGTGCATGCTAGGCTAACGAATGAAATGATGGGATCAAAAACCGAAGTGGAAACGTTTATGGCGATGTGGTGTTTCTGTGTGATACATTGTCATGCTTCTAGGCCATGGACGTACTCCTGATAATTGTTTTGGATGCGTTTGGTTTGGTTTAGTGTTCCAGGACTAGATTTACTTTCTCGGTAAGCGATGTACTTAGCTTGGTTTGTGTCAGAGGGGTGCGGGGAGACATGGTGGGGCACGAGAGATGCTATTGCATTTGTTTGTATTTCATGTTTATGTTTATCTTTTGTCTGGACTTGGCCTGGGCTGCATCAGCTTAGCCAGACTCTCTTTGGCTTTGTTTTGTTTTGCTTGCTTTTTGGACTCTATTCGCAATGAAATCTTCGGTTGGCTTTTGATTCTTCTCACCGTCGGTGGTGTCTCCGTAACATTCTGGCTTCTGATTCCACGTCGGCTTCAGAGCTCGGGTTCGGGAAGTGACGTGAGGCACGATATTAGCTATGTTCTTCGAGCCGAGAGACTAATATAGAAAGACATCTCAGATTGCGCGAGACATGACATGTAGTGAAGTGTGGTTGGAGGGATGTCAAAAATGCTGGAGAGCCTCAATCATGCCACGCCTCTGGCAACATGGATCTTTTTGCCGAAACAAAAGGTGGGGCTGAGACGTCCGATAGGCGCATGCTGGATTTAAGACCGGAATGCATTGCGTGCCTATCTGCTCGTACGATGTTCAGAGAAGTCCAGTCGGCGTGGGTACGCTTCGAGTCTGGGATGGAGACGTGTCTGAGAATAGAACATTCCTGAGGTTCCAGGATAGACACCAAGTACAGAGTGACTGAGTTTGATTTGGTTGGTGGTGCAAGTCTCGGAAGGACCGTCATATCTCAATCTATCGACCTGCGGATCGGGAGTCTCTGGAGTAGCCACCGCCGCCACTTCAGATCGCTTCGTGACTTCACCGCTATCCTGAATAGAACATATAGTATGCTTGGAAGTCAACGCAGTGTTTGAATATTCTTGACACTGTCTTGGCTGAGGTGTGACAAGACCAGTGTCTAGTTGCAACCCCGGCCATCTTCACGTGGGCGTCGTATCTGGACCAAACAACGTCTCTGTTTGATCTTATTGCAAGAGCCACCACGTCGAAATGGTGGAACAGATGGAGAATGGAGGAGCTTGTACGGATGGACACAGATTGGAAGGAAGACACGAGCCAGATGATACCTAGTTGTGATACTCGCGAGATCGGGGGCATCAGAAATTCTGGGGTCTCACCGAAGTCATGCAAGGGAGGAGAGGTGGAACGAACGAAGGGAAGGCCGGTATGGCTGGTGAGCACAACGTGGAAAGACGATGGAAGACGCGAAGGGGGTCCGATGCGGATGACGAGTCTTGCAGGAAAGAGATTACAGGTGCTGCACCAAAGTGCTTTTTGATATGCTGGCCAGGAATCTGAGATGATCTCGAGGGCGTTGAAAAGGTCACAACTGAGCTACAGCTAGACGCCTCAACGCCTCAACGCCTCGAACACAATGAGCACGTTTTCCTTCGAGATTAGTCTGATGTGATATCGAAACGCATTGGCCAACTGTCACCGATCCATGAATAACCTTAAACTTAAGGATTTCTACTCCGACGAATGAGGATATCATGAGGTGCATGATTGACTTTCTGGGTCGTACCAACCAAGGAAGGATATCGAAGATGGACTCGTAAATAAGCCAATGGTGTAGCAGTCGTGGTAGGACTGGCAACATGTACGACGAAGCCATGAACAGAAGCAGAGAAACAAAGCATGGTGATGCATTAGGGATTGAGACAAGACCATGCCATAGTAAATCCAAAGAAGTAGAGATGGCGAAGAGGATCTGAAAACCATTGGCAAAGTTCTCCCGAGCCGCCGAGGGGCAGAGATGCATACATCCGTCGTACTTGTGCTGGGCAAGCATACCCTCGCCATATCATGCGAACGTGTCGGGGAGGTAGGGTTGAACAACTTGAGGGGTTGAGATACGAAGATCAGGCCAACGAAGATCAGGCCAACGAAGAGGAAAGGAGAAGAAAAAGCCGGCGTGTGATTTGAGATCTCTTAATGACGTGCAGGAGCTGCTGCGTCGAGCGTGTCTTCAGGGCAAGTCTCATGGATCCAATCAAGAAAGGGCCCAGGGCTGTTGATCTGCCATCCTGGTTCCCACAGCATTGGCCTCTCAAATTGAAGTAAATAGCGATGCTTCTATTGACATGAGGAGAGGAACGTTGGTGTTGACGTTCCGAAAAGAGCATAGCATTTTCGGGCCATTACCCCCTGCTCCGGGCCTTCACGGCGTCCCACAGGCGCAGGAAAAGTTTGGTAAGCAGAGAAATTTCAACCCCACTATCAACTTCACTTTCTTCATATGCTGCTCCGACATCCTTCTCTCTTCCTCCTCCTGCAGGGACAATTGTCAGCGACGACGTGGAGCAGCCAGTCAGGCCAGGACCTTATTGCGTGCTTGACAACTGCCACAACTGCTGCATCCTCTGACCTGCATCTTCCATGGCGACGTGAGCCGAATCAGAGTGGGGGTTGACCGGCTGCTCGAAGGGCGTGGGAGAGGGTCATGAGGGATATCCGTCTCATTCTCTCGTCCAAAGTTGAAGATATAGAGGCTTTGGAGTGTTTTATATCGCGCACAACACCTCTCCTATCCAATCGACGCTGTGCGACGCTGCAAAGTCTCCGCTAGCCACGTCTGAGACTGCATAATCGCGCAAACGAATCACATATCGATTGAGGTCTGCAGGGCATGAGAGCGGTGAAAGGATTGGAATATAAGCGCACGCAAGAGTAACGGTGTCAAAATGGGTCTCTTGTGAGTTGCCGCATTGGGAAAATGGTAAAGATACACGACGTCAAAGGATAAATGCTGAGTCCATCTTATCTAGAGCTTTGGGAACTCCGCTCGATTGGCCAGAAGCAAAGAAGAATGCCAATCATGTTAGGGGATGGGGTGTTGAGGTGAGAACTCTTGCAAGGTTGTCTTTACGTCATTGACAATGCTAGCAATTACTTGCCATTTGGAACAGGGCTAAAGGCAAAGAAAAGGATGCGTTGCTTTGGGGAGACGAGGTTTGTCTATACTCCTTGTTCGACTATGATTATCAGTGTTAAAAGATGCTAGATTGAATACCTCGTGGTCAACTACAAGAACGACGACAAGAAAGTCACACTCTCCCTCCGACAGGCAGACATTCTCCAATCTCTAGCCCATGACGAGGAATTGTGCAAAGATGGAGGCTGTGTGCCAGATTTGCAAAACCTTGACCAATCCAAGTACGTGTTTCTTTCTATCAAAAAAGCTTCCCTAAGACTTGACAGGAAAAATGCTCTCCCTATATTCCACCCTGAGTTTGGACGCTTCATGTTGGAAGCTACTCCAGGAAAACCTTGGGGAATTGGTTTCAAAGATCTCCTTGATGTAGAACCAAACATGAAGTTGAGGTAGGTGGACATCCCAAGTGATTGCTGGAATATTTCTAACAAAAGATAGACGGAAGATTGCTAAGGACCACATGGACGTTGACGAGTATCCTATTACTCTCACTACATATCCTCGTCTCGGCAGTCCTGGGATATTCACTAAGCCATATTATCCACCCTCCGGAGATAAATTACGATCTCAATTTGTCCCTGACGAAATTGCTAATCCTCATATCCGGTTTCCTACATTAGCGGCTAATATCAGATCACGTCGAGGGCGGAAAGTTCAAGTCAATGTTCCCGTTTTTAAAGACGAGAAGACTCAATGGCCTTGGAAGGATCCTACTGTAAATTATGACTTACACAAGTGGCCAGAAGATGATGATGTTCGAAACGGGGCCTCACCTGACAATTTTATCCATATGGATGCTATGGCTTTCGGTATGGGAAGCTGTTGTCTTCAAATCACATTTCAAGCCAAAAATATTACTGAAGGTCGACGAATGTATGATCAACTCAGTCCACTGGGACCAATACTTCTCGCTTTAACTGCTGCAACACCAGTATACAAAGGCTTTCTAGCAGATATCGACGTTCGTTGGAACCAGATCAGTGCTGCAGTTGACGACCGTACTCCCGAAGAACTTGGAGAGAAACCTCTCAACCATAACCGCTGGCGAATCCCTAAATCCCGCTATGCTCCTAATAGCACCTACATATCTGAAGACCCTCGTCTTCGCAAAGAGTATTTAGACCCTAATCTTATCTTCGATCCAGATATCAAACAAAATCTCATGGATGGTGGCATGGACTCCCTACTAGCCACTCACTTCGCGCATCTCTTCATTCGTGATCCAATCGTCATCTTTGCAGAAGATCTGAAAGCCCTTGACCTTACCAAAACAGACCATTTTGAAAATCTCCAATCCACCAACTGGCAGCACATCCGTTTCAAGCCTCCTCCAGCAAGTAACGATATCGGTTGGCGTGTCGAATTCCGTCCCATGGAAATCCAAGTGACCGACTTCGAGAACGCCGCCTTCTCAGTCTTCATGGTTCTCATAACTCGCGCGATACTATCGTTCGACCTGAACTTCTACATCCCCATCACCAAAACAGACGAGAACATGCAGACCGCACATATCCGTGACGCAGTCCTGAATGAGAAATTCCATTTCCGCAAAAACCCCTTTCCAACTCGCTATCCACGCTCCTACTCCTCGAGCAGTGGCTCTGGTCTCTCCACACCTGCGACGATGTCTCGCCCACCTACGCCTTCTGGCCCTGTGGAGGAAGAATACACACCTATGACCATTGACGAGATCATCAATGGCACCTCCCCAGACTCTCCCTCCTCATTCCCTGGTCTCATTTCCCTGGTAGAAAGCTACCTAGATAGCATGAACGTCGACGTTGAAACGCGTTGCGAGTTGGCCGCGTATCTAGACTTGATCCGCAAGCGTGCAAACGGCACGCTCTGGACGGCAGCAAAGTGGATCCGCGAGTTTGTCCGTGGTCATGATGAGTACGCCATGGACAGCGTGGTGGGTGACGGCATTAATCACGATTTGATCAAGGCGGTGCTAGATATTGAGAAAGGCGGGAAGAAGGCAAGGAGTGTGAGAGGTGTGAAGGAATTTTTAGGGACGGTGGTCGGGAATGCGAATAGTACTGACGTCGGTAATCATGTCAATCCTGATACCAGCATTGATATTGATGCCCCTCCGATTCAGAATGGAGAAGGCATAAAGAAGGGAGACAAATGAGAAAGGGATCTGTTGACATATGCAGGCGTTGAATCTAGTGAATAGAAAACCTCTAGCGCAAGACGAGACAACACAATGAGAAAGACCTCATACCTTCCCAATTCCCTTCTAAACCCACATGTCACCGCAAGACGAGCCAGAAACTCCGATCCATATGTCGCGAGTTAATTTCCATGTAATCACTTCCCATGATTTCTTCACACGCATTTCGAATTCACGTGGACGAGAAGGACAGCTCATCTCAAGTTAAGGCTCAATTCATTCGTCCTTCTGGCACTCTACCATACCGCACTAGCTAATAACCGTCTCCACGGAATCTCCTCTCTTCTCTCTGGCCAATATCTCTTCCTCGTCTCGCTCAAAACGACTCCCTCTCCATAAGAAAAGAACCTTTGCCTTCGGCTGCGCTTTGGGTGAAGAAAAGCGCCTTGATCCAGTCAACAAAGGAAAGATATACACAAATAAGGTGGTAAGTACTTGACTTGAATGGAAAGAAAAGCAGATAAAAGTAAGCAGACGAATATAATTTACTCCTCCACTCCAATCCCTAAATCAGGTTGCATAAAATCATCCTTGCCCACCTCATCGCACGGCCGAACTATCCATCAAGCAACATACTCTCCCCTTCACCTTTACCGTCTATTTCGGCTTCCTTCCTCGGGCCTACACCACCATTTCCATCGCTGTAATAGCCAGCACCGACGGTACCATCTCGATCGGAGCCAACGAGTCGGTATTCTCCGTCTGCTTTGCGCTCAATGATACCTTCATCCAAAGCCCATCTTGCTAATAGGCGATCAACGCCAAGACGATTAGCTTCCCCCTTCTCCATATGTCTACCCACATGTTCCGTCCAGTCATCCCAGCTACCAGCACCCTCAAAAACATTACTACAGTCTGGCTTGGGGCAGGCAGAACGTTGAGGTGGTTGACGGCGGTTCACTAAGCATGAGGCTTGCATTTCTTTGACGTGAGACTCCCATTCGAGTTGCAGCTTGCTGTCGCCTTTTGCGATGGCCTTCTTGATGGCGAAGGGAGCGTGCATACGACGAAGATGCTGAGTGAATAGGTCTTTGCGGTTGAACTCATTCCCTTTACCTTCAACGGTACTTTGAGGACAAGATGAGCATCGATAATAGGTTAGACAGAGATGCTGAGAGGCGATATGACGCTTCCATTCGTTCTTGGAACCAAAGGTTGATGTACAGCCTGCAAAGGAGAATGCGCATGGAAATGGTCGGGTATGAGCTGCAGCAATATGTTTTCGGAGGGATGAAGAGTCTTTGAATGGAGCGTGGCTACATAATGAACAGCGGGTATCTTGCTTTGGACCCGCCTTTTGTATGGATTTGCGTGGTTTTGGTCGTGAAGCGGGAGAGTTGTATTCTGAGTTGTACATCTGGTCATCAACTCCCGAGTCTGCAGGCTCTGAAGAAGCTGATTCGCCGCGGGCACTTCTGATTCCAGGTGATTCCTCTGAGGCCAGGTGAGGATGGTTGCGTTCGCTTGTGGCGCGTTCATGGCTGACAGGTCGAACGTGGCTCAGAGCCTTGAGTTGTTCTGCAGCCTCGTGCATCTCAACCGAATCTTCGACCTCATGTTTGTCAGGAATATTTGGTGGCGCAGAGTTCTGGTATCCGACTTGTGGAGCTGTTGTGCCAAGCACTAAAGGATCAGTTCTCATTGTATCTTGAGAGATGTGTTCTTGTTGCATGGAGGCATCGTGTCGGACCATGACAGGAGTTGAGGCAGCTGCTTGACGAGCTTCTAGAAGGATTTTACCATCTTCCAGTTCTTTGAAAGTTGCAGCCTTGCTCAAAGGAGAGATGCCACCAATCAAACGATGATACTCGATTGTCATATTATGGGAGTTGACATAACCCAAGAATGCACATGTACGATCAGCAGCGAGGATATTCCAAACCGATATGGGCATCGATACTAAAAGAACAGTGGGTGGACCATGAAACATGCCTTCCACAGAGATCTTGGCGGCGGCAACCGGCGTCTGTTGAAGCCATTGCTTGAAAGACGACATTTCTGGACTTGGTTCGCCAAGAAATGTTGTACAAACCAAAGCTCGAGGTTCTTCAAAAGTGAGCTCTCCAGCTGGATTGAAGTTCATGAGATGAGCTTGCTCGTTTTGGATTCTGAGAGCATGCAAGTCTGCATCAGGAGCTTCGATTGGAGAAATGATAGATGCAGGTTGCTGTCCAACTGGAGCTAGGCTAATGGTGTTCATAGTACCAGGAGTCAGTGAGAAGCACACTGGCATTCTCTCATGACCAGAAGAAGCCTTGGCAGAACCATTTGCAAGTCCTGCATGTTGAAAGAA
Organism: Arachnopeziza araneosa; assembly: GCA_003988855.1. NCBI lineage: Eukaryota > Fungi > Ascomycota > Leotiomycetes > Helotiales > Arachnopezizaceae > Arachnopeziza > Arachnopeziza araneosa. Next base: position 80,881 of record QYAI01000074.1, read on the forward strand.
TTTGTTGTGTTTCAAGGCTATAATCTCTTCGTGTAGTCTCTGGATGGTAAATGGGCGATCAGTGCATAGTCTGTTCAAAGCTTCAATCAAATTGAATGTGAAAGATCGAGGGCCTGCTTCTCGAGCAGCCTGGTCAGGTGGATATGCTGCGATGACTTGTTTAATGCCATGATTTCCAGCCGCTGGTGCGTCAGCAACAGCACACGTATCAAGTAGTAGAAGAATATCAGATTGCGCGTCTTCTAGAAGACATCTGACGCCTTCCCACTTGAGTCTGGAAGAATCGTCTCGAGGATTGCTATCATAAAATCAGCAGGCGCCGCAAGGCTGTCAGAAGTGGATCTCACCAAGCCCAGTAGAGATTATGATCCGAGCCAATAAATCCATAACCAGCATAGTATACGATCCAGAGATGATCAGGTCGAGCATATTCAAGATGTTGGCCCATATGCATTGTGAGTTTAATACTCGGATTCGGGCCACTGGGGATTCTCCACTCTTCTGTGCGGTAATTGAAACGGTCCTGAAAGACCTTGGACAGTTGCAGTAGGTCTTGCTCGACACTCAAGTCATCTTCCCACCGCAATAACAAGACCGAAACACTGGTATATGGTGCTCGATTTGCTTTGGAATACAAGTGCATTGCACTGTCCTGGAGGTGACGGCAGAAATTCCTGGCAAAAATTAGTACGTGATTGTGGGAATTCAAAACATAAGTGGGAATCGGAGTGCCGAGCTCTCGAAATTTGATTTCAAGGACCGCTACGTCCGAGAGACTTCTCAAATCGGGTCTTGTAGGAGAAATCGAGTAGTATGGGCGTAAGGCTTACTCGAAGTCATTGCGCTCGGGAGGAGGGTTCGAAGCCTTCTGTGCAGCAGATTGTTCATAGTCGTAGCGGGCTTGCGGCGACTGGACGAGCGCATTATCAGCAAATTGAAGTAGAATTTATCGCAAAGAAGACTGTACCTGTTCATGAGGGGTCTTTTCTGCGATCTTGGGAGCGAGTCTTCGCTTTTTCGAAGGGTGTGCGTCCATGGCGGCGTCGCAAACCCGAGGCTTCCCCAACGACTAATTGAGAACAGCGGATATGCAAATCAATACGCTGAATGCGAAGAAGGAATCCTTGCGATGATTGAGTGTGCAGATGTTGTGTCAACGATGGATTGAAGATTGAGTTGGTGGAGCCTTATGAAATGAGGCTGTGGTGTTGGCGAGTAGCCTTAAGACTGTGAAGCGCCCAAATAAGGCTAGCAGGCGAGAAAAAGCGGCACCCTTACACGTCGAGGGGTCAGAGTTTGATGTTCAAACAATGACCTCGTCTAGAGGGAATTCCGATCTTGGAATCCTTTTACAATGCTCTTCCTGGTTACCCCAGGATGGAATTTCTATTAGGGAAGACTCTCCCAGCTGTGAAATCAACAGCATCGCATTTTGGCGCATGGCCAAATTTCGCCGCTTTTTGCTTCTTTGGAGAGGCTAGCTATTTGTCATCGCCTTGACATTGCCGAGATGACGAGGCTCACTTCGAGGCTTTGTACTTGAGGTATGTGAACAAGAAACAACAATCTCGAATTCGCTATTCAGCTTCGGTCATCAGAACTCGATCGGTCGTATGTCAATCCGGCCATCTCCTCCAGCCACCAAAAATGCCCCCAACAAATTCTCTGAATGGGTCGCGATAAGCGAGGCTCCCGCCAAGTCGCAAGGCTTACTTGAGAAGTAGTTTACGAAATATTCGAGAAACGAGTGATGTTTTTCATAGTTTACCTGCAATTGGTATCAATATCATCGTTTGAGACACCTTGGTGGTCACTAATAGCTTAGCCGCCCTTTTCAACCTGTTCATATAACTGCTATATGCTTCACTTAAATATGTAGTCGAAAACAGGCTCTTTCAGAATCTCAAGTCAGAATTGACAACCAGTCTAATACTTCTCAACTGCTCCTTGAACATAAGAAGCTAGCAATATTCTTTTAGATCGGAGGACTTGGCAGATAGGGTATGCAACGCGATATCACGTGATCATACTGTTTCTCAGTAGGTGATATCTCAACCCATATGGCTTGACGACATCATTACTGTGTTTTAGCAATACTATCATCTTTCATGATGAGGTATCACCCCTCTAGAATTGAATTCTAACAGCTATCTTATCAAGACTACTGATCACGTGTATGCTGAAAGTTGGAGTTCTAGGTTGAGTTGAGCAAGCCTTTCGAAATTCATCGCTTGTATTTCGTCAACTTTCACTCCCGAGAGACCTTTGAGCCGATGCTGACTTTCCAAAAATAAGAATTTAATAACTTCATGCCACGTTTACTTTAAATCTACTCAACATGCAGAATTACTCCTCAGACCCGTGTAAAGCAGAGGTATATTTTCCACCCTAAGGATCCTCCTGAACATATACTTTTCGCTCATGCTATGCATTGTCCCGTATCAACAGAATTATAAGCAGAGTTGCCTCCCGAACCTGAAGATATTGTGCTGTTGATCATAACTTTTATTCTCCATCATTCTCGCATATTCTTACAGAAGAGCAGCAAAAACGGCACAAGAAATCTCCAAGCAGAGTCTCCAAACAAGTACAGTAATGACTTTTAAACCTCGTTAATTTTCATCATGGTAGCATCAACACCAATATCGGCTCCAAGTTGAAAGTCAAAAATATTTACTGACAAAGGAATTCTGGGCTCTAGTGAAGAGCGATGCAGAGCCAGGAGAGAGCTGGCACCGCGAAGTGCAACAAACACGATTAAGTCACTAGTGAATTGGAGAGCCAGGAGAGCCAGGAGAGCTAGGAGAGCCCCGAACCATCATTCTCCGAGATATCAAGGTGAACCCCCGAAGCACCAAAATAGCGCATCATTCCTTGAAAAATGTTTTAATTTAACAGCGATGATATCGGTTGTATTCCACGTTTCCAAACAAGCATTTGGGATCACGCGAACTTCACATATGATGAACGAGAGAAATACGGAGATGGATGCGAGATCATCTTCTCTATTGTCGGATGCAATGTCAATTGTGTAGCTACTCTAGACTCCGTCACCTCCATGCTAAGACTACTTTGTCATCCACAAGTTCATTAAAACACCCCAGAATTATTTCACATCCCCAAAATGCGTGCTACATTTGAGAAAGCAATCTGGCTTGTATCTTGCGTCCTGTACGAACAATCTAGGACCTGATACTCATTTGAATAGTTTTCGTTCTCTGCATATTAGTGGAAACTTGGTTTCGACCGTCGCAATCATCTCGGAACACCCAAACACGCAAGGAAAATCTAGTGAAGAAAGAAGTCCATGTTAGTTGTGTGCTTGAACATTCGGTCTACATTATTCTGATTACACGACTTTTGAGGTATCCTAGTTTTCGCAAGCCTGCACATCTGTTGCTTGATAGATCCTTTTCATGGATGAAGCATTACGCATTACGCATCAAGCATATCGAGCTTACTTATCCACCGCTCAACTCATGAACTCCTCCAATTACAGCCGCGGCTCCTGCGGAGAGGGCGGGTCTGCTTTTGTGCGTGGAGTCAGGGGTGAATGTTGCGGTAGGATTTGAGAGGGAAGATGCTGATGGGACTAGATTTGAAGACGGGGAATGTGTAGTCGAGGGAGGTAATACAGGGACAGATGGCGAGGAGTACGAGGTTGTGGGAGATGATTTTGTTATCGGTCCTGATAGAGTTGGAGATGGTGAGCTTGATAGAGGTATGGACGTGGATGACGAACCCGATATGACAAACGAGGATATCTAAGAAGACAATGTCGAGTCTGAGGGATCGCCCGATGATCCTCTTGATGCTTGCGTGCTGTCTGAGAAGCCGATGAAGAGTCTACAAGACTGCCTCCTGACGCTGTCGAAATCTGTGTTGATGATTGAGGAGTTTCCGTAGCAGCTAAAGTTGATGTCTTCAGAGAATAAACAACCGATGGTAATGAGGATGGGGATGATGGAGAACTCACTGCTAGTGCGATGAAAGTTTGGTGTTGGGAGAGTGATGTGGAAACTAAGGAGGATGCGGTGTTCAATGATTGTATTTGAATAACACTTGTTCCGCTACTTGATGGCAATTACGGAGTGTGAGACGTGCCTGGCGTCGGCTAAGGCTTTTTGAAATAAGCAGGAGTCTTGAATTGATGATATCTGCGTGGCAATGCAAATGTCAAATGTGGAGGATGACCTCATAACATAACTCCCTCCCTCACTATACATTCCGCAACTATCTTTTCTTTTCTCTTCTTTTCCACTGACCCACCCAGCATCCGGAAAACACCTCCTCATGACACTCAAGAACACACCATCAGCGACCACCAATCTCCGACCAAACTCTGCCTTATCGGCTCTTGCATCCTCGTCCTTCAAATGACGATGCGTATTCGTGCTCGCTTTGGCAGATGTGAAGATAAAGAGTTTTGAGTTCCAGGATTTAGGACAGTCCTGAGTCGAGGGACCGTTTCGATAAGATAATACCTAATCTATTCTCACGTGGATGTGTTGCACCAAGACAGTTTGAGGAAGTATAAACACAAACAATAAACTCGACTGTCAATATTGCAATTATAAAAGTTCACATGGCACACAGAATTCGATTTGATTTTTAATTTTTTAATTTCCATCTCGATTATTAGTAGGAGAACCGTGAGGCTCGTGGTATCATCGCTTTCCATGCAAGTCGCTCGAAGCACTCTGTACACGCAAGTCACTCTAAAACACACCAAACGCCCGAATCATATCTCATAGTACAAAAAGAGAGTGCAACCGGAGGCCATCCTGAGACAATCCTCCATCCTCTCGTTCTTAGATGATCTAGTAGCGGCGGCGTTGCCAGAAGCGGCGGCGGGTGGTGGTTCCTGCAGTGCCGTAGTCGGTCTCGGTCTTGGTGGTCGTGCGCTTGCGGTGGTTTCTCGCGGAGAAGCAGGTGAAGAGAACGATGAAGGTGGCGAAGAAGAGGAGGATCATGGCGGCCAAGACGAGCCACATGGCAACGTGGTAATAGGCGTGGGATCCGCTTCCGTCTTTGTTGACGTGATTCTTGATGATACCGAAGAGCGCAAAGTCGCAGGCCATGACAACAACGGTGACCAACCAGGTGAGGGCGGCAACGAAGGAGGCAAGGAGAGCACCGCAGACTCCAGCGCCGAGGGCGAGGAGGAAGGCAATGAACGCCATGCCGCATGCGACTGGGTGGAGAACCATGACACGGGTCAAGGCCTTGGTGGTATCTTCACTGGCGAGGTTGAATTGAGTGTTGTCGATTTCAGCCATGATCAGAGCAGGATTATAACCAATGTGAGAATGGGTGCAATAGTCTTGGTCAGATCTGCCAAAGCACGGTTAATCGCGCCTCGACTGCGAATGAGGATCAACTTACGACGCAGGAGCAACATCGAGCACACAATGGCCAAAGGTGCCGAAGGTAACGGACGAGTGTCTAACATCGGAGCTGTTGGTCAACTTGACCTTGAGCATACCAATGTCATTGACGACTGGGGAGGAGATGGTTGCGATCAAGAGGAGGATGGAGGCTGCGAACAGCAGAAAGGTACCGACATGGTGGAAGATTCCAGTCTTGGCCATTGTGACGGAAGTAAGGAGTTGCGGTTGGGAGAGGGTAGATTTCTCTGTTCGTGTATGTGAGAGGGAAATTTTATTACAGCTGGCGGAACCTGACGAAAGGTAGGAAGATAGTTGACCGGACGATACTGCTGAATCTGGTGGGAGTAGGAAGAGGGAAGAGTGTCGGCTCTTATCCAAAGGGCAAACGACCCCAGACACGATGAGGTAAATTATGTTTGGCTGTCCGAGCCCTATGGGGTCGAGTTCTGGCACAAATCAAGGCACGTCAAGTGTTTCCCTCTGATTCGCAAGATGCGTTCATCTGGAGACGTGGCTCAGCATCTCGGCAAGCCTCCAACGTCTCTGCTCGATCTTGCCCTGATTTTGTTTCATTTCACTGTTCTAGAGCTACTCCAGCCTATTACCCCCGTCTCCTCATTGGCGTAAGGGCAAAGAAGGTTTCCTCGTTTGGTGGAAAGGATGACGGGGTTTTGACTTGAAATTTCAGGGTTTTCCACGGTAACGCAAAGGGGAGGGATTCGCATCTCCCGAACGCTGGGCCAGGGCCACAGTGACGTCGATGCTGCAGGGACACTGCTGTGGCTCAGTGTGTGCGCGGGTGCCATTGGCCGCGGTTCCAAGCGAAGATGCCCTGTGGCTGTTTGAAAGCAGGGAACCGACGAACCAACACAGCGATGACAGCACCACCCGGGGCCCCTGGCGCAATGACAGAGGTGGGACATCGCTACGGAGTACGGGCTCTGTCTCGCGTGTCTCATGATGTGTTTGGTCCCCCTGGTGTGGCTCACAAACAGGTGGCGCTCTTGACCGGAGAGAGATGTCAAGCGTGCATCTGTTTCTCGAGAACAAAACGATGCTACCCTCATCTCTGACGGAACTGATACGGTCAGGAGGCGGGGTTGGAACAGACAGGGCTTGAATAACCGCAGTCGAGCAGCGACTTGGACAGTCACCATGCGAAAACACTCACCTCAACACGGGAATTCCAAATTCCATGGCAAGAAGGCCAATGCCTACTGAAGTCACCTCGAGACCAGGATTCTTACGTCTCGTCTGCAAGGGCCGAACAATCATAGCCGCGGATGAGATCTCAGGGGAAATTCGATATCACCTGATATAGTGTGTGGGGTTTCAAAAGTCTGGAACCTCTGCTCATATCAGTGGGATCATATCGTATGACGTTGGAGGTTGAGATAGTCTCTCTCACAAAGGGAGAGAAAAGAACGTGTAGCAGCTGGATGTACAGGTGTCTGAATAGAAATTCCTGTTGCTTTTATTGCGAAGTGTAATAGATAGGAGAGGGTGCGAAATCTCTTTCAAGTAGGCGAGCAGCTAAATAGAAGTTCTATGCTCGTCCTATGCTGGTTCTATGCTCGTCCTATGCTAGTTCTATGCTCGTCATCATTGCAGAGTGCAACGAACTTGAGAGAGAAGCGTGGCAGGTGAATAGAAATGTTAAATCAGGCTACAATTCAGCATCCTATTACATAAACGGAGATTTCTTTGCGGAGAGAAAGTCAAGTCCTGCAAAACTTTCAAGCAGGAAAGATGCACATCGCTCCATCTCCACATCGTGGATGCGAATTTTTCAAGTTCATCAGTCTTGGGAGAAGTCGGCCGAACACCAAGATGGTGGCTTAAGAGCTGTAAAAACAAGTCAGGCGCGTTGCTGAGATTGCGTCGAGGTAAATCCATCGTTGTGTCCTGGGAATCAAGAAATACTCTTTCATTTCTGATTCTCTCTCAACGCAATAACTCGAAGACTCAATCCGATGGTAGTTGCTAATGACGAGCAAGGACTCAGAAAGCTGGCCTTATGTTTTCTTGTAAACAAACACAGTTTCATGGTATTGGAAGCAACTTGTTTCGAAACGAATCAATTCATGTGATTTTAGAGGCGGTTATTTTTGAGCAAGACTTGTTGCAACTGAGTCTAGCTTCTCTACCTGGTTAGGTTGAGCTAGTCTCTCAATTTGTAGTCTCATCATCACTTGATGTTCCCTTTCCTATTCGAAGCACAATGACTTGTGGGAATTAGACAGGATAGCTACGACCGACGCAGAAATCTTTATCAGTTGGAGAGTACCACGACTTGACCCATTAAATTGAACCCCTTTTCTCACGAAACAATTCATCTGCTCTGCTATATTACGTTTGAGCACCTCCCTCTGCATCCACAACATGAAAAACCTAAAAGCAGCCTCAGATAGCAACCGCAGAACCCCTACGAGACCATCTCCAAGCCGACACGACTCCCATCACATGCCACCTCCAAGAGCTCATTTATGCTTCTTTCGTCACTCGTGGTTTTGTTGCACGTCGCAGCCTCGCGACGGAATGAATCGCGGAGTTGGGGTCCGCATCGTCCGCAATCGAAATCGCCAAAGCTCCAAAAACGCAATAAAAAAATAATAAGCGGGAAAAGGTCCCGCCTGTATGGTCGGAGATCGGTGTCTCTCACCACCGCCCAACAACCCTCGTCAGGAAATCCAAAATCGAGCCCCAGATACCACAACTCTAGCCTGACCAAACTCTATAAAAAACATGATACGCTGAAAGCCAAGTCTTGAAGGACTCTCCATCTCAAGTTTGCAGTGTTTCTTTCGAGTGCGAATCAAGATCTGGCGGGATTGATCTTTTCGTTCCAGGTATCAAACCACGTTCAAAATGAGATCTACTTCTTCATCATGACCTCAGCAATAGTAGCACCGTGTCAGACTACAAGAATAGCTGAACCCATCTCTCAGCGCAGTTAAGGACACTAATAAATCTCATTCATTTATTTCACCCACCTATTTCTCACCCCTTCATTTCCACCCCTTTTATCAAAACCCAATGTATCCATCCCATCCCATCCCATCCCGTCACGGGATCACTCCGAACAGGTCCCACGCACAGACCACAATGCCAAGACCAGATTGGTTTCCCGATTGGGAAAAACGTCAACTCTGGACGGCGGGTTTGAAATCGGTTTTGTTCTTTCATGGGTTGGATGCCTATTTCCGTTGAGATGGCGGTCATGTTGTGCCGAAGGCCGGTTGGGGGGGTTATAAGGGGTGTGGGTTGCGCTGTTTTCTCTGGTCGAGTTGAGAGGGTGAGCGAGTGAGTCGGATTTTATACGTATCTGACAGATCTAGAAGAGCGAACCATACGATTTTTATTATATTTATGATTAAAACGTCAAGTAACTATCATGGCTTCGTCGAAATCCCAATCCCAGTCCCTCGCTCTCCCACCCCTCACATCGAGCCTCCTCCGAATCTTCCTCCACTCCCAACTCAGCAAGCCCGTCCCGATCCCCAGTGCACTCGACCTGTCTGGCAAGACAGCGCTCGTGACAGGAGCGAGCAGTGGGTTGGGGTATCATTCTTGTATCCACCTGCTTGCGCACCAGCTCTCGCATCTGATCCTGGGTGTGCGCTCAGTTGCCAAGGGGAACACTGCTGCGTCTCAACTCCGGGCTCAATTCCCCGAGGCGGAGATCACTGTGTTGGAGCTGGAGATGAGCTCGTATACATCTGTGCAAAGGTTCGTGGACATGGTTGAGAAGGAAGTGGGAAGTGGGAAGTTGGATATCGCGATCCTGAATGCCGGAGTGGTAAAGCCAGAGTTTCAGCTTGTTGAACCAAGAACGGGAGGAGAGAAACATGAGGAGGTTTTGCAGGTCAACTATCTGAGTACGGTGTTGTTGAGTTTGCTTCTTCTTCCCTGTTTGAAGAAAAAGGCAGACGTGAAGAATGGGCTTGCTGAACCTGGGAGGTTGACAATCGTGGGGTCTGGAACGGCGCATGCTGCAAAATTCTCGAATCGAGACGAGGTCCCGTTACTCGCTTCTTTTGATTCGAGTGAGAAGTGGGATCCGAATGAGCGGTACTGGTGCTCCAAATTGTTGGGCCATTACTTCCTCGCGAAGCTGGTGGGGTTTGTGGATTCCAGCGATGTCGTGGTTAACATTGTTGATCCGGGACTCTGTAAAGGATCTGACTTGTTGAGGGATGTATCAGGTATTCTTGCGCTGGTGATGGGAATTATGAAGTTTGCATTGGCGAGGAAGGTCGAGGTTGGTGCGGGGACTTATGTTGATGCTGCTGCTGTCAAGGGACAGGAGTCGCACGGCTGTTACCTGGCGGATTGGGAAATTTCTCCGTGAGTTCTATGGTTGATGGCTTGACTGTATACTGACTAAGATAGGTTTGCGGCGCTTCTTTATGCGGATGATAGTAAGGATGTGATTGACAAACTGTGGGATGAGACAATGAAGGAGCTTGAATTTGCTCAACCATTGAAGATACTGGAGGGTCTGAAATGATAAATATCTATTTCTCATTCTCGGAAAATATGAGTGTATGCTCGGAGTATCCTGGTGGAAGTCAAAGAGGCATTCGCTTTTACTTGGTCGATTTTGTTCCTGATTTTCGAGATATGGAAGGTTGATGGTGTTTGTTTGTCCTTGAAAGATTGTTGCACCGAATATTTCGTAGTAATTTGATAGTCTCCAATGCCATTCAGCTCTGCAGTAATCACTTCCCAGACACAAAATTCGCAAGATTTGGGCCTCTGTCCTCAAAATCTTCAGACGAGCTGATACTTGCGCGCTGAAAGGCCTTCCTCCCACCAACATCATGCAAGGTATCAACCCAAAGATACTCCTTCAACCTATCCCTCACCGTCTTCCAAGAATGCAGATCAAGAGCCTCGAGCACTATTCTCGTCTCGGGAATGATCCACTCATCCTTCTGCCCTGCTGCACTAAACATCTGTGCCACAAACAGAAGCCACAGCTTAAACTCCAGCACGGACTCATCTTCTACTCCAGGAAGGCCAAGTATGACGTCCTTCAACTTGATGGATAGTCTTTCAAATCCCATGGCAAGACCTTGCATCTGCAAGAAGATATTAGTCGCGAATGCCAGCATTCCGAGATGAGCGATTTCGCTGAGTGGACCGGGCTCTACATCGAGGAGCAGGAGACGGTATTGAACGGAGACCAAGATCTCTTGGAAGAGAACACAGTCCATTTTCTGTTCACTTTGGAAAGCTAGATTTGCAGATCTGATGAACTCTCTGAGATCAGCCCAGATGCTGAGAAGTGTTTTATCGAGCGTCTTGAAATATCTGAGAAGCGGCGAGGGAGCGGTGAGGTCTGATTTTGTGATATATGGTTCCCACGAGATGCTGTCTGAGAAGAACAATGGCTTTTGAGCCGTATACAAAGCCATCGTAAGATCCGCCCTAATCTATCAATATCTGCAGATCAGAGATGAAAAGAGCATTTAAACCTACCTGCAAATCTTAAGTTGCATCTGGCTATTCGCCCCAAAAACCTTCACTCCGCCCCTCATCTCCACCATTTTAACAAGGCCCTTCATGTGCTTCTTCGCCGCATCCAAATCACCCAGAAAGGCCGTCATCATCACCAATCCCACCACCACCCCAGTCGTGACATCCGCCGTAGCTAAACGGCCATCATCCAACCTCTGCTGCAGCAGAAACAGCGTCTCATGCGCATGTTGCATCTGCACGCGCGAAGATTCCACACCCCGGAGCGAGTCGAAATACGCCTGGGTCATCCACAGCACAGAGTGACAATACAGCGCATCGACAGCGAGGTATTCAATCCACACCGAATGCTGCACGTTGAACACGAGACACAGCTCAATCGGGTACATGGCCTTTCCCAAGATGGTGAAGACTGCGACCGGTTTGAATCGGGATTCTTTCAGTCATTGAGCAATGCAACTCACATGAGAAGATTATTTCTGGCCCATATGAGGGCATGTCGTATGCGAAATGGGTGAGTGGGAGGTCTGATCCCAGTCGAGTAGGAAGTGGAAAATAAGGCGTGGAACCAAAGGTCGACGGCCTCTGAAGACACAGATCCCGCTCCTGGTTTATCCACGACGATATTTTACATCCGTCAGAGGCTTTTTTGCGCTTGTTTTTGCTGCGCATGACATGGCTTCGGATGATTTTGCGAGCTCGGGGATCGGGCTTCTCAAGGGAGCTGCTGACGATGAAGGCCAATTCGTTCTTTTCTAAATAAGGATGAGTGCTTGCGATGAATTGAATGGCTTTGGTCGTTGGGACTTACTGGGTCTAAGAGTGGCGGTAGTAGCCATTATTTGGTGAGGTTGATGGATGGATGAAGGATGCGTTGAATGTCATTTCAGTGATGGCGCTTATCTCCGAAAGTCCGATGCTCAAAATCTAGCTCAGTCCTCTGAAACTAGTGTTGTTCTTTCCTCGCCCTTAGGTGATATGAACAAGAAATAGGAGCTGAAAGAGAAAAGATATCTTGGATGTTTTGAATTGGTGACACGAAGGCCCTAATAGTCGTCATATCGTTAGTGATGCCCTCCCTAAATGCCAAAACAACGCCAACAAAACCCTACTCTTAAGGGAACTCCCCTCCAGTATGATACATTCGCAACATCGTTGACATGCAAAAATGCCATCTTCGATTCATTTTCAGACTCGATGAAGATCCATACAACCCTGACTAATTCAAATTTCGTACCATCCGTACCACACTACTCGTCACATCCGTCCACGAATCAGACTCATCTTCATCCAAAATCTCTCTCGTCACAACATCAAAACTACACCCCGCCCATGAACCTTGCCATTCATTTGTATAATCCTGCCATCTGTCATATGATGGATTATTCGTCCAACAAATTTTGAACAACAATGCTTCCATAAGTCGAATCTTACTGGTAGTCAAGCCCAACTGCGACTCAGCAATATACTCCCTCTTTGTCAGATTCCTCACGGCCCATTCCCGATCCGTAGGATATAAATAATCGCACGTAATCTGCTCCTGCATCTGCTTACTTTCCCTCTCCGGAATCCCACTCGAAGGCAGGAGTTCCTCCAGGGCTTCTACGAACCCCTCTTCTCTCTGCTTTGGAGTGATAGGCGTGGTTCCCTCCCTCCCCAGGAGATAAAATAACGCTCTAGAGAGATGTCTGTTGTAAGAGAATTCCCCGCTATTAATTATATTGACAACGAGATCATTCTCCACCAGGGGAGAAGGCAGAGAAGTCGACCAGTTGCCCAGCAAGACGATTTGTTTGCCAGCCCAGGGAGCCGCATTTTTCACATAGAGATTCTGAATCCGGCCTATGATGAGCGACCAGAATGAGCGAGACGTCAAGCCCAGCGCGATGAAATCACGGGATGACGATGCGGATGCAAGGTTATCTATGATCATATCGACCAATTCGGGAGAGAGGAGGTCGAACCTGCCCCGCGACACAACTCCGCATATATTCCTCTCTCCCCGCCGTGCCGCCCCCGAGACAGGACGCGCCAACATGCCCATCATATCAAACTGCGTCTTCGCCGTGCCTGACGTGAAGAGGTCGGGGAGGGAGAAGCGGCGGTGGTGTTTATCATTGCACATGGAGAGGCGCTGCCGGGATTCAGGGCACAGGATGGACCATCGTTGCGGGGTGCGCATGGTCTGATCGACGCCGGGGGGACACATGGCTGTGATGGATATGCGAGTTAGAGCTGGAAATGTATTGCATTGTCTGAAATCAAGGAGATGGAAAGCAAGAGATGGAGTGAGGGGCAGCCTGTCCTTCATATGGTTCGGGGTGCCTGATTAAGCGAGCAGGTGATGTGACTTCAGCCCCTTCAGCCGCACTCCTTTGAATCCAAGCGGTATCTTTACTACGACGAGGAAATAAAATTACTAAAGTGGCATCTCATTAATTCCTACCCATGCAAATGTCCTCATATTTGAAGAGCGAGGAAGAAAGACGCTAAGATATCACGTGCGAAAGAAGTACACCGATCCTATTGATGGCCAGGCTGCAAGAAGCCATCAGTCGTCACCAAATGACGATGGTCGAACTTATTGGGTTAGATAGACATGTGGAGCTCCTGAAAAGCTGTTGCCGTCTCAGCTGTTAGGCGAACCCTTGGCTAGGAGGTGGCCAACCTTTCGGTAATAGGCTGTTCAAAATTAATACCACATTTATCATGAGCTTGACGTACAATTACAAACAGTACGTTGGGAGGAGAATGATGATCAGTCATAAAGCGTGAGAGGATATCGATGGTAGAAGGGAACAAAACACAATCATGACATGACAGTAAGTGAGCTGGGATTTGTTGCTTTTTTCCCGCTCACGCCTTCAAGAACTGCCCAAAATATCTATCCAACCAACTTACAGCCTCCTCGCCAGCCCCAGGCTTAAGAGCATTCCACCTCCCAATATTTCCCACATAACCATCCGGTCTAATGTTTAGCACCGCCACATCGCTCTCCCCTAGTCCCCCTAGCCACTTCTCGGTACAGTTAGGATGCCGCATAATATTATCAAGATAAAACGTCCAGCGACTATCTTGAAGTAATGGAGGTAGATCCGCAATCTCAACAAGTGATTTGTGCATCGAGGTTACCACGGCATAAGTAAAGATCTTGGAGGCTGGTGTGTACCGCTGTGGTTGCTGGTACATGTCCATCTCGGTTGAGGGCTGTGGAAGGGAGGCGTAGGATTCGGCAGCGGCGGCTGAGGCGCGGCCTAGAATGGTGCGTGAGGAGGTACACGCGGAACAGACAGTGGTGAGGAAGTGAGTTGCGGCGCGGATATTAGGTACGAAGAAGAAGATACGGAATTGACCTAGCAACGGGATGTCCAGTTGAAGATCTACTGGGTTTGCGTCGATATACCGACTTACTCTTGCGGGAACAAGCAGTGCTCCGGCTCTCAAGTGTCCTTTTCGGAGGACTTCAGGAATGTTTAGGACATTCGGTGCGTATTCCGCACCTACACCTGAGATGAAGCGAATATTCTTTGCAAAATTTTCAGCGAGGACTTTGGGATCACCGGCTGCGAACGCATTGGCATGCTCATAATCGAAACTGATCAGATCTTGAGCAATCTTTCGACGCTCTTGCTCATATGTTTGAAGGAGACTCGATTTTGCGAGACCACGGATGGTAAGGTTGAGTTTCCATGAGAGGTTGTAGGAGTCATGCATGGAAACATTCATCCCTTGAGCTGCTTTAGGGGAGTGAGTGTGAGCAGCCTAGCAGGAGCATTAGTAATGGTCGTCAAAAGGAACGTTATGCCTACATCTCCGGCTATAAAAATTCTGTCGCTACCGTCAGAAAATCTCTTGGCTACTCGTTGTCCAACTTTGTAGATTCCAAACCATTCTGATATATCTTAGTCAATTGTGTCTATGTGAGGACAACAAACTTACCAACTGTTTTCCATTCCAGATTAAATGGTTTCACTATTGCCTTGGCCCGACTCATAACAAACTCTTGAGTTGCGACTTCTGAAGCCATGGGAGCTTTGTCGGGATGGAGCTCAATATAGAGTCTTGTCATATTCCTCTCTCGGGGAATACATAGAACGGAACCCTCAGTCTCATTACTAATCACAGTTTTGCTCCACAGATCAGGGAAATCTGTGTCGATGATACCGTCCAGGACTCCCCAGGCAGACTTTTCAGTCGTCCCCTCATATTCGTCGCGACTATCGCCCAGCAATGCCTTCCTCACCTTTGAATGGGCACCGTCACAGCCAACCAAGTAATTGGCCCGCAAACGCTTGGTTGAATGGGTGTTCAAATCATTAAACTCGATTTCCACGTTCGGACCCGACTTCGCGTTGTAGCTGACAAACGGGGTACTTCTCGTCACTTCAGCACCACGAAGTTGCAGGTCCTTGATGAAAACATCTTCGACCATGCCTTGGTGAACCAGCAGGATGAAGGGGTCGTTTACATCGACTACTCCCGGAGGATAGTGGATTTCACGACCGATCCTCCTGAGTGTATTCCCGTCCATGGCGGCCTAAACATCATCAGTACCCAATCACGACTGAGATGTGCTGCTCTTACCCAGAAACAGATATCATAGATTCTCGCCCCCTTTCTGAGCAATTCGTCAGCCAGCCCCAGCTGTCTAAACGTCTCAATACTTTTCGGCTGCAAGCCATCTGCTCTCCCCGTCTCCGTTCTATCGGGTCGGTCATCCACGATGGTGGCTTTGATCCCGTAGCGAACCAGATTGCACCTATTCCACGTCAACTTGGCTCTCCTCCTCGCGCATGTGGTGCACCTACGCCAGCATCAGACCCGCGGGTCCAGCCCCGACAATTGCCACACTCACGTGATCGACAGAATCCGGCTGCGTCACAGAGGAGGCGGCGGTGCCATCCGATGAGGACTGGTCCTCCATTTCAGCGTCGGTGAAGCCTTCGTTGTTCTTCCCAGGCGACATGTCAACTTTTGATGCTCTGGAGATGTTGGGCTAAGGGCAGAGGTACAGATGCACAGAGGATCTGGATCTTCATGGCGGGCTTGAAGGGTCCGGCCCTGGTGAAGAACGAAAGCGGCAGAAGGATCAAATCGACAATCAGACCATGTGCATGACAGGCCTGGGAATGGCGGCGAGAGAAGTGGTATGATTTTGTGGGATGATGCGCAGGAATGGGGTGAGGCATTGGCGAGGTGTGGCGAGGCCTGGGGTTGGGTGTCGAAGAGCCGTTTTAGCCTTGCTGGCACCAACCGAACGGAGCAATATAGCCGCAGAGGCCCAGCCCCTTTCCAAGACAACAACGGCTTGGGGCTGCCTTCAGAGCAGCTCGTCTCCGTCAACAACTGTCGCAGCATGTCACCACCCGCCGCTGCCCACGTTCTAGGCCCCGACAACAACACGCGACATCAGGTAGTGCTCACAATATATCACTGCAGCTGATTCAGACGACCAAGATTCCAAATCTACCACTTTGTCACGCCGCCATCAATACACAGATCCTGGCCCGTCATGTAGCAACTCGCATCACTGGCCAAGAAGACACAACCACCGCGCAAATCGTCCGGCATGGCAACACTTCCATTCATAATCTCCCCCTTCCAACTCTCCAACAGATGAGGAAACTATATTTGTTAGTGTCAGAAATCATGCCATCGTCCCGACTCACCGGAGCTGTCATCTCCGTCCTGACATAGCCAGGTGAGATGGAGTTGACGCGGATGCCCTACGCAGGTCAACACCCACATCCATCTTAACGCTTCTGGAACCTCACATATTGAACCAACTCCTTTGCAATCGCTGGACACATGGCTCTGACGGCGCCTTTGGTGCCACAGTAAGCGCTGCTGTTCTGACTCCGGATGGCCATGTAGCTTGCAATACTCGCCACGAGGATAATACTTCCCTTCTGCGTCCCATTCGCAATCATCTGTTTCGCCGCGAGCTGCGCCGTATGGTAGACACCGAGGACATTTACCCCGATCAACTTCTCGTGCTGCTCAAAACTCGTTTCGAGGAAAGAAACGTTGGCGTTGATGCCGGCACAGGGAACACAGATGTCCAGCTGGCCGTCAAAATCGCACCGGAAGGCTTCAAAGCCGGCGCTGAGAGACTCCAAGGATGAGACGTCGACACTGAAATGCGTGAGTGCAATGTTACATGACGAAGAAGGTGAGAAACAGACTGGTAGTGCTTCGTCTTGACACCAAATTTCTTTTCGATTTCAAAAAAGGCCTCAGCAGGGGGAATGACATCAAAAATGGCAATTGCCGCTCCTGCTTCTGCGAGGCCTTCAGCAAAGGCTAGACCACATCCTCGAGCTCCTCCGGTGATCAAGGCGGTTCGGCCTTTGAGCGAGAACTTATGAGCATGTCAGATATTGATCGGGTATTGGAGTAGAGACTTACTCTTTCCATTGTTTTGCTTTTCTTTAGTATAAATGATTTATGAGGATTGCTTCTATGGTGTAATTCACCTTTGTGGATTCAGCATCATAGCAAGGCTAGAAAGAATCAGCGCAAGAGTGGGCGCAACGTAATCAAACCATGGTTCCTTATCAGGATGCATCCAAATGTGTTTCTCAACACCAGCACTCGCTTGGTATCATTCTCTCAACTCCATTCTTCTGTCCTGTCCTGTACTTGGGAGTACAAACTCCACCCCCACCTTCCACTCTTGTCTGCCGTGTCCAGCAGATCGGCAGCGACACGCACTGACTCGCTATCTCTCGTCCTGCAAGTCGTCTCTCACCCTTGAGCATGATTATCTCATCCATTCCCGTGACGTGGTCTGCATGCATGGCGTTGACTTCCAGCCTCGAGGCTCGAAGTGCTGCACATCTCTTTAAGAGTTGCCAATGTTTTCATTTATAATACAACGAGAGAATGGCTCCAGGTGATGAGATTCCAGCACGGGAGAAGACCATCAGACCAGATGAGACGAGACTTGATGTAAGTTCTGCTCTCTCATGCCTTTGCAACCACTATCTTATCACCACTCACCTCCTCACTCCAATCCTCCACCTCAGATCCATTTTCAGACCCAAACCCAGACTCACAATCGCCAATGATAGATAGTCATAATTGGCGCCGGCCTAGGAGGGTTAGGATGCTCCATCTCCTGTCTCCTCTCCGGCCACCGCGTCCTGGTCCTGGAGTCTGCCACCAGTATCTATGAAATCGGCGCCGGGATCCAAGTCCTGCCCAACGCATCGCGGATCCTCTCATCATGGGGACTGCGCCGTGCGCTCTCCCAGCATGCCACCTACCCCTCCTGCGTGAACTTCAGCACCTGGACTGGGACGCCCATCTCCAGCATGAATTTTGCGGACTCAGCGAGGGATCACGGAGGCAAGGGGACGGGGTATTGGGATTTCCATCGCGCGGATTTGCATGCGTGTCTGGTCGAGAGGGCAAGGGAGTTGGGGGCTGAGATCAGGACGGGATGTCGCGTGGTGGATATCTCAATCTCTTCTTCTTCTTCTTCTTCCGCGCCTCTCTCGAGTCCGGAATATGATCTGGAAGGAAATGGAACGGCAGGACCAGCCACAGTCCTCCTCTCCACCGGCCAACGCCTCTCATGCGACCTCATCATCGGCGCTGACGGTATCAACTCGACGACGCGAACCATCCTCCAACGCAGCCAAAACCTCCCCATCGACCACCCCACCCCTACAGGCGACCTCGCCTACCGGCTACTCCTCCCCACCAGCACCATCCGCCAAGACCCCGTCCTAGCCCCGCTCATCACCGCCCCGCAGGTCAACTACTGGCTCGGTCCGCGCAAACACGCTGTCAACTACGTCCTCCGAAGCGGTGGCCTCTTCAACATGGTCCTCCTCGTTCCAGACGACCTGCCTTCCGGCGCCTCTACGCAGCCTGGCCCTGTGGCCGAGATGCGCGCCCTCTTCGCCGGCTGGGATCCGCGCATCCGCAAGCTGCTGGACCTGTGCGAGAGCGCGCACATCCTCAAGTGGAGGCTCTGCATCCGCACGCCGCTGCGCGCGTGGAGCCACGCCAGCAACCGCTTCACCATCCTAGGCGATGCGGCCCATGCGACCCTGCCGTATCTGGCCAGCGGCGCGGGCATGAGTCTCGAGGATGGGGAGGTGCTGGGGTTGTGTCTGCAGCGGGTGCGGGGCAAGGGGGAGCGAGAGTTGGGGATGGCGTTGCGGGTTTATGAGGCGGTGAGGAAGGGGAGGACCGAGAGGGTCGTGGAGAGGGGAAATACCCAGCAGTGGCTTTATCATCTGGATGATGGGAGTGAGCAGGAGGAGAGAGATAGGCGGATGAGGGAACGGCCGACGAGGGAGGGCGAGGCGCTGGCTTGGAGGGATCCGGGGTTGGGACCATGGTTGTTGGGCTACGATTGTGCAAAGGAGGTGGAAGAGAATTGGCCAAGAGAGGAAATGATGGAAGAAGAGAGATTTACGACTAGGTTATAATGTATTATTCTAATCATCATTCATCATTCATCATACTTCATAACTCATGAAACATTATCGTCGACTCGCTAGTCCCTTTAGTACAATCATGCCCTCTTGCACCACCGCCCATCGTATCGTACTCAAGTGCCTAGCCATAATCCTAGGTAGATCAGTGGTTCTATATCTCCCTATCACTTTACTCAGATCCTTGATATTAGTTCTCGTCATGGCACTGACAAGACCAATCATCTCCGCTCGAGAATCCCACTCACTGTCTTCATCGCCATTTACGGCTGTCAATTCATTGCTTTCAACACCTTTGCTACAGACTTGAAAAGCCCACACCGTCAGCGTGGCAAGATATAAACACCAAGGGTAATGAAAGACATCGCCGGCATCCCAGTCCTCTAGCTTCGTTATTCCATCTCGAAGAATCCTAGCAGCATGCACTACCGCCTTTGCGGCTCCGTTATTTGTTCCAACCCATTTCTGTACTCTCGAGCTGGAGTGTTCATGATCGATTGCTGTAACTGATCGGCCTATGATGTGCGATGCCCCAGCGAATATCTGTAGGTCAACGATTTCAACATGAAGAATTATTTGTGCCGCATGGTAAATGGAAATGTTGGCAACCGTGAACCTTTGGAAGGATTTATAAGCTGGCGAGTCTACTGGATGGGATGAAAGGATGGAAGTTGTAAAAGCGTCAAAGTCTCCTTTCCACGCATCGTAAGACCTAGCAATCAAGGTCTGCCAAGTTGTGTCCTTTCCGGGGAATGCGAGACCTGATCAAAATTAACCATAGAAACAAATAAACAATAAAAACCGACCTAGCGATGTTTGATCTCGGCGATTGAGGTCCCAAGCTACAGACATCAATCCATGCAACATCAAAACTCGTGATAAGGCGTTTAGCTGTGGTGGTCGAACATCCGGCTTCGGGGTAACATAGGCTTTCAAGGTCGAAAGGTACAACGGTTGAGGACTTTCGGTCTCCGAGATACTGTAAAAGTCTTCTGCTGTCTCCGCTTCCCATAGTCGGTCATTCCACGGCATGGTTAACTTCAATTCTGCAGCATTCATGCAAAGTGATTGTGAGAACAATATTGCATGTTGAGTATCCCACATGAAGCAGAGAAGCGAGAGCCTATCCAGTTTTAGACTTATTTCGAGGTAGAGAGATGATCGCTTACCTTCTACGTTGCTCTGCATCAACCTCTGCTTTCCAGTGACTGTCAAGATCTGCACCTGGCCCGAGAGCTTGACAGACTGCCGATTGACAATCACTTCTTCTGATTAAACTGCATATCAGTCAGCCAAATTCTCATGTCAATATGGAAATGGACTGAGATTACTTGATCAAAAGCCCATGGAAAAGATGTGACATGTCATGCTGGAGTTGTCCTGCACGGGACTTTCCAAAGCATTCTACCAATAGAATTGTTTGAAGAATCCACAGAGTCGGTCTAGGATTGAAAGCCGAGCTTATCAGAATCTGGGCGCGCATTGTGTCATGAATGTAGATCGCATCAAGATGAGCTTCTTGGTCTCCATAAGTAGCCCCTAGAAGAATAACTGAAAGTAATAATAGTGGATCAACTCGGGTGGGATTGAATGTAGCTTGATGAAGTAGAGGGTAGGAGACATTAAACTTGTGGAAATATAAATCGCAACAGTGCTGAAGATTGTGAAGAGTCAGGAAAGGGTGTTCGGGGGTGATTTTCGATCCGTCTGAGGTTTGAGGCTGAGCTCGACCAACTAGGTTTAGAATACCTTCTCTGGCTATATTGTCGATAATGGGAAGTTTGCGATTTTGGATTGAGTTTAGAGGGCCTAATTTTTGCATCTGTCTATCGGGGATTTGGCTTCTTGGAATTGAGCGAGACCAGTCTATAACCGAGTTGTCCAAGAGAGTGGGATCGGGATAGCCAAGACTAGTTGCAATATTTGGTTGCCCATGCTGTGAAAGTGCCAAGATCTGATTTGCCGCTGATGTTTCGGGGCTTGAGTTATCTAGCAGAGGAGAAATGGCCGAGAAGTTGGACGAAGAGAATGCTTGGCCATTGAGGTCTAAATTATTTAGCGATTTGGAGGAACTACTCCCAAGTGGGGTAGAAGGCAAAATACTTTGAATCATCGAGCTTGAGCCGGCCTCCACTTCCGGAGGCGATAAACTCGGATCTGAGAAGAGCCAAGTATAGTAGTTTGGAGTAGTAAAGGGATTATTGAATGAACTTGCTACAAAGCAGTCAATAACAAGCCGAGCAGAGAAATGCAGTACTCACCAGTATCGGGCATAAACATATCGCCATAGAGAATTTCATCTTCGGGGATTTGCGGAATTTGTGAACCCCATGATGCGTTGGAAAGAAAGTTGAACTGTTCCGGATGAACCACAGGCGGTCTTGAGAGATTTTCCGATCCCAAAGACGAAGGCCAAAGCTCTTCCCTTGGTGTAATTGTATGATGATAACCAGAGTGATCAGTAGAGTCAGATCCCAAGGAATGACGATCATGTGAGGATCCTGGAGGAGTAATCGGCGCCATAGGTTGAGGGACGAAATAAGGACCAGGTTCAGCCTCAGCAGGCTGAGCGGTAGGAAGTGAACTTGTTCTTCCCGAAGATTTGCGACGTTTTTCATGCTCTGGCCTCGTTGCTGCAACTACAGCGCCTGTTGAATCTCTCCATAGCCGTTTTCGAGTCTGTAATTTCCCCAGTCCGTCGCCACCAGCCTTGTCATCTTTCTCCTTATGACGATTCATATGCCTCTCTACGAGAAATGAGTGGAGCACTCAACTATGAATGGAATTTCATCACGTACCCAGTAAGTCCTTCCTCTTGAAAACGGCTTTACATCTCTCGCAAGTAATGTTGGCCTTTGCAGAATCATGGTTAAGAGCATGCCGATTTAGATGTTCGGCTCGTGAAAAAGACTTGTTACAGTCTCCCCACGTGCATCGGAAAGCCTTCGGAGTGTGGGTTGGCTCGGATGGGATGGGAGCTGGAGCTGGAGCTACAGAGGTCGCCATCACAGACGCTCGGTGCGTAAACAGAACATCTGATGATATTCGGCAACGGTGGGTAATATCAATGGTGGAGCTGGGGAGAATCGACAGTGGGAGGGGAGGGAAGTGGAAGTGGGAGGAAATCGGTGGTCGGATCATCTTCGCACCGACATCCGTCCCCTTGGGATGAAAAATACGCCGGTCCAACTTCTTGCGAACATCTTAGAACATGAACTTCATCTTCGGAAACTCGAAGCAGAGGTCTTCAGCTTTATACAGAGCAGGATGAAGACATTTCATTTCACAGCCTTATCTAGGCGGATGCAAGCAGCAGCGATACTATATCACTACCCAAGGACTGTAATGACGGCGAGAAAAAGATGCTTGTCTCCGATATCTGGCCTTCTCTCCCTTCTTTGCATCCTCCGTCTTAGCCATCATCTTCGTCAATCTCTCAATATGCGCCTGCACAGCGGCCTTCTTCTCCTTACGATCCAAGTTTTGCATGAAGTTATCCATCCCAACTCGAATGTAGCGTCCCACGCTGGAGTGACAACCTTGACGACGCTCGTGACACGGGTATTCACCGCAAGATTGATAAAACAGAAAATTGACAGGTACATTGGAACGGATGAAAATATCGAACGCCGAGTTTAACATTCAACTGCCACTTCGTAAGATATTCTGGAATAATTGTCACTTCACTGAAGATCTCTTGACTATGTTTACATTGTGAGCAAAAAGCCAAATAGAATTCACACACTGGATTTTGCTTCTACTTGATTCTAGTTCTATTTATGCTAGCCTTTCATCGGAATGTTGCTAATTGTCAGACCACACCAGCAAATTGATAGTCTGTATAGCCCTTGCTCGGTGGATCCGCCCCGTAGAATGTTGTTCTATCATACTCATTCAAAGGCAATCCGTCCTTTAATCTCTTTGGCAAATCAGGATTAGCAATGAACCACTTCCCCATCACAATTGCATCCGAATCCCCAGAAAAAACCTTTGGCTCTGCATTATCTCTGTTGAAATGTCCCGCAGCAAGGAACTTGACACCTCCCTTTGCAAGGATCTGTCTGAAAGGAACAAGAGAATTTACGCCAATCTTAGCGGTGATATCAGTGGAAACACCATTTACGGCAACCTTTGAGTATGCAGCTAAAGCGTCCATCTTCCCCTGCTCATCAAGCTCTTCGTCAAAGCGCGGCTCGACCATATGAACATACGACACTCTGTTCTCAGCTGGCAACTCAGCGATCTGATTGCAGAGATACGCCCAATGTGCGTTGGGATCTGAATCCCTGGTGTCTTGGTAGTAATTATATGGAGACAAGCGGATCCCAACTCTGTCTGCCCCTACAGCTGAAGTAACGGCTTTGATGACCTCAAGCGGGAAGCGGCAGCGATTCTCAATGGATCCACCATATGTATCTGTTCTTTTATTAACATTGTCGTGGAGGAATTGTTCTAACAAGTATCCGTTTGCTCTACGATTCCGTCAGCACACTACTCCAATATACGAGGAGGCACTTACCCATGGATTTCTACCCCATCGAAGCCAGCTTTCTCTACACATGCTTTAGCCGCCTCTTTGAACTGCCCCACCACCTCTGCTATTTCCTCCACTGTCATCTCTCTCGGTGGCGTATCTGCGTATGGTGCGCCTGTAATTGCAGGACCCTTGATCGGAATATCAGACGAACTCCATGTAGGATTTCCTTCAATAAGTGACGGAACTGTAGCACGTCCAACGTGCCAAATCTGGCAGTAGATAAAACCACCTTTCGCATGTACCGCATCCGTGACTTTTTTCCATGCAGCAAGTTGGCCTACAGTAAAGACTCCCGGAATTCCAGGATAACCACAGCACTTTTTTTATTAGCTCAAGGCGTAAAAGAAAGAGGGCCATTTACAAGTCGGCTGATATTTGTAGCCTCTGTGATTTGCAATCCACCGGCGTTGGCTCTCTGAGAGTAGTATTCTACCATCAGGTCACCGCATGCCCAGATTCCCTCTGCTTCTTTGACACCTCGCATGCGCGTGCATGGCGCCTGGACAATTCTGTGCTGAAGATTCAAAGCACCAATTTGAATGGGAGTGAAAAGAACCGTCTCTCCTAACGGCTTGAAGCTTTGAGAAGACATAGCGACGATAGACTTCTCAATTGAGGCTAGATTTTGGGAAGAAATTGTTAAGAGAAGCTTTAAGTTCCTAGAATTTTCTTGAGCTCCGACAGTGGAGCCAAGCTAGATCTATCCTCCATTTTTGAGTCCTACTCCTGGATCGTGCCTGCGGATGTCAAGGATGGAATTCTCAGCAGTTCTACACTTCTGTTTTCTGAACAAAGTAAACAATGGTGTCTCATGTGCCGACAGTACGGCTTATGCAGAAGTGGGGGCGGGGTCCTTGTCTCAGGCTTCTTATCGCTACCGAAGATCTTCAATCAGACATCGCCGCAACAACACATCGCGCACTACGTTACACATGTCAAGCTCCCACTCTTCACACCTCTCCATTATCGGCCGATCTCTGCAATGCATGACAACCCACCACTATTGGACTCGGATTAGTGAGCGAGCTCCCCGTTGCAGCTGCAGCGCGTACCTTAGCCCAACAAGAAACACAGCTTTCTCTTGAGGCCAACATCTGACTAGCAGTAAGTCTTCCCCTCCTCTACCTGTACAGTCACGATGGAACTGACGCCCCAAATCAAGTCGATCTTCTCTTCATCAACACTCACATTTCATCTCAATGGGACTCCCATCCACCTCCAGAATCCTAATCCGCAATGGACGCTCCTAGATTTTATCCGCTCGCAGCATGGACTTAAGGGTACGAAACTGGGATGTGGAGAGGGAGGATGCGGTGCCTGTACGGTGGTGCTGCAGGTTTGGGATAGGAGATTGGAAAGAGTAAGACATTTGGCTGTAAATGCTTGTTTGTTTCCGCTTGTGGGAGGTGAGTCATGTGATAAGTTTGATGTGATTTTAGAGAATGGATGGGATTGACAGTGGGTTGATATATAGTGATGGGGAAGCATGTCGTTACCATAGAGGGAATTGGTGATTCTGAGAATCCGCATCCCTTACAAGAGAGGATAGCAAGGCTTCATGGCTCGCAGTGAGTGAATATGTGAATTGGCACTGTTAACTTGCTTGTAGCTGATGAGATGCAGATGCGGATTCTGTACACCTGGAATTGTGATGTCGTTATATGCGCTTATTCGGAATTCGTATAATCCAGTCACCAAAGATTTCCATCTCTCAGCTAATGATATTGAGCTCGAGGGGCATCTAGACGGGAATTTGTGCAGATGCACGGGATATAAACCCATTCTCCAAGCAGCTAAAACTTTTATCACAGAAGATTTGAAGGGGAAGGTTGCAGCGAGTGGGATAGAGTTTGATTTCAGTCCCCAAGAAGACGAGTGCGAGAAAAATCTTTACAGATCTGAGAGCAGTAATGGCTCTAAGAGTAATATATCATGTGGGAGGCCTGGTGGCTGTTGTCGAGATACACCAAAGACAGATTCCAGTTCGAATCCAGAGTCATCAAGGAAGACTACTGATGAAACTTCGGATAGTGGAAGTGCGGAATTGTCAAGTACAACTGAAGGTACCAGTCCAGATGAGCATGAACTGGTACCCGTATCTGAGGCATCCTATGGCAAAGCTATCAAATCAAATGAGAAGCAGTCATCTGATAAATCACCAATTGAAGGTACGAAGACCACATCAAATCTTGAGACTTCTCTACCCAAGAACAAAGCTGGATATCCGCAATATACATTTCTCCCATACTCACCAAACACCGAACTCATATTTCCACCATCACTGAAGAGATTTGAAGATCACCCATTAATGTATGGAAATTCGACGTATATCTGGCTTCGGCCCACTACTCTAGAACAATTGCTTCTCATCAAAGATGCGTACCCCTCAGCAAAATTAGTTGGTGGATCCAGTGAAGTGCAAATCGAGATAAGGTTCAAGAATTCTGTTTTTCCGATATCTGTATACATTGCAGACATTGAGGAACTTCGAAGGATTGAATACTTCCCAGATATCGATTCCTTGGATGAGCTTGTGATTAGCGGAAATGCATCTCTGACAGACGTTGAAACTGTCTGTAAAGAACTTACTTCGAAACTTGGTCAGCGAGGTTCTGTTTTAGAGGCTATAAGAAAGCAACTGCGATATTTCGCAGGCAGACAGATTCGAAACACTGCTTCGTTGGCGGGGAATCTAAGTACGGCTTCACCAATCTCAGATATGAATCCTGTGTTACTAGCTTGTGGAGCTACGATTCAAGCTCAAAGTCTGAAAGAAGGAAAGATAGAACTTCCCATCTCAACATTCTTCATTAAGTATAGAACAACAGCACTGCCGCTTGACGCAATCATTACAAAGATTCGAATACCCGTCCCAAAGGCTGGCATAAGAGAACTGACGAAAGCTTACAAACAAGCGAAAAGAAAGGATGATGATATCGCGATTGTGACAGCCGCTTTTAGAATTAGATTGGATGATGAGAGCATTGTGACTGATGTTTCCCTGGCATACGGTGGGATGGCAATCAAAACCGTCGAAGCAAAATCAACAATGAAGATGCTTGTTGGGAAGAAATGGTACAGTTCAACCACATTGGAAGAAGCAATGAGTTTCCTTTCCCAAGAATTCAACCTAGCTTTTAGTGTACCTGGAGGGATGGCTACGTATCGAAAAACGCTAGTCATGTCCCTCTTCTTTCGCTTTTGGCACGAAACCATTGCCGATTTCAATCTAGGGACGGTGGATCCAGATATTGTGAATGAAATCCATCGAAGCATGTCATCGGGGAGTAGAGATGAATTCAACCCCCATGAACAGAGAGTTGTGGGGAAACAAATCCCTGTTCTCTCTGCTCTGAAACAGAATACGGGCGAAGCGCAATATGTGGATGATATGCCACCGATACATGGAGAGCTGTTTGGCGCTATGGTTCTATCTTCTCGTGCTCATGCTAAGCTGGTAGAAGTTGATTGGACGCCGGCTCTTGGACCGGGTCTTGCGGTAGGATATGTTGATAAACACAGCATTCCTAAGCAAGCGAACCTCTGGGGTTCAGTCGTGAAAGATGAGCCATTCTTTGCAGAAGAAGAGGTATTCTCACATGGTCAACCCATTGGACTAGTTTATGCAGAGACAGCACTTCAGGCACAAGCTGCAGCAAGGGCAGTGAAAATTGTGTATGAAGATCTGCCGGCCATTTTGACCATTGATGAAGCGATCGAGGCGAAGAGTTTCTTTAAACATGGAAAGATGTTGAAGAAGGGTGATGGGATTGAGGAGAAGATGGATGGAGTTTGGGAGAGGTGTGATAGAATATTTGAGGGGACGACGAGGATGGGTGGCCAAGAACACTTTTACTTGGAGACAAATGCGTCTCTGGTAATTCCAAATAAAGAGGATAAGACGTATGAAGTTTGGTCTTCGACGCAGAATACGTAAGTTTGACCAATACAACCAGAAGCTAGCTAACCCTTTAAGTATGGAAACTCAAGAGTTCATCTCCCAGGTTACCGGAGTACCAAGTAACCGAGTAAATGCGCGGGTGAAGCGAATGGGCGGAGCATTTGGTGGCAAAGAATCACGGAGTGTTCAACTCGCCTGTCTGCTCGCTGTAGCAGCTAAGAAGACTGGTAGACCAATGCGATGCATGCTCAATAGAGATGAAGACATGATGACATCCGGCCAACGCCATCCCGTTCAAGCACGATGGAAAATAGGGACAACCTCAGACGGGAAGCTGATAGCGCTTGAAGCCGACGTATTTGACAATGCTGGCTACTCTCAAGATATGTCGGGAGCAGTAATGGATCGCTGTTGTACCCACCTTGATAATTGCTACGAGATACCGCATGTGCTAATCCGAGGGCATGTCTGCAAGACAAACACACATAGTAATACTGCGTTCCGCGGTTTTGGTGGTCCGCAGGCCATGTTTATTGCAGAGAGCTACATGACTGCCGTTGCCGAAGGACTTAACATTGATATTGATGAACTTCGTTTGAAGAACCTCTACATCCCAGGACAACACACTCCCTTCCTCCAAAAGATTGACGAGGATTGGCACGTCCCTTTACTACTCGAACAATTAAAAATCGAAGCCGACTATTCGAATCGCAAATCTTCAATCGAAGAATTCAACAAAACGCACCGCTATCGCAAACGCGGCATCTCTATCCTCCCTACCAAATTCGGTCTTTCTTTCGCCACAGCTCTACATCTTAACCAAGCTACTGCCTCTGTGAAAATCTACGCTGATGGCTCCATCCTCCTCCACCATGGCGGTACTGAGATGGGGCAGGGCCTCTACACGAAGATGGCGCAACTCTGCGCCCAAGAACTCCATGTCCCACTATCTTCTATATTTACGCCTGATACAGCGACTTATGCCTCCGCCAATGCTTCACCTACAGCCGCATCCTCAGGGAGCGACCTCAACGGCATGGCGATAAAACACGCCTGCGACCAACTGAACTCCCGCCTTGCCCCCTTCCGAGCCCAGTACGGCGAGGATGCAGCAATGAAAACCCTCGCCCACGCTGCCTACCTCTCCCGCGTCTCCCTATCTGCAGAAGGATTCTGGAAGATGCCGCGGATCGGTTATGTATGGGGTTCCTACGACATCGCAACCGTTAAACCAATGTATTACTACTTCACACAAGGCGCGGCCGTATCAGAAGTCGAACTCGACGTCTTGACGGGTAGTCATACGGTGCTGCGAACCGATATCAAGATGGATATTGGACGCTCCATTAACCCTGCCATCGACTATGGGCAGATCGAGGGAGCGTTCGTTCAGGGGCAGGGATTGTTTACAATGGAAGAGACGCTTTGGACACAGGACGGGGTCTTGGCTACTCGTGGGCCGGGAACTTATAAGATCCCAGGGTTCGCAGATATTCCGCAGGTGTTTAATGTTTCTTTTCTGCAGGGAGTGGAGTGGGGGCATCTGAGGAGCGTCCAGAGCAGTAAGGGCGTTGGTGAACCGCCGCTTTTCCTTGGAGCGGCGGTGTTGTTTGCCCTTAGGATGGCGGTGGGGAGTGCGAGGGAGGATAATGGGTTGACTGGACAGTGGGCTTTGGATAGTCCGGCTACGGCGGAGAGGTTAAGATGTGCTGTTGGTGATAGGATTTTGGAAATGGGAAAGGTGGTACCAAAGGACGGGGACAAGGATTTTTATATCAGTGTTGCGTAGGTAGTTGGGTGGATTGATTTGAATATGATGAGTGGTGAATAGAGTAGCCATATGGGTATATAAACAAACAATATGCCTCTCACGCCGTCTAAAACAAAACACGGTAACATTCAACACGGAAAGAAACCGCAAACAACCGCTTATGCCTCACACACTCTTACTGATCGATGGATCTCAAGACTACACTACCCTAGGTCCCCATTCTCTCGTCAACCAGTCCCAAAAAGTAACCGGAACTACCTCTGGAACAAGTGGATTTAGATTTGGTGACGTGAAATCGTATCTGCGCTGCTCCGTAGCAATCAGTTCTTGTACGCGCGCCACCTTGGCCCAATCTTCGTGGTAGGTGGCATGCTGGAGGTGAAGGGGGAGATCGCGTGCTTGAATGCTTTCGATGTGGAACGTTGGACCTATTTTCCCTAGTCAGTTAGAGGTAATGAAAGTGATGATAGAGTGGAAGAAGGTCTAGTATAGCGGCTAGGTTGATAAAAGGGAGAGAAGGGACTCGAACCAGCTTTAGCGCTCTCGGTCCAGGAGACGATCTCCGTAACCGTACGCCTGTCGCCAGATAATCTGAACTCAGCAGGCCACTCATCAATACCCAGTTCTAAGGCTGCGACGACAAATCTTGCTACATCATGAACAGACGTCATAGTAACGTAGACGGGGTTGCCAGAAGCAGTGGTTTCCACAACCTCAGCATTACCGTTGGCGATATCCATCAAATACGAACCTGGGTAGTACAAGTTGGCACTTGCACCGATACCCAAACTTCCTAGCCCACCACGAGCGAAACGTTCATAAAAGACACCGCAAGTGAAGGTAGTGAATCTCATTCTATGCTGAGAACTTCGCGACCAAGTTCGTAATCTGTCAATAGCACCAGCTCTTCCGCGGTCTAAGGGATCGGTGCGCGTTGGACGCCGGGTTGGTGGACCTTCGAATTCGGCGGGGACAAACCTCTGGACATTTGAGTTGGCTGCTGCGTCAATGAGGTTAATCTGAGGCGTGCCGGAGACGGTGGATATAACAACGTTGACACCGCGAAGATGATAGCGGAGGTCTGCTTGGGAGTCGTAGTCGACAACTGCAACTTGATAGCCAAGTGTTACGAGAGCAGGTTGTGGCTACTTAGTCAGTTGACTGTTGTTTATTGGAAAACTTCACTTACAGTTCTTGAGAAGATAATGAAAGGATGGGCCGTTTCGTCTAATGCTGCTGCAAGGACTCGAGCCAGCCCACCGGAGCCAGCTATGGCAATTCTCATCATGGTCTCTGGTTTGTCTTCGAAGTTCTCTTGGAGAAGTTTACCGATCATTTTGTTCACTTTATCAATTTCTCAATTCAACTTTTAAAGAATCTTCAGTTTCTGCCCAGGCATCTAAATCCTTGTGTGGCGGAAGAGAATCAAATGATTATAGGCTTTGTCAAGGCAACTGACCTCCGGTGAGTCAAATCCTGGCTCTAGTGTGACAAGAGAATGATTGGAAGGAAAGGAGGAGAAAGGAATGGATCCGTCGATGCTAGATCCATCCTGAACGAATACGCAGAATTTGAGGGGCTAGAGTTCGCCTAAAAATCGCTCTTAAGAGGATTTCATGGGGGGCAGTTCTGTAGAGGTATCAAGGCAGAAAAGAATGTGGCGAATCGGCTCGCCAATGACGGCAGTCAACACGGTGTTGCTGCCCAGCCGCGATAAATCCTGCTCCTCAATCCAAGGGCATCAGTCTAGATAAACGCCAGGAGTAACTGCCTTGAGGCTCATGTAGGGTTCGAGGGGGTGGTGGTGTGGTTGTCAGAAATCCAGAATCTGCAACGCCGTATTTGGGGTGTGATATTCCTTTGACCTCACCCTCCATAGGGCTGCATATCATTTCTGACATTATACAGAGTGGCTGAGGAGTTTATCCAGGGAAAAGAAGAGTATTCTTAGAACCTTTGGGGTAAGTCGACCGTCTGAGAGACCCAAAATGATCAGGTCCGAGCTGAGTATCTTGAAAACATACAAGCCCAGGCTTCAGCGCGACCTGCCTGAAAACAATCTCTGGAACAGAAAGCACAGGCGACGCAATCCCTATCGTCATTGAAGGACTTCCAATCAAAGGATGCAGACCCCTTCCGTCTACCCAGACATGTGGTCAGCGCGGACGAAGATTGCAGACCCGGTTAGAAGAGAGGTAAGGTCATTCGGTGTGAACTGGGTTCGCAAGTAAATGATCAAAGGTATTCTGCATGATTGGCTCAACGGGAAGGACCGAACTGGAACAGGCCCAGAAGACAAGAACAGTAATTGAGAAATGGCCTTGGACAAAGAGGTATAAATCACCACCCCCGCCAGCCAATCCCGAGGCGAGAACAAGTTCATGAAGAAGAAGAGAGCCGTCTTGGAGCCTGAAAGCTCAGCAGCGCTCGGTGAGTCAATAAGGAAAGGTGGGCGATGGAGGGTTTGATGATAGAAGACTTTTGCAAATTCTGGGAAATGCATTGAAACGGGAGACACGCAACAAATAGATGCAAGCAGATTCGGCAATGCCGATGATGGCAGAAACTGAAGATGCAAAGGGAAAGGCGTCCCGGCAAGACGCTGGTAATGTTAGCGTTGAGAGCCAAGGTTTGGGGGCCATGCTGGGATGGTAAGATGACCTTGCATATCTAGACCTGTCCCGCGCAGAGCGGTGATGTGATCGCTTCGAGTCATTCCTTTCCGGACGGTTCGCCGGTATCTATTGGCTGGTATTCGAGAGACCGTCTGGGCAGTGTGTCGTTATTGGGACAGCCCGGAACCATCACCTGGGTGACATCTCCACAAGGCTGAATTCACCCTCCACCGAGTACGGTGCATCGAATAGTACCGGACTCTGCTGTCGGAGCCTAATGCATGGAAAAAGAATGGCTTGCTTCGGCCAGCCAAGGTCTGCTTCGGCAGAGAGTTTGATGTTTTGATTTGAAGAAGGTTGAGAGTAGGTGGAAAATGAAGTGGGAGCAGCACTGATGAGAGCCGTGGTTAAACTTCGGTTATTACCGCTACGCCTTGCCAGAAGAGGTTAACCTTAAGTAAGCGCTTCGCTTCAGCTTCTCCGACCTCGCTTAACTTAGCATGTCAACCTTTTCTATGTCAAACACCATCAAGTTCTACGGAATAGTCAAGGATGTAGCGAACAGCATCTTTCAGCTGGGGAGGTGGACTGACTCAGCATGGTAATATAAATCTTTAAGAGCACAGTACAAACCAGACTTGCAGTTTCAAATTCTAAACAGCCCATCTAAGCTCTCAAGTCCTTGACCAAGTCCAACCTTGACTGATGCTGATGCGTCACCATCCACTTCAGCTCTTCAAACTAGCTTCATGAGCCATTTTCAGCTCCTCGACCTGCACCAATACTTCCTTTCAAATCAACACCTTCAAACTCCCAAACTAACAAATAGCACAAGCCCGTTGGACAGTCTCCTTCTCCTGGTCCAATTATTGGAAGCGGGGATGGGGAGGACTTAGATCTCAGCCGATGTTGCGACAATCAAAGTTAGTTCTCGGACTTAAGAAATTCGCCTTCCACTTCATACTTCTTCTTCTGGTATTTCGTTTTGTTCGTAGTAGTGATAGTGTCATCTTGATTTCATAATTGTGTTTGAGATGGTTGTTTGTCGACTTAAAGCCTCTGGTGTTTTTAAGCGAGGACATGAGAGTTTATGGAGTACACATCGACGTTGAGTTTTCCAGCTTTTCACTTCTGATGTTGAGAGAAAGATGGCTAAAACATGCTCTATTGAAGGCAGACCCAGTGGTATATTTCGTAAGGACGGCTCCCAAACGCCGGCAATGCGTTTTGATTCATTTACCTTCCAATTTCCTCGGATTCCAACCTATTGCCTCAACGCCGAAAATTCCTTCCTGTTCTCATTCCCTCCATGACTAATCCCAGCTACATACATTTTAAACTCCTGGATAAGGTTCGAATTACAAGGTCGATAGACAGCTCACTGCACATCCAAAAACAAATCATCTCCCCTCCTTGTCGGCGTCAATTTTGGGACCCATCCCGGTGTTCGGGGCAGTTCAATCCTCTCAAACGCAAACTCCCTCACACTCTCTTTGATCGCATCACCTGCCATGGCTGAACCTTCACCTCGCAAGAATTGTTCCGCAGCCGGACTACCCAGTCTTGGTCTCCAGCCCTCTTTTTTCGCCATCTCGATCTCCTCTCGCTTTAAGACCCTCCATCTCGCCTGCTGACGTTTCTGGTCTTCTTCGTTCGCAAGCATTAACTCTTTAGCCTGTTTTTCGCCACGACGTTTGGTGAGTAAGGAAGATGCGCTAGAGTTTGCAGAAACTTTGGATGATTGCGAGATGAGGGAAGAAGAACGAGTGAACATTATAGAGGGATGGGCGGAAAGGGGGTTTACACCAGGGCGGGAAATTCCGGAGAGAGAGCTTTGGAGGGGCTTGAAGTTTGGTGGACGCGGAGAGGTTGAAAGCGAGGAGGGGATGAATGATCCAGGACTAAACCCTCCACTCGTGTCGGTGAATGGCTTACGCGCTGAGAGAGGGCCCGGTGGAGGTGTTGCCGGTTGGCGGGGTGGCGGAGATCTGGGCTTTCGAGTGCCGGGAATGAGGGCTTGTGGTGGTAGGACTTTTTCATTTCGAGGGCCAGCAAGAAGCGCTTGTGGTGGTTGTTGGAGGAATCGGTTATTTGGCACGCGCTCGGGGGGAGGTGCTGGAAAGCTGTAAGTTCGGGTATTAGGTGTGTTGTCGTCGCGAGATGTGAGTTTTTGATGTCCCAGTCCTTGTCTAGGACTTAGCATGCCAATTTGAATCTGAGATGGTGTTTCTTGAGGTTGGTCGTAGGCATGGCCTTCTAAGTCTCGATGCGAAACCATCTCTCCTTGTGGCCATGGCTTCATTCCACCGGCCCCAAATGCTTTTGTAAAGTCCGGCTGAGGCGGTGGAGGTTTCATCATCTCTGCGCTACTCAAACGCTTCGGAATCCTAGGGTAGCTGACTGGACTTTTACCACTAGCTGGAGATTCAACAACCGGTGATAGTTCTGCATTTCGAGCATCTTCCTCCCTCGGGGCAGTTAAGTTTGACGCTTTCAATGATCCAGACAGCGGAATATCGTATGGCCCGTACTGTCCGTAATTTATTCCTCGCGGTGCACTATTTCTACCCCCGTCACTTGCCGCGACCGACCCACGAGCCGAATAGACAGAAGACGTTGCACGGGATAGATCTGACACGAGAGGTTGCGACGGTTGTTTTCCTTGCTGAGATCGAGCATGTTCGTCTAGTCTTCCTACACTTTTAGGAACACCAGAAGTTGATGCAGAAGTTGGAGAGGCGCTTGGTGGCCGCCAGTGAAACTCGTCTGGTCTCATGACTGCAATAGCTGCTGGTGGTGGTTCTGAATTTGTTGGTATCTCAGCTTCCCAATTTTTGGCTGGATTCAAGATTCTCTCGGTTGACCCACGGCCCCATGCATTATCTGAATTGACCGCAGTATCGGCACTGTCATCATCAAGTTCGAATTGTGTGGCGGTACTTTGCCGACTCACTGCCGATACTGGCTTTTGACCGAAGGAAAGCCCTTGTGCTCCAACCTTCTTTTTCGGTGGTGGTGGCATCTGAAGTTTTAATGATGGCTTATCTGGAAGTAGTCTGGAAGATCTTCGTGGAGTCCTCTGTGGAATACCCTCTGAAACGACAGTTGCTCCAGGGGAAATTGCGACGCCAATATTCTCTTGCTTGATAATTCCGTGTGAGGACATGTTTGGATTTGAAATTTCGAGCCTTTGTGGAATGGACGGTACCGGAGGTGGAGTCTCTATATTCTTTCTTGTGCGTCCTTCAGACAGGGCTCCTTTCTCAGCTAGGGATGCAGGGTAATTGAATGGTGCTGTATCAGCGCCAGCACCGGAGAAGCTATTCGTGTCGCCGATGTTAGGAGACATCTGGAAAGGGATTATATCACTCGCTCGTGCTGCGAGGAGTCTCTGTGTCTTCCTTCTCTGCAAAATCAAAATCGCCATAATGGCACAAACACAAATCAATCCTGCTCCAGCAATTCCTCCCCCAATACCGATAATTTGATTTTCCGTCAATTTAGTTGTCTGGGCGCCTGTAACGACTGGTATTGTTGTGTTAGAAGCTGAGCTTGGTACGGATGTCGCTGAAGCTGTCATTATAGCGGTGCTCGAAGGGACAGCTAAGGCGCTCGTCGTTGGCGTCGTTGTTAAGGTTGTCATACCGGAAGACATAGTTGTTTGTGTGGCAGGAGCAATAAGAACAATGCTTGGCGAAGCAGATTCAAGAATCAAAGTCGCCGTGATGGTCCCATGTGTATTCGGTAACGCACCTACTTCACCATCGCACATCTGAAATGCTTTGAGGATCACACTTTCTATTGGAAATTAGCATTCTTCTCTCTGTTGTGAGTAGAATCCAACTTACGACTTACGTCGTTCCCCTTACAGAGTCCGGTACTCGCCTCCCCAAGAATGCATTGAACACCACCTTCTCCGACAGTATATCCAGTTGTAGTATTATGTGAACAGAGACAATCTAATGAAGGCGAACTCGAACACCCGCTAGTCTGGAAATTCGCGTCTAGAAATGATATGAAGCACTCTTGTGCACAAGAGGGAATGAAATTCGTGAGCTCATCCGTGAGAGAGAAGTTCGTAGCGTTGGCGGGTATGATTAATGCAAGTATCAGGAGGAGTAGGCTTGGCCAGCAAAATGCCATCCTCGATGCAGCTATTGGCAATAATCGTCAGCATGCTCTGTGTGCAAATGCTTGTTTCATCGGCGATGTCATTCGCCTAAGTATTTGAAAAGATAGATGGAGGCAAATATCTACACAGCCCGATTGACACATCATAACAATCTTGCCCACATATTTGGCCCTTCTCGGCCGGTGGCTATGCGGTTTCGAAACAGAACTGCTGCAAGATCCAACAAAAGGAATGGGGGTAGACTGACCTCAAGAAACAAATATTAAGTGACAAGAGGCGTCCAGCGACTCACGCATAATTAAAAGTAGTAGATAAAGAGAGACCCAATAATCGATCAACGATCCATTCTATTTTCCAAGACGACAAAAGAGCAACGAAATCAGACAGAACGAAATGCAACCCAAGGAAAGACCTCTCGAAATCGACCCAGATTCTCGTGTAGAGTAGAACAAGAGGAAATGAAGAAAAGGGGATTGAAGGGCATAAGATGATACAAACCCCGCGATATACGCGCTACTCGTACATACAGACCATTCCTGTCTCTGCATCCGGCTTGATGGGGCTCCGTGACTATCTGCTTCGTGCATGCTGCTGCCGCCGAGAACTCTCGCCAGCGACTCGTCCACAAATGAGACTTGCTCCCGTCCAGCTCCGAGACACCAATAACGCGTCCCTGCGGCAATGACATAGTCCTCTGACATCACTGCTCTCTAGGACCGGAGTGGTGGACCGATAGTCGTTCATGTCGGTAGGCGCTGGAGCGGATACAGACCGCTGTTTGGGCTTTATTTTTGGAGATATGCACAAGCTTTGGTTGGCTGACGTTGGGCTGCGCTTGTGGCCGGCGGCTACAAAGCGGTAGATCATCACGTGAAGCGACAATAACGAATCAGAAGACGCAACTGGCGGTAATTTAGCTAAGGCCTGGAGATTGCATGCGGATGATCGTCAAATCGGTTTGTTGGCAGAGGATTATATAAATGGTGTCCGCCACCAACATCTTTCGCCGAGTCAGTACTGTTAATAATCATCATGAGAGAAAGATTTGCAATCAACTACCACAAATGAGCAAGCCCTAGGCAAGCCATGTTTCTAAAACAGTCACTGTTTCATACGGCCTTCAATTAGTTGTCGAAGTGTGACAGGATCAGCGGCGTAGCATCTGAGGCGAGTTGATTAACCCTAGATATCGCACATGATAGGTCCTTTATACTACAGATAACGGTATTTGTTTTAACGCCTTTGTTTGGTATCTATCCGTTGAATTACCTGACATGCCAATATGCCTTGAATTCATTGACCATCTTCTTCGTAAAACCTCAGTGCAAATATCCACCTCAGGTATCAGAATAATTCGCATATTCTGCCAAATAGCAAAGCACATATTCCCTTCCTCTATCGAGTCACATGCGATGATACCGCCCGGCTTGCTTTTCTATCCATCTCAATGAAACATCGACCTTGCTCAATTGGCTTGCTGAGGCGCAGGGAGTCTACTTTCTTTAATGACCCTCTTAATGAGTATCTCTGCCTCGTCCCAGTCGTTTTGGTCAATCCTCATAGGCTCGAGGCCGAAATGTTGCGTAATAGAGAGAAGGGCCAAATAGGACTTTTTGTCGTGGACAAAGGAGATACTAACACCAACCTTTCCAAATCTGCCAGTGCGACCGATACGGTGAAGATATGTCTCTGGATCTCCTTCATCATCATTACGACCTTTCGTAGGGATATCCCAGTTGATAACCAATGAAACCGAAGAAACATCAATACCTCGAGCTAATACGTTGGTAGTGATAAGGACCTTGATTGTGCTATCTCGGAATTTTTCTAAAAGCGAGTCTCGCTCCGCGCCATCGAATGCACCATGAAGAGCGGCGACTTTATGGCCATCTGCTTGTAGTCTTTGTGCAATCTCACTTGCTGTATCTCTTCTCTATATCAGTTTAGTCAAAAGTCCTCGCATATATCTGAAATGTTACCTTGCAGAAGATAATTGACTGAGAGCCCGTCAATATCCCAAAAAGTCTAACGAGAGTGGCATATTTATCTTGATCTCCCTGAACATCCATATACATCTGTGTAATGCCTCTTACAGTCAATTCAGTCTTCTGCAACCGAATCGAGATGGCATCGGGGCTGAACATCTGAGCGTACTGAATGACTTGATCAGGAAAGGTGGCAGAAAACAGAAGAAATTGCTTGACTTGGGGAAGCATCCTGTTTCTCTGTTAGCCAAATAACCAATAAGTACATAGAACTAACTGTCTGAGGCGTAGGCATTGATCTCCTAGTCCTTGCTGATCCAGCATGTTATCTGCTTCATCCAAGCATAAAACCTTCATGTGAGTAGGATCAAATTGTCTGCGCTTAATAAGGTCCATGACCGTACCAGGGGTACCGACAACAACCATAGCCTGTATTTTGGAGCCTCGCGGGACTTCACCGGGAATAGCAGCTTGGACGGTCAAGTCTGGGACGAAACGACCAATCTGTCTTACAACGCCTTCGATCTGGCGAGCCAATTCTCGACTGGGAGCAAGACATAATGCTTGCGGAGATTGTGGCTTTGTATGATCAAGTCGGCTAAGCATAGTTATTACAAAGGCTGCCGTCTTGCCTGTTCCAGACTGTGACTGAGCGATCATATTCGTAGGTTTCTCTCCAATAAGAAGAGGGAGGGCTTTCGCCTGAATCTTCGATGGCTTCTTAAAATTCAAAGCATAGAGGCCCTTTAATATATCTTCTTCGCTATTGGTTGTGAGCGAGCGCGTATGATAGTGGGAATATACATACATTCCTAGCTCTTCAAAACTATTCACTGACGAGTACAAGAAGTTAGTCTGCTTGCCTTGACCATCAAGAACTTCAACTTCATGTTCGATATCTGCAAGAGTTGATCCATGTTGTGCCTCAGTCGCTCCATCTAATTGCGTTGCTAAGGAGCTTTCTGTGGGCTCTGCGACAGTTGGGGAAGCAACCTCATCTGCCCAAGAAGCATGAGGGCTAAAGGAAGAAGAACTAGCGTCGAGGGGCTTAGAAATGGTTATACGATTGGCGAGAGATGGGGTCGGGTTGGTAGGTTCCGCCATGGTGGCAATACTTTCGAGTAAGATTTGAAGAGGGTTGAGTGTCAAGAGAGGAATGCCAGTATCTGAAGGCGAGATTATAAGATTCCAGATCGATAATCAATGGGCGAGGGTGGGGTTTGAGGTAAGAAGACCAGAGTGGTCATAGAGGAAGTGGAATTGTTTTCGTTGCAAAAGACGACAGGACAAAAATATTGAACGTGGGTGGTGTAGTCGTAGGAGGGGAGGCTGGAGAGAAGCTCCAAAATTTGGGCTTTGTTTCTGGCGGGGTGGTTTTAGCGTTGCTGCCTCGTTAGCCCACTACAGCCTTGCGGATTCTCAGGCAGCAACGGACTTCTCGGGCCGGAATCTTCTGAATTTCTCGGCCTTCTTTACGGTGGGGTCAATGCTGCGCCTTCCTTCTCTATACACACGACACCTGTTGCCTTTGACTATGTCTCTTTACAGTCTTGCGTGTATTCCATGATCTTGAATTCCATGCCTCCGTATCATTGCGCACATCATGGCAGATATAGACATTGCTCCCAACTTCGGCCTGGAGCTGAAGGTAAGCCACACTGGAGAAATACATGCTACTGCGGAATTGACATTGCGTCTATCAGGATGGGTTTAAGACCGTCAATTCTTGGGTCGCAAATGGGGTCACCTGGCTAGATGATATTCAGCAGTTTTACCGGGAACGAAGCGCTATCGAGAAAGAATATAGCGCAAAGCTCAATGCACTTGCAAAGAAGTATTACGAGAAGAAAGCGAAGAAGTCAAGTAGTTTAAGCGTCGGAGATACACCTGCTATGACCCCTGGATCATTGGAAAGGTACATGTTCTACTATTCAGTCAAAAATTGTGCTAAAAGGCTGGATCAGTGCATCTCTGACGACCTGGACAACACAGCTCACAACCGTCGAATCGAGAGCGGCAGAACATGACAGATACGGGACAGAGCTTATAACACATCTAGCAGATCCGCTAAAGGCGCTTGGAGTTCGATACGAAGATCTTCGAAAGCGCCATGCTGATTATGCAGCAAAGCTCGAGGCGGAAAGAGATTCATCATATGGAGACTTGCGGAAGATGAAGGGGAAATACGATGCTTCATGTCAAGAACTTGAGAACAAACGGAAAAAGACTGAATCCTCTTTCGATTACTCGAAAACAAAAGCACAGAATGCGTACCAGCAGCAGATCCTTGAGATGCATAATGTGAAAAATAGCTATTTGATTGCTATAAACGTTACAAATTCACAAAAAGAGAAGTACTATCACGAATATGTACCGGAACTGCTGGACAGTCTGCAGGACCTTTCTGAAGCACGAACAAATAAACTCAATGGAATCTGGTCATTGGCAGCTACTATTGAGTCCGGGATGCTGAAGCGGAGTACAGATTTTGTGGCTCATCTATCCCAAGAGATTCCCCGAAATCAGCCTCAATTGGATTCAATGATGTTTGTTAGACACAACGTTATACCATGGCAAGAACCACCGAATAAACCTTTTGAGCCAAGTCCAGTATGGCACGACGATGATGTTATGGTGGTTGATGAGACCGCTAAAGTATTTCTTCGAAATGTATTAGGAAAATCAAAATCACAATTGGGTGAGTTGAGAAGAGAGGTGGACATGAAACGACGAGAAGTCGAGTCCACAAAACGAATTAAGCAACAAATACGAGAAGGGAAGGACAAGAGGGACGAAGTGGAAATAGTACGGGTAATCTTTGCCTTACAAGAAGATTTGCATCAAGTCGACCACAAGCGATTAACGGCAGAAGTAGAAACATCAACTATCACTACAGCAGTTGGAGACGTCACATTGGGTGCCAAGAGTCACAATTTCAAGTCTCAAACATTCAAGATACCAACAAATTGCGATCTATGTGGAGAGCGGATATGGGGTTTATCAGCGAAAGGCTTCGACTGCAGAGATTGCGGGTATACATGTCACAGCAAATGTGAAATGAAGGTTCCAGCTGAATGTCCCGGAGAGCAAAACAAAGATGAAAAGAAAAAGCTAAAAGCTGAGCGACAGGAGGCAGCGACTTCGCTTAAAAGTCCGACTGCAATGGGGCAATTAGACAGTGTTGCAGAACTTCCTACAATTAGTCGGTCTAACACAATGAATTCCCTCAGTTCTGGGTACGCTGCAAGTGCACATAGATCTGTATCAGGGGCAAGGTCACCAGCTGAAGAAAATGCACCTGGGAATGGTTCTCTTTTGTCTGGCAACAGTGGGCCAAATACTCTGCGGAAGAACAGAGTGGTAGCCCCACCTCCTGCCGCATATATCAGCGAGTTACCTGGTAGCAGCGTCAGTATGAATGGCTCTACAGCTTCTCTTTCAAGTGAGCAGAAAGGGAAGATGTTATATGCGTATGAAGAAAATGGCGAAGGTGAAATTACAGTAGCAGAAGGAAAAGAGGTCACAGTCCTCGAAGCAGACGGTATGTATTGTCTTCTCGATCCAAATTGGGACTAATATCCCAGTAGATGGCGGATGGATCAGAATTAAATCGGGTTTCAAAGA
Organism: Arachnopeziza araneosa; assembly: GCA_003988855.1. Classification (NCBI taxonomy): domain Eukaryota; kingdom Fungi; phylum Ascomycota; class Leotiomycetes; order Helotiales; family Arachnopezizaceae; genus Arachnopeziza; species Arachnopeziza araneosa. Next base: position 122,767 of record QYAI01000074.1, read on the forward strand.
AGGGCTTGTGCCTACGGCCTATGTAGAAATCCTCCCCCACCGCCCTGCATCCATCTATTCCAACTCCGGCTCCTCGATCGGCGGTAAGAAACAAGGACCAATCGTGGCTCCCAAACGTGGAGCCAAGAAACTTAAATACGTAGAAGCACTGTATGAATACACAGCCCAAAGCGATGCGGAGCACAGTATGATGGAGGGAGAGAGATTCGTGCTAATCAAGGAGGATGGTGGGGATGGATGGTTAGAGGTAGAGAAGAATGGTGTGAGGGCGAGTGTGCCAGCGAATTATGTGCAGGCTGTATAGAGTTATTAGTTTGGTATATCTTTGGCGAGCCGTCATGGGAGGAAGGAAAATTCATGGCTGGCATAAGCTACCTGGCGTTTGGATGCATTGCAAGTGCGAGGGGCTTTTGACGTCATGAATGACGTGAATGGATAATGGATATAAACAGAGTTCATTTCAAATGCTTTTGTCAAAGTTATCTGCTCTACTCATAATCCAATTGTGTTCCAACGCCTCTCGAGGCAGCACTTGCTAGATGGCAGGTCAAATGTATTCAACCTCACATCTCGTAAATAAAAATAAGTGTATTAAGTCCGAGATATTGTGAATCAGTAAATATTGTCCTTAGCGCTACACTATTCGGTTGTCGAGTCGCTGATTAGTTTTTCATAGTTAAGCTCTCATCTTCTACTTCCTAGCATACTACTTTATAAGCTTCCAGTAAGGTTGGGTTACTAACAACTCCAGTCTTCACAACCATGATTCGTTGAGCATGGTTCATGTAACTTCAAGTTATAATGGACGAGATATTTATGGTATATTCATCCGCCGTTAGCAAACGCGGAGCCACAAATCGCTTCGAATATTAATCTAAGACCCATTTTTCACACTACATAGTCTAATAGTTTCGCAATCGTTCGAACAAGTTGCAAGTCGGAGATGGTTTCAAAAGCTCCCTCATCGGCTTCGTCCAATTTACTAAGCCTACCTCCGTTCATCTAGGCAAGAGCAACTTCGTGCTCTGATGAGATTCCGCATATCTTTTACTGAGCTTGAAAATTGATGGTGAGTTGCGCTATGTTCTACCACAGGAAGTGACTCTAACATACGAATCGCTTTGGCCGCAGGTTTACTAGAATAAAATATAAATTTACACGAAAAGAACATGCTCCTGTGGTGGTTTGGTATGTAACCGAATAATAATCGCTATGGTTTATCAAAAATAGCGATCCAGGAAGCGGTATAACCTTCTTCCCAATTCTGGTGTCTCAAAAAGGAAGCAGTTAATACGAAAGATAATTGAAAAAGATATGGAAATTTTTCTAGGACTTCTCTTGCATCATGCAGAAAATTGACTATGTTTTAGCACTTTATTTTAGCTTAACTACCTATATGGAGGTAAAAAGGACAGAGTTATGTACAATCCTTCACAACATCTTCGAGCAGCCAACTCGGAATCCGTACCACAGTAGTTTATTACTGGATATACCAACTATATGCCCGCTTAACGTCAGAATCCGGTGGAAGAATGGCGGGCGCTGTTTCTCAATCGACCTTGTAGCATTCTTGAATGTCGTGAAACTGTTTGAGAGATCCGTCGCCAGCAAAAGCAGGAATAAAATTGGGCACCTTTATGTTCATGGTAGCCTCATGAAACCAAACCTACTATTTGTTAAATATTAATCCATACATGAATTACCCCCTTTGATCAATAAGGTTCGCCATTCATGAGTTTGTGATAACAGTAGTGACTCGGAAAATTTGCTTGTGGACTAAAGATTATCCATTTCTAGCCGTGATGCGTAAGGAAGTTCTAAATCAATCAGCCAAGGAGCATTGTTATGCTCCTCATTTTTGATCGTTGCATTGACCAACAATGTTTCCTTGCCAAATTTTATTGATGGGCGATTTGATTCAGGGTAAGTGTTCGCGTGTGATTCTTTCTTTTTGGTGTCCCATGTGACTAGATTCGAGCCGTACCCTTCGTGGATACGCCCAAAGCAATACAATCTTGGCTTTGCGCGTTTAGCAGCTCGAAGAAGATTCTCACAGCCCATATTTACTTCCTCGCATTTATCCAGTATCCCTTTCGGAGGACCATGTGTCATCATAATATCAACTCCTGGGAAGTCCGGAACAGGGTTTTGAGCTATGGATCGAGCACCCAGCATAACTTGCTCTGGCGGATTAAACCGATCAGTTGTATGCTCATAAGCGAACGCCCACCTATTGAATTCTGGTTGATATGGCGAGGCATAAATCGTGAATCGTGCGCCATTTTTCAACGAAAAGGTATGTAGACCTTCCTCGAGATAAGTAACGCCAGCATCAATAGCCAAAGGTCCTGTCATGATAGCCATTGCGGTAGCATGCTCTTCAAGATGTTCATTTTTGACTTCTTTCGGGTCATCACCATCTTGCAAGGAACTTCTCCAATATTCTTTATCCAAGTCCAAGTCATGATTACCAGCAATGACAAGTCTTATTTCGGCATCGATGGCCCCGAGCATCTTGAGCCCAGATTTGAATTCAGAAGAGCCACCAACGTTAGTAAGATCCCCCACAGTGGAGTACAACATCCACCTTTTGGACGGGTAAGCAGAATACCCCCGTCGCATTCTCAAACTCAAAGCCGTGGGTGTCTGAGATTATTAAAAAAACGAGTTGATACCAGCGAGCCCGCCATCTTGAGTTGCCTTGACCTCGTAGAGAGCCAAACAGCAAGTTTCGATGGCGATTTGTGTAATAGACTTCGATGATATATTGTGAGTGATATGAGTTCGGCAATGCACCACACAACGTTGTGAGTTCTTTTCGATATCGAGTTTTTGGTATGAGACCGTATGTGTCGTCCTGCGTAGGCGTAGAGGTGTTGTATGATAAAACTCAGTGAAAAAAGCTTTGAAAAACCAATTACAGGTATTAGAGTTGCCGTGTAGAAATGTAGTAAGAGGAGGTTGGAAAGTATCGAGGCATGGTGTACTCTTTTGAATGACTGGGGCGCTAACTTTCCTAGCTCTGTCGCACTTACCTACAAAAACTTTTTCATTTCTTTCAAGGTTTTAGGGAAGCCGAATTATTCTTCTAAAGAGACTAATCTAAGTTTAATGTGCTGCACGAGCCTTAAACAGCATAATATAGTAGTACGTTTTTGAGTCCGGAGAATACATATTCAGGAAAGAACAATGCTCAGTAAAAAGCTTGGATAATCTAAGTTATATCAAGAGATCTAACTACAGTAATGTCTGTTCCTTATGGTATAAAAAATTGGTGTACCTTGTTTTCTAAATGTGTTTTCTCTGGAAGGGTGTAATGATGACTACCAAAACGATATTTAATGGTTCGAATTATGATGGTCATATGAAAAACCCTATTGTGGCGAAATATGATATCATGAAAGAGTTTTCAGCATTAATAATTTGAACCTTAGCTTCCCGCCAAAGCTATACTTTATGATCTGATTTTCAAAGGGCAAAAAGAGCCTTAAAGGAGCATACAACCGGAATCGCTGTCACAATAGAATAGAAGACGATAGCAAAACAACAAAAACTTTTAAATACGTAATGATGAAATTTTGGCGCATGAATGGAGACTTGCATAACCGCAACATTAAAGTAAAGCCTTCGACGTCCTAAGTTCAATATTCATTCTCAAAGCAACTCAACATGCGCAAATACACCTACAGTGACTGTGCCTCGCTAAAATAATTTTGGTTTTCTGAACTAGCAGCGTAGAAGTCTAAAAGTTTAAAAGTCTTTTAGACACTGGAAAATGAAAAGTTAGCCGATTTGTATTACGACCCTCATAGCAACTACCCAGTGTCGTGGAATGTGATATCAGACCTTCTTCAGCTTCGTATATGCTCCTCAGAGTTTTGGAAGAACCCTATCTGGTAATTCGCGGCGCAGAAGTATAGATACATTAATCAGCAGACACCTGCACCAATGTCGCGGACCTCTATCCACCGCAAGCACTGCATGGTAGGAACATACCGACGGACCGGTTAATTTCGTTCGTACAAAAATGTAATATCTTAGGTTTAAATTTAGTTAAACAAGTGCTTTCCTTCGATCAATGTAACCTCATTTCATCTATTTTCGGACCTCCTTGCCTAAATGGAAGCGAACTGAACTTACTGGGTTACTATTGGTATGTTAAGGAACCAAATTCGACGGAAGGGAAAGCAATGCAATTCATTCATGGGTTACAATGCCTGTAACCCGTTGTTCAACGGAATGGAGGGTAGCATGAGGATATTGATGGAGAAAACCCAAAGTTCGGGCCGCGAGAGCGATCCTGAGAGCTGGGGAAATATGGCCATAGATAATTAGTGGTATATATACCAGCCGAATCTTCACACAAAATTCACCAAGAGAGGCAAGATTCTTATTTAATTATATCACAATGGCCTCCGCTAAGTTAGTTGCTCTTGCAGGATTGTGCCTGACAATGTCTGCTCATGCTGGCTCTACAACAACATCGTCAGTGACAAGTACAAATACTCCAGTTTCAAATGTGCCAGAATGGTAAGCTTATCCACATAGTGAGCTGATTTCATGTTCTATGAGAGCTCTGGAGCCGGAAGCTGTCTCAGGGCCGACACTGTCTCTTGAAAATTTATTTTACAAGTTTGGCTCTTCAGCTCTGTGTTCTCTTGAGGTAAGATTACAGATCGTATACTAATTCATCAGCTAGGGGCCAATGTGGAGGCGTGAGTATGTTCGATAGATGTCATGAAGATTTCCACCAGCTCATTGAAAGATAGCCTGGACTGGAGGCACAGTGTGTCCTGTAGGATGGACTTGCCAAGATACAGGCAGCATATATTTCAAGCAGTGCCTAAAAGGTCCTACGACAACAGCAGCTGCCTCTTCAACAAGCACATCAACAACAAACGTCTCGAAAATAAGCACATCGACAAAAAGTACTTCAGAAACAAGCACGTCGGTCAAAACTACATCTGCAACGAGCATAACAGCGAAAAGTACGTCTAAAACAACCACTTCAGCAACAATCACGTCAGTAAACACTACATCGATAAAGACTACATCGACAACAAGCAGTTCGCTAGCAACCACAACTTCTCCAGTTCCCAATACTGGTGAGTGGGGTCAATGTGGTGGTCAAGGTAGGTTTCATGACCCATCTAGGCTTCCCGCCCATTAATCAATGACAGGTTGGACTGGGGGAACAATATGTCCTGTAGGAGTATGGATTCCCCGGCGCTGCTCTTCCTCTCTTGTTTTGCCCCTGAACAGATTATCTCAAGTGTTGAATTCTCCAGCATAACTACATCTAGCTGTATTATTCCATTCCACCTCTGAAATCATTGAAATAAGAAATACTGATTCCTCGGATTTTCAGTGGATATGTACAGACACTGGTAGTCCTTATTTCAAGCAATGTTTACCTGGTCCTACGATAACTTTCTCCACAACAACAACAGCTGCAGCGGCGCCAACGCAGACCTTTAGTTATCTCATAACATTGTAAGTGAATCAGCTGAAATCAATTTATTCGACTGACCGGAGCAAATAGTGGAGATTCGTATTCGCAGACTGGATTTGATATCACAGGCACAAAGCCCTCACTTAGCGATCAATTTGGTAATCCTCCATATCCCGGTTGGACTACAACCGGCGGAGCGAATTGGATCGGCCGCATCATCAACCAGAATCCTGGAACGCTCTCGTATAACTTTGCCTCGGGTGGTGCCACCACGGATGCTAATCTAGTGGCACCTTTTGCATCAACTGTTCTATCTTTGGTGGATCAAGTTGCAGAGTTCACATCTAATCTATCTCCACCACCAGATTATGCACCGTGGACTAGTGAGAACACGCTCTTCGCTATTTGGATCGGTGTGAATGATGTAGGAAATGCTTGGTACAATTCTTCTTGGCCAACGCTTAGCCAACAGATTGTCGATCGATACTTCGAACAAGCAGAACTTCTCTTCAACGCTGGTGGGAGGTACTTTGCCTTTCTCAACGTGCCACCAATACAACGAACACCTCTTGATTTGGCGGACTCTACTGCAGATCAAGACGCCATAGCTGCAGCTGTTGCCCAGTACAATGACTTGCTGGTAAGCGGATTTAACTCCTTCTGGGAAGCACATCCTCTGGTGTTCAATTCACAAACGCAAGTCGTTGATACTCAAAGCACATTTAATGGTTTCCTGGACAATTATGAATACTATGGGGTACCAAATGCGACTTGCTTTAACTCTGACGGCGTCAGTTGCCTCTGGTGGAATAACTATCATCCTGGAGTTGCGATTCAACAGGCCATTGGTGATCAAGTTGCAGACTCTGTTGGAGGGCTTACGCTGGAATAAATTTTGGCTGCATCGATACTTGTCTTGTATGGTCCTTGAGGGAGGCTATTTTATGTGAACGAAGGAAATCAGAGGAAAATGATAATTTGAACTAAATTGAAGAAATATTGCATTCTCGGACAACTTATCTCTCATATGGAACGAATAAAGCGGAAAGATGAAATTTGAACGTGATAAACTTCTCATAAAGCTGCTCTACGTGGTAGATTTCCGAGGATATGAATACCTACGATTGAACACTGCCTCAATGTTGCTACATCAACTACCACCCTTGAAAATTTTATAGGACATGAACTTGAAGAAAACCATTTTTTAATAAATTGAATGCTTGAAATATTGTTGCAGGTGTTGCAAGCGGCTTGTCTAGAATACGAATAACAGGTTGAGCATGCCTCCAAATTGTGTGTGACGGGTTGTTTTCGAAAGTCGCCAAGCTCTTTAAGAATCACTCGAGAAAAAACGTATGATTTCAACTACTCTTGGTGAACAACCTGATGAGTGGAGCAAGAGCAGAATAGAAAATAGAGACTTAGCATGGCTACGTCACGTGATAAACAAACAGGAAATTCTGGTTCGAAGAATGGATCGACATCGAAGTACTGTACATGATCTTTCTATCTTACTCAAGACTGAGAATGAGACACCAACCGGTTTCTCGCTCAAAACTTGTATACGACCTATCAAATGAGGCAATGGCCAAGTTTCGACTCTTCGTGTTCGCTTCTGCAGTATAACTTGCGTCAAACAACTTGTCTCTCTATCAAACATCCTGTAGATATATCACAGACAATCACTACCACAGTGGTTCGCGTCAGGCATGTCAATCTTGATTCTTAAGACGAGGTATGTATGACTTCATACATCGTGCATCTTCCTATCGAGGTTGTGATTTGTTGGTTCGAGGTAGATTTGAAACGTGCGTGAAAGAGGGTACCTACTTGGCCTGTGCCTGGCACAATTGCGCTATCCTCTTCTGGTAAGGTGTTGTAGGCACCCCTATTTAGCGAGTAGGCTGAAACTTTCGAAGTGAGTTTGTAGGGAAGCCGATTTCGTTAGTTCCAGGGTGCATGACATTTTTCCGTCATTTCACTAGCGAGAGCACGTGCGTAGGACTCTGTATAAAGAAGGTTCTACAGAGCACCTACATGAACATGGGGACATGAAGATTGGATACAGAGGACACGACGCGGAGAAGACAATAGATAGTTAGGTTTTTTCATGCGATTGATTTTACGAATAGATTCAGATTGGGTACAGATGGAGCATTGATCATACGGATTTCATTGATATTCTCTTCTTACCGATACATTGATTTATCTACTTGTTTCTTGTTTGTTGTATACACTGGTTTTTGGGTTCTTTGCGCGCATACATTGTTCTTGTTTTGGGTTCTTTGCTCTGGTTGTTCTTCCGAAATATACATATCGAGAGCTAGCTGAGGGCCAA